>CM046888.1:25963357-26375913 GCA_025688845.1 Cucumis hystrix
TAATTTTTTTTTTTTTTTATTTTTAAATTTTTTTTTTTTTTTTTTTTTTAAAAAAAGTAAAAGGTGAAGTAAAAAGGAATCAAGTCCCTAAACTTATTTTGCCTTTTTTTTGCTTTATCATCCTCTCTATAACCCTTTTTCTCATTTCTTTCCTTCCCCACACCCGTAAAAAGCAAAACCATCTCTCTATCTTTTCTCCAAAATTACTACTAATACTAATACTAATAATATTATGGTTAAATTACAAATTTAGTTTCGTAGTTATTCATAGATTTACGCATACTAAACTAAAAGTTATTTGATTCGGTTTATGTCTTCAAATTTTTTCTTTTGTTATCTACTTTTCAGGTTTAAAAAAATCGAGTTAAATTTTGGAAACTATAAGACAAAATAGCTTTTAAAAATTTTGTTTTTATTTTGAAATTTGACTAAGAATTCAATTATTGTACTTAAGAAATATATATGTAATTATTGTAATAAATGGAAAGGAAATAGACTTAATTTTCAAATAATAGTTAATTAAATTTATATACAATAGATCGTTTTTTTTAATTAGATGATAAAATAATAAATTTATCTTCACCCATTAAGATTGTGAGTCAATCGACGTTTTAATATGATATTGGAGCAAATAATAATAATAACAACAACAACATTAGTCAAAATGTACTTTTAAATAATGTAAATTAGTCGATCTTTTAAAAGTTGTGAGGTATTTCATATTTTTTCGGTGGAATATTCTCAACATGTCCCATCAAGACGATACCTCTTTGATTCTTCACAATTCTTAAACCATTTTTCACAATGAAACAAATGTTTGGACTAGTAGTGAGCATCGACAACTGAAAAATCGATCCAAACAACATAAATCGACCGTGTTGACACTTGATATTCGCATTAAAAATATGGTCAGTAGTCGATTTAATTAAAAGGTTTTAAAAAATTGATCAAATTAAAACCAACTGCCTTGTTACCCAAAACCGCTAAAACCAACCGAATATTTTTTTAATATTAAATAAACCGAACCGACCAAATTGAAAATCGAGAAAATCGAAATGGAAAATTCAACCTGCTGACAATCGTCGATTGTCGATTTTCCTTAGTATAAACTAGCTAGGTTGGTTTTCAGTCCTGATTTATGTACAAAAATACTCTGTCCGACCAATAATCACCTCTAGTTTGGACTTCATAGAGTACATACACTCCATTATCATATATTTCAAACACGAGATTTCATCTCAAAATCACTCGTTAGCAATTAAAAAAAAAAGGTAATCAATCAATCTTAGATTATAAAGTCTCTCCCTCCTCTTTTAATGGGTGGGATCCTCAACATATTTTTTAATCTTAATTAATATTCAAATTTATTCTTCCTAGCATCGATCTCTTTACTAATTAATATTCAAATTTAGTCCATTGTATTTAATTTCCTAGTAAATTTTGGAATTGCATTTGTATTTCATCCTTTACTAAATAAAAATTATTATTATTTTTACAAATTTTACAAAAAAAAAATCATTTTTTCTCAAATATTATCACAATTAAAAATTATAAATTCGCTAAAACATTTTAACTAGGTTAACAAAAAAAAAACTAGAAACATAGTGCTACATAAATAAATTTTATATAAATTATATATACTAAATTTATGATAAGGAACTAAATATAAATATACAAAACTATAGGGACTAAAAGGATATTTTAATCCTATTTTTTTTTATTAGAAAACTCTCTCTCACTCTCTCTCCACAGTCCTCTCAAGTGTCATTTTCTCACATATACTTCACACAAAAGAAACAACCATTCACTTCATATACCTTTGTCCTCTCTTCTCTCTCTCTCTCTCAAATCTCTTCAACCACTCTCTTAAATTTCATCAAACTCCATCACTAAACATTTACCCAAAATCTCTCTCCTCTCTCCCTCTCTCTCCCTCATCACAAATATTAGGTTTCAATTGAAAACCCCATCTTCCAAAAATCACAAAAGAAATCAGTTATATACTCTCTTTCTCTCCCAACAAATTATAAAAAACCCTTCCAATCTTTTCCATCTTCTTCTTCTTCTTCTTCTTAGCTACAAGAATCCAAATTCAAAGAATATCTCTCCCCCCCAAAAAAAAATCAAATTTTTAATCATCAATATCATCATCAAGAACAAGAAGCAAGAAAAAAAATGGAACTTTTTCCAGCTCAACCAGATTTGTCTCTTCAAATTAGCCCTCCAAATTCATCAACAAATTCAAAACCCTCTCCCAATTCCAATTGGAGAACACAACCCATATCGTCTATTTCTCCACAACACCCTTTAGATTTGATGTTTTGGAATAACAACAACAATATTAATAATAATAAAAATTTTCCTTCTAATAATTCTTCTTCTAATTCTTCTAATTTTGACCCATCTCTTTCTAACTCCTCTAATTTCCTCCCCCATCATTTTCCTCCCACCGTCAATGGCGGTGGTGGCGTTGGCCTTTTCCACCGCCATCTCCACGATCTTCACCCTCAAGGGCTTGGATTCTTGAGACCCATCAGAGGAATTCCTGTTTATCAAAACCCTCCTTCCTCATCCACGTCTTCTTCCTCTTCTTCTTATCCGATATTCGGAGGGAGCGGTGGCGGTGGCGGTGGCAGCGGTGGTAGTCAGTTTAGTTATAATGGTCTCCGATCGAGATTTTTGTCAAGGTTTCCAGCAAAACGAAGCATCCGAGCGCCAAGAATGCGGTGGACCACTACTCTCCATGCTCGTTTTGTTCATGCTGTTGAGCTTTTGGGTGGCCATGAAAGTAAGCAAAAGCTTACACTCATATCTCTCTCTCTCTCTCTCTCTCTCTCTTTTCCTTTTCTTCTTTTCTTCCTTTTCATTTCAATCTTTCTTTGCTTAGGCTTTAGGAGATGAAAATGAAAAAAAAAAGAAAGGAAAATCAGATACAAAAAGACTTTTTTTTTCTTCCCATTTTTCTCTCTTTCTGAAAAGCTTACAAATTTTTATTCCTCTCCAATATTTTTCTTTTAAATTCTCTTGTTTTGGCTTGTGTAAGAGATGAGATTGAAAAAAACCTAGATTTTATTTTATTTCTTCCTCTTCTTCTTCTTATTATTTATTCTTTCACTGAAAAGCTTCAAAATTTTATATCCCTCTTTTTCTCTCTCTCTGTCATTTTTTTTCTGCAAATTTCTCTGCTTAGGTTTGTAGGAGATGAGATTGAAAAAAGAAAAACATTTTTTTCTTTTATCTTTTATCTTTTTCCTTTTATTTTTATTTTTCACACTCCCTCTCACTCAAAAGTTGATCTCTTTGATTTAGGCTTGTGACAGATGAAATTTAAAGAAAAAAAACAGATTTTTTTTCATAATTTCTTGAAGAATGATGGATGGAAGTGGTGGCAAAAATCTCCATTTCTTAAAGTTATATTTTTCCAATTTTCCTTTTGTAATTTCACCTTTATTTTCTCTGTCCTCTTCTGCTCTTCTTTTTCTTTGTTTATTGTACTATACAATAACCTGAACAAACATTTTTCTTTAAAATCTCTTAAATAGTTTTCCCTTTTTTTGGGTTCATTGCATTTCCTTTCTTTTCATCCTTTTTTTTTCCCTCTCAGAACCTTTCTTTTCATATCTTACCATCAGGTAAAACAAGAGAGATAAGTTGAATCTTAGAAAGAAAAAAAAAAATTATATCTCAAAATATACATGAAAAATTTCAACTATATATTTTCCTGATTTTGTATCTAAAAAATTCTAACTATTTTTTATTCTTACTCCTTGTGGGGATTTTGATAATTAAGGAGCAACACCAAAATCAGTTCTTGAGCTTATGGATGTCAAAGATCTCACCTTGGCTCATGTCAAATCCCATTTGCAGGTAATTTTCAATTGATTCTTCTTTCCTTTATTTATGCAAAAATAAAAATAAAACCCCACCATTTTTTTAAAAAATTAAAAGAAACTCAATCTTGTTAGATTCAAATTTTTATTAAAATAATTAGAAGTAAGCTGGGGTAGGTAGCAAGCTGGTAAGATTATGAAGAAAGTTATGCATTATTGTACTTGAATTTATATATATATATATAATTATTTTACAAACTTCAAGGGGTTTTAATAAATTTCTTGCAGTGATAAGGGCTCTGCAGCAATAGTTACTTCCTTTTTAAAAAAAACATTTTTTTTTCCTTTTTTCTGGGATAAAATTAGATCTGTTATGGGCTTTTTTCTGCTATATTCTGAAACCTAATAAACAGCTTTTTTGCTTGGGAGATTGAACCTTACTCCAAAGTAAGAGAGAGATAAAGAAACAAAAGGGAAAAAAAATGGTTTGAGAAATTAGGAATAAATAAATTTCTCCCAAAAAAAATTTGCTTCTCCCTAATCTATACTTCTTTTCACCTTCATTCTATTGACTATAAATTTTTCTTTTAAAGTTGTACGACGTAACAGATAATGAGTAAAAACAGTATTCATAAGTTGGTCATAATGTGACTACGTATTTTTATACACTTTGATAGTATTATTACAGAAAAAACTAATTAAGACAATGGCTCAAATTTGTATCTGAGTAGTTTTTCAATGGTAAAATGATTTTTGTGATCACAAAGAGAAGAGAGAGGAAAGTGAAATAAAATAAAATGTTGTGAATGAAGTCTAAAAAAAAGTACAAAAACACTATCATTTCTCAATGATACATTACTCAGAACACAATATTTTATTAATAGACATTAAAAAATTAGGAGGAAAAAAAATATTTATTTATTTTTCCTTTTTATATATATACATATATATATATATATATATTTCCCTAATTTAGAAGAAAACAAAATGGTTGTTTATATATAATATATCACTTAATCTCTTTTTGCAGATGTATAGAACTGTGAAAACCACTGACAGGGCTGCTGCTGCAGCTTCTTCTGGTAAAACCATCTTCGTTCATTAATAACATTTTTTTAATTTTCTTTACTTTTTATTAAATTCAACCCTTTTCTTGAGGAAGAATAAAGTTACACGTCTTTAGAATTAATAACATTTTTTGGTTATGATACAAATGTAGGGAATTCAGATGATGTTTACGATCAAAATGGGTCATCAGGAGATACAACAAACGAAGATACAACGTATGAAAACGAGAAGTCGTCGAGAATGAGGCTTGATGCTCCGATTGGTGATTCGTTAACCCATGGACGATTTCGACAAACGGTCGTCGTTGGAGAAGATCATCATCGATCTCATCAGGACTTACATGCTTTGTGGAGTAATTCTTCAAGGTAAAAAAATACTAAACGACTTTTCTTGTGAAATTATTTGATATCGTTATATGTAAACCATAAGAAGGAATAAGAAAACCCTTTTGAGTGGGAATTTTAGTGGCAAAAAAAGATGTTCTCTTTGAAACTTCCTAGTAGTTTCTAAGTGATCTATTTGGCATCTCTTCATAGTACCATAAAAGGGAAAAATTATATTGAAGGGATTTTGGTTCTTTCAACTTTTTATTAATTCTCAAAGATTTTTCAACAGAATATTTTCAAAATTTTATAGATAAAGCCCTTCTCTTCCTCTCTTTATCTATCTATCTATCTATTTTTTACATCATTTTGAAACTTTTCTAAAAATTTTAAAAATGATTCATATATTCCAATGCTCAAAGAACTTATTCCTTGTGTGTGTGTGTGAGTGTGTATATATATATATATATAAATTTATTTATTTATTTATTTTAGCAGAGAAGCTTTGTTCCAAGGCATACCAAATGATTCCTCTGAAAACCAACCCTCTCAGCTTGATCAGGTACTTTCTTTATTTTTTGAATAAATAAACCATTTTAGGTTCCCAAAATGAAAATTTTGTCTTTCAATTTGATACCCCATTTGTGGAACCCTTTTATATGTTCACATGAAATTTAGTTCTAACAATTTATATTTTGCAAAATTAGACCCTACCCATTTCTTATAAATCACTAAAAAGGATAATTATACATGAAAAATCAAAACTTTTTCACTAACCATGTCTTCAATAATCTTGTTTATTAACACAAAAAGTATACTACTTTTTCTTTAAAAAAATAAAATAAAAGCAAACAATTTAAAAGTGGTTTTTCATTACACAATTAGAATAAGAGGATTTTGGGGAGTTGTAAAAAATGTACTTCAATTTTAAACTTTTTTTTTTTTGCAAGCTTTTAGTATATTTTTTGTACAAAATAAAACGTTTAAAAAAAAAAAGAAAGAAAATGAAAAATTCTTCCTTTCATATTTTCAATGATATTATAGTACTTCAATTATTCCCTGAGTCAAAATGTCCTTTGATTCCCAAATGCACAGTCCACAAACATACACACACAAAGTCTTAAGAGTTATTTTGAAGAATATATATATATATATAATAATAATAATTATTGATTTTTTCAATATTAGGAAGCCAAATGCTCAAGCCATGAAAGAACATCAGATGGAAGCTCATTGACAAATCTTTCAGCAGGAACAAGCCCAGAAAAACCCAATTTGGAATTCACATTAGGAATATCAATTTAAGATCATCTAAAATTGTAAAAAGAAAAATAACAATTTCATGTGATGAGTTAGAGAAATTTGTCTTTCTTGTTTTTTTTTTTCCTTTCCTCTTTTTTTGGGTCATGAAATTTTTTGAGAAAAGAAGAGAAACCCCATCAAAGTGAGAAAAAAAAAAAAAAAAAAAAAAAAAAAAAAAAAAAAAGGAAAAGGACAAAGACAAAGGGAGACAAGAAAGACAGAAAGCAACCAAAAGAAGAAAAGGGTTGGGAAAAAGCATGTTTTTTTTTGCCCATCAAGTTAAGCTAGGGCTTAGCTATTATATATATATATTTATATATATATCTCTTTTGTGAGATCCAAACCAACAATGTATTTTTTAAAAAGGAAAAAAGAAAAATATTGTTCAATGTAAATACATGAAAATCAAGACCTATGATTTTGTTTCTTTCTAAGGGGCTAGAAAGAGAAAAGGAAGGGATAGAGAGAGAGAGAGAGAGAAAGAAAGAGAAACTTTGGTAATTGTAATGGAAATCACTTTGCATTTAACAAAGAATTTGTTTTTTTAATGATATCTAACTTTCTCATGCATGCACTACATTTTCATAAAGAGGGGCAAATCTTTTCTTTATAAATATTCCTTGCAAAAGAAAAGTTTGACTTTGACCTTTACATGTGTTCGTGTTGTATGTAAAAATGAGTTTAATTTAATAATAACGAAGATATGCTCGTCTTTAGACTAGACGTTTAATCGTCTGTCTTCGTAATTGTTGTGTTAAAAAGAAACAATTATTATATTAAAGAAGATCGACTTAACAAGTTGTGTTGTTGTTAATACCTTAATTAATTAAACTTTTAGTTTGATCAAATTAGTATCTTAAATTAATTATAATTTTTTCAATAATTTTTACAAGGATAAATTTAAAAAATACCCACTAAAACTTTGTAATTTGTTTCTAAAAAAATACATTTATTCTTTTAGAAATTATTGCAATATTACCCAACTCTTACATACATTTGAGTAAAAACATATTTAGAATTTTAGATAAAAAAAAATGAAACTTAGTACAATGACGTGGTGGTGACCTAGCTAGTACGTAAATTTGAATTGTCAATTTGTTATGGGGCAATTTTTAAAAAAAAATCACAAATTTAATTCTAAAGGTATTTTTATACTTAACATTTTTCAAAATTGTCAGCATTGATATAGTTGACTTTTTAGGAGTATTTTTTACGGATGTAACATAAAGATTTCAATTTTCATCCTCTTCGGTATATATCTTTTTGACCAAATAGATAACTTGACCCAAATCGATGGAGCTAGTGATTTACCAATAATAATGTAGGTCTAAGAAGTACTGACCAAAGGTGTTTATTTAATGTTCTCAAATGATGCCAAAGTTTATTGCCAAAGGGGTAGTTGAGGAAAGAGAGGAAAGAGTTTGAGGGTCTTTATCAAAATGATTACTTTAGTGATTGCACTTTAAATATTGGGAATGGATAAAAGGCTTAAAATGCCACATTTTACTTTTTCAAAAAGAATGGTTCTCAATTGTGGTTTTGAATGCCATTTCACCAACAAAGGGAAGCTTCTCTCAAAGTGGGAACAAAGTAGTTGTCAGTTTTATTTATTTTTTATTTCACACTTAGCATTTCATTAATCACAATCTCTTTCTTTCCCATTAGAAAAATTGAACAATAAGCAATGTTAAGGGTGACTTTGAACTCGATGAAACAAGCCACAAATCGAGAAGATATATAGCAAGATCATTTGACCCTAACTTGTTAGAGATTAGAAAAAACGACGTATATCAAATCGTTTCAGTAGGATTAGAAGATAAACTCTATATATACCAAATTCCCTACAAATATATATCACTATAGCTTCAAAATAAGGTAAACGTAAACTTTTGACTTCTTCTTGACTTTTAGCATCAAAACTATTTTTCTTTGTTGTAAATTTACAGTTACTATTACGTGAAAGTCACTAACAACGTCATCTAATTTTTTTTGTAAATGATGTATGTATTGTTGAGTCGTTTTCATGCACCAACTTTTAATACAAGATAGAAATAAGTTGGTTATGAGTAGAATTTTTATTCAAATCCTCAATCATTTAGTTTTTAAAGAGATGAATGATGTCAACCATTTAAGTTTGAAAGAGAGAATAAAGAAACACACGAACAAAAAGAAAAGTATATATTGCATATATAGCTTTTTCGAACATAGAATTTAGTGCAAATCAAAAGTTTTTTTGGTCTATTTATCAAATTAAATATATATATATATATATATATATATATATATCATATATGTAAAGACAATCTCTCGTGAGTATAAAAAACAAAAACAAAAGAAAAAAGAGCATATTTGTTGATCAATTTCAACATAGACATTGAGTAAAATGAGTTTAGCTTTAACACGGTTTCTCTTTATTGAATTTCTATGCACCACTTTTTTCTTTTGTTTAATTATTGTACTATTCTCTTTTTTAATTTCCTTATGAAATAATATTGTTATACCAAGAAACCCATGTGACTTTTCATGCAAATAAGAAACAAAAATACCTTAAAAACTATTGTTATGAGACGGAATATCGAATCATCAATCCTTGAAATAATAATTGATTGTCTTTTATCCATTATTGTTATTGGTCGCTACTTCAAACTCCCAAATGCTCTTTATTGGAAGGCTTTCCTTTCCGCTTTGGTTTTTCATTGTAACTCGAAACTCGGCTCGAGGGATATCTCTCTTTTAGGGTTTGGAGTATGATAACCGAGAGTACTATAAATGTGTTAGCCTAACTAAAATACCTTCACATGCATGCACCGATTAATCTCTTTCTCTTATTAGTATCTTGTTTTAAAAAACCAAATCCAAAGTTGAGATTTTTTTTTAAAAATAATTATATAAAATCTATTAAAATATTTAACAGTTTTTTAGAAAAGAAAAAGGGTTTCTACATTATGAGCATTGATTAAAAAAAAGTAGAAATAATCTATGGTATTTGACTAAATATTTTAAGCAAAATTTCACTTTTATATATAAAATAAAAAAAATAAAAATCACTTGAACTTGAACTTTAAAAATAAAGAATTAATATTGCAGAATAATGACAATGACAAAACATATTTCTCATTTATTTCACAAAGAGAAAATTATTCATTAGAAAAAATAATAAAAAGAGAAGGGGATGGAAAGCATATATCCAAAAAGTAAGAATGGCAATGCCAACTTTACTTTTTATTGTTTTAGTACTGACAAAATTAAAGTCTAGGATAACTTATTAATACAATAAATTAAATGAAATTGTTTTTCTTTTTAGCTTTTATTTATTTCTAAAATATATTATTATTATTTTAAAAAAATAAACTTGCACGTAAGGATTGAAAAGTAGTTTAGCATTAAAAAAAAAGTGTTTTTAGAAAAAGAGAGATAAAAAAAAAGAGAGAGAGAGAGAAAGAGAAAGTTATAGCATTTGCTTTAGTTTTTCACCTTTATATATAATCTATCTTTCTTCAAAATAATAATAACATCATCTTTCTCCAAAAATAAATAAATAAAATAATCAATGGTAGAGTAAAAATGAGTGTTTGGAGTTGTATCAATTAAAATTCTAAACTAATAATTGTACCGATTTAGATTATAAATATTGGAATTGATCATATGTAGTTATTTACTGTTTTTACTCTAGGGTTTCAGAGAAATGCAATATATAAACTCTTTAACTTAGTAGCGTTGTATTGTATTATGAAACTTTCTCTTTTGTAATATCCGTTCTCACTCTAGTTGTGGACGTATAATTTACACACTATTAATGAACCACGTATATATTTATATGTCAATCTTTACATTCTTTCTTCCTATTACTTAACTAATCGTTGACTTTCGTAACAGTGAATTACTTTGAAAATAGTATCGATTTATACTTTCCCCTTTTAATTTTGTTATATTAATTAATATCGTGTGAAACTTGTAATTTGAGTTAATTAAAGAAGTAAAACTTTATAGTCTTATCAATTTAAATTATTAATTAATTATGATTACCTTTATGAAAATCGTTTGTCAGTTAATTCTCAAACGCGTATAGACTTTTTCAAATGTTGGTTTTACTTAAAATAAATAAACGATTCAAGAAAAAATTATGATAAAGTAAGTACATATATTGGTTCGTTTATGGTAGCTTACAGCGTTGATCAGTTGATATAATGGTAAGTTTTACCTTAGGTTTTTTCAAATGAAATGTAATGAAATTTGTAAATTAATACACTTACGAAATTAATTCGTAAACCGATTTTAAATCGATATTTTCTCGTAATTATAAGATGAACTATTTTGTTTATTTCAAAAAGTAGGAAAGTGTAAAGTCAAACCATCGATTCTTTGTGTTGAAAATTAGAAGTGCTTTATAATCCACTTCTCACCTCACCTCGAATTGTTTAAAAATCAAAATACGACCGTTGAAAGTTAGCTTTTAAAAGCGTTTGACGTCTTTAAGCTTTCCCTTCCTCCAAAAGAAAAGAAAACAAAAATCTATAACCTTCTCACCTTTTTCTTTTTAATTGTATATTTTAATTTATCTAATTTTAATTTTTAGAAGTTTAAATAAACTTTTATTTTTATTTTTTTTACTAATTACGTAAAATTAGACGGTTCAACAAAATGTTTCGATTAAATTGATTTAAAAAGGATGCTCATGAATGATTATGATTTATAATGTACGAGACATTTCTTTCTAATCGAACCTAGCTCTTGGTATTATTTAATCTGACCATACGATTGGGTTAGATAGAGCACGTGCTTTTATTTGCATCCACATCTTAACTTCTAGGAGGTGAAGAAAAAGAAATTTTTAAAAAGTCAATCTGTACTCTTCACAAAATCAATCACTTTTCTTATCAATCCCTATAAATTCATTCATTTCAACGACGTATCATGTTTTGTGTAGGTTTTTAGTTGATTAATACACAATTACTTACACACTAATCATTTTATCGAACCTCGTAAATATTCAATAAATCACTCAAAGTTAATTAGTTATTAATTTTTAATTTTTAGACTTTTAAATGCAATAATTCTTCTATTATCTCTCACACACACCTTTAAATTCAACAAATATCTACCACCTCAAAAGTCGTTTTTCTTTAAACCTTCTTATATTACCTATTGTATTGTATGTTTTTATAATTCTACTTAAAAATAGATATACATTCTTTTTAAAAAGAAACTAAAAGGGTCAGGATCAGGATCAATATGTGCATCGAAACATATCCACTGACCGTTTCATTAATATATAAACAAATAGATATAGAAAATGCATGGAAATATAACATAGGGAAAAGGGTGTTAGTAAACATATAATAAATAAAACAATGAATCGATCACATTCATTAAACAAAGATTAGAGGCTATAAGGATATAGGGTTTAAATTTATTACAATTCTCTTCAAATATTGACTATTTTTTCCCCTTCTTTTTTTACTGTGCAGAAGACAACCAGCTTTCACTTTTTTCACAAAATTGTGCAGCCTTGAACCCCACAACACAAAATTACAAAATTATTTGTGATTTTAAAATTTGTACATAACATCATCATATTAATGAAATGTAGGACCCAATATTTTATTAATCATAAAATCTACTGTCACATTATTTCAAATCAATTTTACCTTCATCATTTTTAACATTTACTATATATCTCCAACATTATAAATCACATTCTATTAGTTATTAATTAACTGATTTTCATAAATATAACAAAACCGATAAAATATTCACGACCTCTAACTGAACAAATCCATTAAGTTGGTTACTTTCTCAAAATATTTCACGTTTGCGTTTTTTTTTCTTTTGTGATTCTTTTCCTCCATCGTCTTTCTTCTCTTCTTCTACCATTTTTTTTTCTTTTTTCAAACTGTTACTTGGTTCAAGGTCATTTAGATTTAGGTGATTAAATCTAAACGATCATGTAGAAAAGAATAACATGTCAATTAATCACGAAACATTTTTTGTATTTTTCATTGTGGATATGTGGACTTTTTCTGTTTTTTAGATTGTTCTATACCATGTAAATATTTTGCCGGTTTTTTGTATTTTTAAAAAAACCCTAAAAGTTTAGCTATTGTTTTTTTTTATTATTATTAAATTGCAAATATAGTCCTATTTAGTGGTCGTAATTTAATTTAATTTTTGTTGTAGTGAGATATTAATGCTATTTTACACAAAAAAGAACCCAATATTACCCAAAATATTAGGCAGCATTTAATATTTGAAAAAAGAAAATAGATAATTTTTAAAAATTATAATTTATAAATGTTTAGGCATTTTGGAGTATAGAGCAGACAAAAACTGACAATTCCCAAATATATATATGTAATAAAAAAAAATAGTAGACGCATCAAAGCGACGTCGTACAGGTTCAGGTGGAGCGTCATCTCCGTATGGTTGCAGAATTAATTTTAAATTTAAATTTATAAGTATGATTTTATTTGATTTTTACAGCTTTGTTTCGGAAATGCCTTTTTACAAAACACACCAACGTCAGTCAATAACATTCATTCGCAGAAGAGAATGTCAAATTATTTAACCATCATTACATTTGCCCTTTAACCAGGGTCCACTTCCTTTACACGTGGCTTAATCACATCAACTTGATTTTCGTGCCGTTCAGTCCCTGTCTGCCGTCAGATCTCGGAAAGCGACGTCTTCTGTTGAACCCTACCGTCCTTGATTTCACCCAACTCCACGCCCCTTTTTTTTCTTTTCTTTTTTCATTTTTCTCTTTTAATAAATTATTATTATTAAATAAATGCTTGCTTACATTCTAGTCCTATATATCAATTTTAATGCATAATGTATTATAATATATATTTGAAAATTTGCAAAAGAATTGAAATTATATATATATATATCAACCATAGAGAATTAAATTCTTTTTATTGTATTGGTAAAATCTATATTTGATAAGCATATGTTTAGATAAAAATAAGAATGTTTTTAAAATATAGATATTAAAATAAAGTTACTAAATTTTATTATTTTTTATTTTTTATAAATAAAATCTACTCTCATTTAATCGAAATGTTTTAGTGTACGTACTGACCATTTACACATTAAACTAAATATTTTCATTATAGTAATGTTTTGAGAATTTATCGATTTTTTTAATTTTAATATTATTTTAAAATATATTTTATATATCACTTGAATATAGCAAAATAAAAATTAGAAAAGAAAATCGATTGATTTGAAGTTATTCGATTAAAGTTATTTGGTGAAAAACTTCTACTACTCCTTTCTAATGTAATATATTTGTCTTGTTTTTAAAAGTGGAAATTTTTCTTATGCCCTTTCCTTCCTCTATCTAGGGCTTGGAATTTCACTAAAATAGACTTTTTCCCATTCTTGAACTCATAAGAAAACTTGTTTTATTTACTTCCTTTCTTTTTTCCCTTCATTTTGTATTTTCTTGTACATTTTGACTTCTCTCTTTTTTACATTTTTTATCCTATGATAAATAAATTAATCCATAAATATTTTTTTAACAAAATTATATAGGTTTAAATGTTATTATGATCCAAATACAGGTAGAATTACAAATGTTATATTTTAGTTTTTCTTTAATTTCCATCTCGTTCTTTTGCGACAGAAACTTTTGCGTAACGTTTTAATCAACTACATTTTCGTCATAGATTTATATCAAAGAAGTTCATTGTGAATAAATCCTTTTTTGTTGCAAATAAGATCCAAATTGGTTTAGTTTAGTATTTAAATCTATTTTTTTAAGTGGGTCTTGTTCTTCATATGAAAAAGTACTTTTAGGATTTTCTATTAGAAGTGATTTACAAAAATTAATTGAAGTCCTGACATACTTAAGCTTTTGGGTTAGTCATTTAAATGGTTCTACAGGAAAAATAAATTAAATCTTATAAAAATTTCAATAAATACAGTCTAATTTAAATTTGAGATACCAAAAGTTGTAGATTTGGTGAAGCTTTTATATATTCCTTGAAAATTCCATCAACTTGCATATAAATATATATATGTATATGAAAGATTATGAATGGGATGAACTCAATGGTTTGATTGTGACTTTACAAAAGATGATAACAAAAAGCCTTTATTTATCACCCTACCTATACAAATAATGTAATTCCGCAATCAACTTGAATATGATATTTTGTCGACCTATACTTCATTCCTTCAATAATTCACATTCCTCCACATGTTTACTATGACTATTTTGAAAATAAATATTTGAAAAAGTTAAATGAAGAAAAAAATTAAAGTACTGTGTATGATTATGAATATATCAACAAATAATGATTTAAAAAAAAAAAACTACTTATTGGAGAGTTTACTAAATAGATGAGTTGTTGTTATTAATTAGGGTTGATCATTGATTGGTCAAAGTCAACTTTTCGACCAAACCGTCACAAAATCAATTGTGGTCAATTTAGTAAAAGTTCGAGCCAACCTCGACCATCGAGGAGTAAAAATTGATCGATCGGTTTAACTCTTTGATTTTATTTTTTTAATTTGGTTCTTCGACCGATCGACTTTGGTTCAATCCACCAATTCAATTGATTGGTCTATCATACTCACCCTAGCTTAAATATTATATGATTGATTGCTTTTTGCTTTTTGGGTGATGAAGTTAACATAGTGTCAAAGTTGGAGGTGGCCATATGTTTAGAATGTGTTTGATATAACCTTTCAAGTGTTTAGTTTTTTAAATAAATCATTTTGAGAAAAATTAAAGTGTTCGATAACTACTCGAAATAGCTTCCAAAACACATATTTCAAAGTTTATTTTAAACTTTATTTCTATTGAAAGAGTTATCAAAGATGACTTCTTTTGTGAAAATATATTTCTCGGTCTACCTAAGCCAAAGAGGTTCATAAACCATGTAACGTCGTTTGTCCCTTAATTAATATTGATGTCCACTTGTAAGACATGTTCTAACTTATTAACTTACAGGTGAAGATGGCTAGGTAAAAGATTTATATATTTAAATTTACAACAACTCATCAACTTAAGCTTTAATTAAGACGCAATCAGTGATATAACAAAAGTTGAAGATCACACGTTGAAATGACAAGTTATAAACAACACCTTCACGTTTGTTAAAAATTTATTTAATCCTCTCTTACCATCAATTAATTTTGAAACAAACTCTTATGTTTAACGAACATAACATCCTAACCTTCTAAAGCTCAGTTTAACATTCACTCTTACAAAAAAAAAAAAAAAAAAAAAAAGATCAGATTTAATAATAACACTAAAAAAACACACCGTGTTGATTTTACTCTTATGCTAACAATAATTGACATGTAGTCATTTCCGATTTAAATTTCTATATCCAACATTTATTAATTGTTTGTTGCACAGTAAAAAAGAAAAAGAAAAATTACGTATTACAAAGTTTGAGCTACCTCATAAGTATATATTTATTGTAATGACAAGGTTTCGTTAAGCATATAGTTTGTCTCGGACGTATTTATTGTTAGTGGCGAGTTTCTCATAAAATATTTATTATAATGACACATTTCTTCTCCCTATTTATTGTAGTGAACATTTTGAGAGAGAGAGAGAGAGAGAGAGAGACAATTTGTAGCCACAATTCTTCTTCTTACCTCATCATTTCCAACCACATTATTGAAATAATATTCAATTAAATGTTTTTCTTTACAATAAATGTTATAAATGAATTAAAAATATCTTAACCCTAATAAATATTGGACTCAAATTTCAAGTTTCTGTATAATTATAATGTTATTTGTTTGAAGGTTGAGAGAAAAAGTGATGAGGGAAAGAAGACAAGAGTTGAAAACAAATAAAAAAACAAAAGATGGGAAAGGAAAAAAAAGTTAAAATTGTAAAATTGTCATAACACATAACACAACGCATTATAAGGCGATATTCTCGCGGGGGCCAAAGGCTTTATTATTCTTCCCCACGGTCACAAAAATACATTTTTTTTATTTTTAATTTTAGAAAATAATAATAATAATAATAATAAAATTTCAAGTATCCACACGCTTTGAAATGGTTCGCACGTGTGAAAGTGACATCTCGTAAAGAGGCGCAGTGGCTAAGCGACATGGTCAAAGACACAGCGTCCAGCGTCACCGCCAATCAGCGTCGAGAATGGTAAAAAGCAGAACAATTATAATTAATAATTAAAATTGTATATATATTAAAAAGAGAGAGAGAGAGAGAGAAAGAAAAAAGTACTGCGAGACAATCGAGGTTCTTTATATTTATTTTATTTTATTTATTATTTCGAAATCATTTTGTAATCCATTGCTTTATGATTGACGCCTCGCTGACCGCCCTGTCACTCTAGCACCAGTGTCGCTCCTTTGTCCTTTCCCCCCTTTACTTTCGGGCAGCTCGGGCAACTCCTAAGCCTACGAGAGAAACTGATTGCGACCATTCATTCTTAGTCCTGTCCTTTCGGGCAGTCATTTCCTTTTCTACCCGGCATTCAAGGCGGGCTATTTATTTTATTTTACTCTTACTATTATTATTATAAATTAAAATAACATTTTCTTTCGACTTTAAAAGAATTACGACCAGCATGATAGAACCAAAATTCAAGCGGTATAAGATTATGCCAAACTTTTGACTAGTGTTGATCGGTTTGAGAAAAAAAATTCAAATCAATAATAGATTTAAAAATTTTCAAAAACTTCATAGTCGGTTTTGACGACGATTTGGTTGGAAAACTAGATTTAGTTCTCTAGTTTTAGTAATGAAAACAATTTTGTGTTATTTATATTATTTTATTATGAATTTTAAAAATATATTTGTTTATTTTGTTAATGAAAGTTATTATATATATTGAGGATTAAGATGGTATTGTGTTTGAAATTATATGTGTAAGTTACTTTTGAGGTACCTCTTTTTCTCTTTATTTCTTCCTTGGTTCAAATATGTTTTTGTACTGTACTGCTACATCTATTGGGGTTGAACGAACCGTGGATGAATGAGATAGATTTCTTCTCTTTTTAACATCGGTTGACCTTTTTCAATTGGACTATTGTTGATAAACTAGCTTTTCTTGTACTGAAAGCTTTTTATATAGCTATTAAATTCAACGTTTTTTAGTACGTTGCATAACTTTATGGTAAATAATTGTGACAATCCTTTTTCTTTTTACAATATGGTTTTATTGATTTATGGTATGGTAGCAAATTCCATACCTATTTTAATTAGCTCCAGAAAGCACCTTCTTCGGACATGTCAGAATATGTCTTTGATTTATTGTGTTAGGTTTTCTCTCTCTCTCTCTCTTAAAAAAATGGGTATCGTATTCTTTTGAGAATTCTATTTGGGTAATCATAATGTGTAACAATTTTATGGATAACTCAGCAATCGACTTTTATCGTTGGTTGATTCTAATAGATTTTGTTAGGTTTGCAATCTTTTAAAATACGTTGCTAAAAATCTTAAACTTGTTAATCCTTAACTGATGAAAAATAACCTAAATTATATATTATTTTCATATGCCTCCTGTGTATTCATACTAAAATTATGGTTGAAATCTTTCCATCAATTTCTTTAAAGTATTTATGAGATCATAAATTCAAAACCCCTCTTATGTGTTTCTTTTCAAAACAAACAACACCCTTTTGGTGATCATCTCTCATATAAACATTTAAAAATACACTCATAAATTCACTTTTCATGCATTGATTATAAGCATTATAATAAAAGAAAAGAAACTCAAACTTGATGTTATTAATAGATTAATTAAAGACTAAAATAACAATAGAAGATAGAAAAGAGGCAAGAGGGATGAATTTGAAAATCCCAAAATGAAGAGGGGTGGATGGAAAATAAATAAATAAATATATATATATATATAAGTTGTCAGAACCTGTGACACACTCTGACACTGACATAGAATTATAATTTAAAAATAAAAAATGAGATTAAATAAATAAATAATAATATTGAGTATAAAAATTATATCCCAAAGTCTGCAGTGAATCATTCATTCATAATGACTAGCTTTTGGAAAATGCATAGTATGAAAAGAGGATGGATGATGTGACATGTGCTGAATTGTATATATTATCACTCCTCTTCTCTCATTTCTGCCACACCTCATCTATTTGGGACACACTTCTTCCTTTTTCTCTTTAATACTAATAACTTGAAATAAACTATATAATAACCATTTGATTTTTCGTTTTAATTAGTTAAAGATCACGCATCAATGTTTTCGAAAACTAAAAAAATAAATAATTTCTTTTTTCCATTTGAGGAATAAATTTGATTGAGAGATTCGAGTATTTTAGTTAAATAAGATTAAAAGAACCCTAATAAAAAATTGAGATAAAATATAGTTTATTTTAAAGAAATTATATATTTATCTAAATTTCAAGTTTAATCTAAAAATTTTAAAATTTGAGTTTATTTAGTTTTTAAATTTTGAAATATGTACTAAGCTTTTTAGATTTTCAATTAATTTTTGCTTTGTGTATATTTTTTACTACGTTAGCTATTTGGTAGGTTTGTTTTTATAAAATTCAGAAAGTTTCACAAGAATGAATTGAGAAATTAGGTTAAAGTGGGCATGACTATATGATCGATTAATCTTTTATTGTGACTAAATTTTGTTCGAGTTTTATTGTGTATAGTTTTGAAAGTACATAAATTTGTAAAATTTTGATATTAAACTTATAATTCAACCAAAATAGAGAATTTCTCGACGATATTTAGTTGAGATAAATTGATTCAAAATGTTGAAAATTATTATGTCATACTCTTAACTTGGATTAAGAGTAAAATTTATGTCATTAAGCAAACTAAACATTAGTTAATTGCTTTCGAAATGTCACTATATATTATATATATTATAAAGGTCTAAATTTGAATTTATTTCCTTTTATATTGTTGAACTTAAAAAGTTTATTATATATTCTTAAAAAAAATGGCATGGGGACTTGGTATAATTGTCCATTTACTATTCATGTATAAAGTTAACTTATTGTGTACATATACGTCCACCATGCTAACATTCAACAAATAAAACAACATCTATTATCAAATGTCGTTATCCAACAATAGGGTTTTGAATGGTTCGACTTTATGTTAAAAACATTATTTTGGTATGTGTATTCGACGTGTAAAACATACAATACGATGAAAATGTTGAGGTCTCAATTGTATAAAAATACTTTCAATAAAAATGCCGATAAAATGTCAATTTCGTCAATAGAAAGAATTTTAAACTATTTATTATTTACATTATATTCATAATAGTGACCTAATAACCCATTACTTGTTTTCTACGACAAAGTGGAAATCAATGGTTAAACTCACGAGTATATGATAATATCGATGAAACCATTCGTTTTAGAAATTGTTCAAAGTTAACCCACGAAATTGAAATGGAAATGATATATTAATTGTTTGGTGGTCATATCAAACTTTATAGTAATAGAAAGAATAATGGAAAGATGTGGAAAATGAGTGTATGAGAAAACATACATTAGTTAATAAAATTATTGAGTGATAGATAATCCACATTAAAGGGACTATGGACCACGTTTGACATTCAATAAAATGCCAACTATTATGGGCCATGCCTATTAGTAGAAAGTATTACTTTATTAAATTGAACTTAAACCAACATGAAATATTCAAAATTTATACCAATAAAAGATACCTCATCCACGTGACACATAGACAGTTAATTGCAAACTAAACTCCTTTGAAGTTTTCAAACTCATATCTTTCCTTTTCCTTTTCCTTTTAAAACGCGTCAAATTTAGGGATTCGAATATCTGATCTGATCAATGATATATGCTTAAACCAACTAAACTTTGTGTTATCGTTATTCAACCAATGTCATGTAATCATAAATGAGTAATTTACCACGAGGTTTGAAGTTCGATTTCTTGTAAAAAACCAAATCGTAATGGTTAAGGACTAAAAAGGCTTTTAAGTTCAAAGAGAGAATTTTCCCTTCTAGGAAGGATAAGAAATTGGGCCATCAATGATCCAGTAAATGTCAAGATTGGGCTGAAAAATGAGTTAAGAATGGGCCTTATAGGGCCCAATATGAGATTCAAAAGATTCCGGCCTTCGTCGGGCGATCCCGCCTTCACCAATCTCCTTATCCATTTTTTCTCTTTTCTTCGCGCGAAGCTCTCTCTAATGGCTTCGACGAGCTTTACCAGCGCTTTGTGTTTTTTTTCTCAATACCCTCTCAGAAACCTCCAATTTTCTTCTCCGATCTTCTCTTCTAGCTCCAGTGGCGTCGCATTTGCTTCCATTTCCACCGCTCTTACTTCCTGCTCCAGCCTCTCGCCTTCAAATTATCGTTTCAGTTCCCGTTTCACTCGTAATTGTTCCTCCAGCACCGCTCCAGTTCGCACTTTGGATTACGAGGTACTTCTTCTTCTGCAAAGAAAAATAGGATTGTAAATTGTATGTGGCTCTGGCTTCTTTTATTTCGTTGAATTTCTTTGTAGTCCATCGTATGTACTAGCTGCGTTCAGAATCTTGGGAAGTATTTCTAGGATAACCTTTCGTATTTCCTTCGAAAAGCTAGAAGGATTGTATCTAGACTAAAATTTTGTGAATGGAAGAGGAAGATGCTGAAGTTTTTCATGCAGATGTCCCATTGAAGCTGGTGATAATTTGTAAAAATGTATATAGTTTATTGGAAAATGAACAATCAATCCATTTGCATCAATTTAAGGCACATAATGTTTGAAACAAATTGGTTTATATATTCTGCAATTATCATAACCCACTAGAATAAGATAAGAAATGGCACGAGGAGTTATAATAATTGTTATGGTTGCATGTGTTGTGGCTATCAGATGATGAGTTCTTATATCATATAGGCGTTAGCACTTCATGTTTCTTGCTTACACTCGGTAAGGACGATTTTCCTATTCACCCTGCATCTGGAGTTGCCTTTTACCCCATACTTACTGGACGAAAGTTTGTGCAGTTTACCGATAGTTCTTCTGAAGTGGAACTGAGGTTACAACTTGGGACTCAAGACATTCGTAGTTCTAAAGATGTTTATGTGGATGCAAATGATACTTCTTTGACTATTAGAGTACAACGCCCGGGGTCTATCATAACTCTTCTGGAAACAAAGCAACTATTTGAGAAAATAAAACCTGCAGAAACTATATGGTTTGTTGTTGTCACGGTAGTTGACCTCCTACAACCAGTATGAATTTCAATGTCTAAATAGGGCATTTTCTATGTTGAACAGGTATATTGATGAAGATCAACTAGTCATAAATTTAAAGAAGCATGATCCGGACTTGAAATGGCCCGACATTGTAGAGTCTTGGGAATCCCTAACAGCAGGATTTGCACAGCTTCTAAAAGGAACTTCTATAGTTTTGATAGGGGATTCAACAGATATTAACCAAAAAGTTGCTCATGAACTCGCAGTTGGACTTGGGTAAGGCGATTTTTTCTCTATCTCAGGTCATTTTCATTTTCCAATGGTCTAAATCAATATTGGTCATCACGTAAAATGTCAGTTTATCTGAAACAAATGATTCATGATTTCCAGGTAATGATCTTCAACTGAATTGTAGCCTTGTAATGTAACAACTTAAACCATGAAAATATTTTATTGCCAGATACTTCATCGGTTATCATAGGCAAAAAGAACATTAACTTCCCCCTTTTTGATTACCAGCGTTAAAAACTCTGAGAAATTAATGCCCTCCTTATTGTTTGAAAATGTACACTGAACCGTGTACTTAAGCCCAAGGCACGGCCTCAATGCCTCACTTTACTTTCTCAATGAAATGAAGTGAAAATAGTTATAAATCACTAGCCAATGATCTAAGTTTATTCCCTCACGACAATTTAGGGTTAAATTGATATAATCAACTTGATTTTGGAGGAAGAAATTCAGGAAGATTCTTAAAGGTCCTCTTCCCCCCACAATCGCAAATAAAAAACTATAATTGCTTAAATTTTGCATCATCTTATTATTTGACATAACAGTTTATATATATGTACATGCATTCACACATACATACATATTGTCTTTTGTGAGCTCATAGAAAAAAAATGCCTCCTTTTTATTTTTGCCGCACACTTAAGAGTTGGAGGGCTATTGTTGTGGTGTGCCTCAAACTTTTAAAAACACTATCCCTTTTTAGAACTATTCCTGCTAATTTTATCAAACTTTCATCTGAGAAATTTTTTTTGGCATGATTCTTAGCTATACTCCATTGAGTACAAAAGAATTGCTGGAAACACTCTCCAAGCAGACTATTGATTCATGTAAGTACTATTTACCCTAGACATGCTGTGGCACTAATCACTGTCAGGGTCTTATAAACTTTTGTCCCTTTTCCCAATAATCACCTCGGGGAGTTTTTCTAGAGAGGTGATGGATTCCCTTAACTATTAACAATTTTATAGTTTGGTCTATATAATGATTTTTGAGATCAGAATGTTGTGTGCCTGATCTCTGTTTCTCATCTCTTAGAAAAGTGTAGAATGGAAGGCCTCCACCCGGAAGGAGGGCCACCAAGTCAAAAGGGAAGTACAGAAACTCGCATAAAAAGATCCCTAACTTTTAGTAGTAAAAAATAGAGTTAATCATAGATTGACAAAATAAATTTGAACAAAGAGTCCAGAAGGAAGTGCTATTGTGCTGCCTCCTCATGCAACTTTCTTTTCTTGAAGGGCCATGTTCCTCTCTAAAGTCCAACACTCTACAATACCAAAATCATTCTCCCCTATAAGGTGTCTAACTCCCCTTGTTTATAACCAAATCATCACTAGTTAATTACCATTATGCCCTTACTACTGTCCTAGTAGCATTCCCAATATATCCCTTAGCAGTACTATCACAGTTTGTTGGGAGGCGACATATTCTATATCATATTTTAAAAGATAATAGGGCTGCTGAAGATTATATATATAAACGTGAGAAGAAGGTATCATTTTAAACAGACTTTAATAAGGCTTTTGATGATGTGAGCTACGCATTTTGGACAATATCAAACATAAACTTTAATAAGGACAATTATCTTCATTGGTATGAGGCCTTTTGGGTGGTTCCAAACTAAAGCCACGACGGCTTTTCCCTAAAGTGGATAATTGAGGATTTTTTTTTATTTCTCTACATATTTATCGTGAATTGGAAAACAAAGTAAGAACTAAAAATATGAAAAATGACAAAAAGGATTTAAGTGATAGAAATACTACTAATCCTTGGTTTCCTTTCACCCTTCCTCGCATGCATATTTACAATGGGAGACTTAACACCAAGTCCCTATGATTTACCATTTACCTCAAAATTTGATAGTGCTAACTCAGACCAGAGAACCAAAATTGTGTTACATGCTTAAAATGACTTCTATCCCCGATTTTGCAGTGTGTTAATGACTAATCAATTCCAGGGATGCTTGCTGAAGGCTCCGATGCTGTAGCACAAGTAGAAAACACTGTAATAGAAAGTTTGAGCAGGTATTTAAATACTTAACCTGTCTTTAAGCATTTGGTTGATTAATTGAATTGGAGGATGTATGTTCTTCCTGTTGATTACACAGCCATGTCCGTGCTGTTGTTGCAACGTTAGGAGGTCGACTGGGAGCTGCAGGAAGAACAGATACGTGGAGACATCTATATGCAGGATTCACTGTCTGGCTTTCACAAACTGAGGCTACAGGTTAGCTTCCATATCTTTTCCATTTAGTTACAAAATTTTCATGTTCATCTTGATTTTAGTCTTTCTTTCCCACAAGTTGATGAAAACCCAGTTTCAAAATTTTGCAGAACTTTCTGTCTTCAAGATAGCATGAGGTCCATTTCTAGTTTCCTTTTAATGTACATCATCTTGAAACTTTTTTGGAATAAGAAATATTTCATTGACAAATGAAGTAGGGAAAACCCCAACACTAATGGGTGATTACAACAAACATCTCTATTTGGAACTACACTAGAATGAGTAAAAGGGATTTATTTTTGCACCAATAGAAAGTAGTTAGACCGAAACAAATCCGAAAACATATCAAAAGATGAAAAGTAATCCTCGAAAAGACAACCATTCTGCTTGCACCAAAGACTCCAAAGCAAAGCATGTGTTATTGCCAATCAAACCCATTTTCTTAATCCCATCAAAAGAACAACCCACCAACGTAGACGAAAGGAGATTAAAGATGTCATCAGAACACATTAGAGACCAACAAAAAGCTTCCAAAACAATCGACCAGAAATGAGAAGCAAAAGAACAACGTAAAAATAAATGAGTTGGGGACTCAAAATGGCACTGACACACGAAACTTTTCTTGTTGGGGCTTTAAATGCAGATGAAAGTGCAGCTAAGGAAGAAGCTAAGAGACACATGCAAGACAGTCAGCTAGCTTACTCAAATGCTGAAGTCGTAGTTAAACTTCAGGGTTGGGATGATGCTCATTCCAAAGTAGTGGCTCAGGCAGCTTTAAGTGCCCTTAAGCAACTTATTCTCTCGGACAAAAGCCTCCCAGGTACAATTTGCAATCTCAAATTCATACAGAAACGCTTTTCTACATGTCAGATATAGTTAGGAGTGTCTGTGTGTGTGTACATATATATATCAAAGTCTTTGACCGATTTCCAATTCCCTAAAGATTTGATTCCATCAAAATTATGATCCTCACAAATATGTTCTCATATTGACTGATAAGATAAAATTTTGATGTAACTAAATTTAGCTTGACCCCCTTCAACTTAAAATTTTGAATTGATCGGTGACTTAAACGATAGTACTTGAGCACATCATGTAAGCTAATTATTATTAATCTCTCACTTGTTGAATCCTCCACAAATTTTCAAGCCCAAAAGCAGAAGAGTATTGAAGTGTGAGTGTAATTTTATTGCTAAATATAATCTCTTAGCTTAAGTTTTTAGGCTGTTTCGTGATTAACAACAATTCAAGGTCATTTTTGCCATTGTTTGGCTTGAACTTTGTGGTGTTAGTTATGACTCAAACACTCTCAACCAACAATAATGTTTAGTTCACAACATTATTTTGATGGGGCAGCCTAGGAATAACTCATCATCATCTTTCTAGTGGCTGCCCATTTTTCCAGATTCGTAATCCATTTCATACTTTGAACCCGATTTCAACAATGCATCCATAAACCATGTGATATACCAATGGTAGCCATGAATTCCTTTTATGTAGTAGAACCACCTAAATAAGTAACTTTCGATCTTATGGTCTGATTTCATATTAAAGTTGGCAACACCTATACTGTCGATTTTCTGAAATAAGTTGTGTATATTTTGATTGAGCGATTTGCTTTGCTGTGCTATGTTATTGTAGATAAGAAGAGTCTTTATATCCGGTTGGGATGCCGTGGTGATTGGCCAAACATCAAACCTCCAGGTTGGGATCCTGCTTCCGATGGAATAGCAAACATCAGTACCTGAAAACAACTTTTCTTTTTGCCATTAAGAAGCTTGCAGAAAGTAACAAAATTTCAGGTGATTTCGATCTTTTCCATCTTCAATTGTACCTCAGCGCAAGAAAAGTGTTTCTTAAATTCATAATTTGATCGTCAAAATGGAAGAACGAAGAGTCCCGTCTTTGTATTTATTGTTATTCCTTTGTAATTACTGTTCTTTGGGTGGAATTAAATTGTTGAAAAAGAAATTACTAACATTACCTGTTTTCTCTACACGTTCAGGTCTTCGCTCGCAACGTTATGGACTGCATCCTCCACTGAGATTTAAATTCGACTAAATTATGCATTTAATTTTGAGATTTGTGTCGATTAGTTTACTTTTCTATAAACTTAATCCCCTAATTACCTTTTTTTTTTCCATATTAGGATTCACACACAAATCGAAAATTATTTAGAACATTTTTTAAAATAACTTAACAAGCCAAAATATTTTCAAAAATATAGTAAAAATTTATTTTATGAATGATTGATATCAATAAAAGTCTAATTTAAAAGATTGTTATGTTTTAAAAATATTTTCTAAACATTTTTTTCATTACAATGAGATATTTTATCAATCAATGATTGAAATGGACGATTACAAAATTTTATGAATATTTTCTAATCATTTTTTTTGAATTATCAATCAAAAATTTGAATTTAGCTTTGAAATTCTTTGAACTTCACGATTACAAAATTCAAATTTACAAATTGAATTTGCTGAAAACCAATTTGACCCAAAGTTATTCGAGCACTGAACAATTAAAACTTTGGACAATGTGTCAACATGCCATGTTGACAAAGAAGCACTTTGAGATAAAAAGATAGATAAGAGAAGAGGTTTTCAATAACTTCCATTTCAAATATGATGTGAGATCACAAAGTACATTGCCCGTATCATTGCCAACAACTTCCTGATAACCTGACCAATACACTAAACATTCAATAATCGAAAGTCTTTTACATATAAATAAAAACTTAGAAACATAATATTTGAAGTAAATAAACCACAACAAAGTACGTTTCAAGAGTCCAAAACAGAAAATCATAAGTTCTTGAGAAATGACGAGCATATTCACAATTTTAAGTCGACGCATTCTAACCAAAAGCATCACATAACCGTTACCGTTAAAAGCACTTTCAATCCTCATTCGTTCAAATCCTTTCTTATGGGCTGTTTGATCTCGGTGGCACCTGCAGCAAAGAGTGTGTTTCAATAGAAGAAAAAAAAAAAGAAGCATTGGACATACCTACCAAAAGCAGATTTCTTACACAATGATGGAATCAAATTTTCAAAGAAATGACCAAATGAAATTATTTTTCTTTGGTCAAATTACAAATTAAATTGCTCAAACTTTTGATGATTATCACAATCTTAGTCCCCAATCTTCAAGAAGTTCCAATAAACATCATCGAAGTTTTGATGTTTGCTCTACATTAGTCCTAGCTTAACACTGTTACTTTTAGTCGACGCACATTAATCAAACAAATGAGTGATAATTTGACACAATGTAGAGCAAGTAGCACGAAAAAGTTAGTTGGTTGGACACTCTATGAGCAACCAAAGACTAAATTTCGTATTTGTTAGCTCACGTGCCCTAATTTTATCCAACTATTGGGCCAAATCATCACTCATTAATACAAACAATGTGTCATGTCAAAAATTTGAATAATGATGTTAATGACCAGAACTAGGTGGAAACAAAACTAAAAGCTCAAGAATGTAAATGAAACTTGATAAAGTTTGGAGACTAAAAAACCATGACTGTCAAGAGTTTAAAGCATCGATTTGTAATTTAATAACAAAAAAAGATTAACATAGGGAAAATGCAAAGACAAATCAATAGTCTCATCTCATTTCTACAAGCATAGAGCTGAACTCATAGGTGATGCATATTAGACTCTACAATAAACAAAACGTCATCGTCCGGAAACTGCAGCAAGGGAGAACACAAAATGAGGTAAATCAAGTTGTTCCAGTTATAACAACAATTTCTTTCGTTAATATCAATATTCAATGTGGATTTGTATGTAGTTCAACCGGGGCAGAGCGGGAAATATATACCCTAAACAGGTGTTTGTATCAATTAAAGCCTCAAATTAATCATTATTGTATAAGTAAAACCTTAAATTATTTTCGCAAATGAATCAATTTAGACCCTCCGCTAAGATTTCATTTAAAGCTGTTAATTTATAAGTCGAGCGCATGTGTAAGGTCTACTTTTAAATGCAGAAATCAACAAAATATTCGAGAGATGCTGAACATAAATGAATAGGAGCACATTTAATTTAATTGTGTAAGTGGATTTTCATCTTCCTATGTGATTATTTTTCTTGCTACTTTACTAGAATTTTGGGAAGCCAAATTTTTTTAAACAATTAAAAAGTTAGAACAGGAGTGAACGTGCTTTTACTTTGGTGGTTTTGAGTTGATTTTAATAGAATCAAGCAAAAACAGTTATTAAGTCACTAACATAGGGTCTAAACTGAATTCACTTGTAAAATTTAGTGTTTGAGTTGATACAATTATTGGTTTGGAGTAATAATTGATACAACCCTAAAAGTTTAGGAGTATAAATTATTTTTTTTTTTCTTTTTGTGTGTGTGTGTGGTTTCCAACAAAGAGTCAAGGTTATACATGATCCTCACCAATTGAAATCAACTGACCGAAGGACTCCGAACAGGCCCAAATAAGGACCAGTAGAATCAACATGAATGGGCCACGCCTGAAGAAGGTTTTCTCTTTTTCCAAGAAGATGAACGCTTGGGACTCTAGAATCTAGTCAACTATCACTGAGACAAATTGAACAATTAGAGAGTTTTTCAACCAGGAAGTTGAATATCAACCCCCCCATTATTGGGGACAAGAAAAACTCAGCAAAGTTCACGTTTCTTTGATTGAATAGGAATGATTTCATCTTCTCTGTTAAATTTAGTTTACATCTTATAGTTGAATGTTTATTTTTAGTTTCTACATAACATTAAGGCCTTGTGGTTTCCTTTTCAAGACATGGAAAAGAAACGTTGAATTTTCAAGTAAAGAGGTCAAAGAGGAACATTAGATGGATTCGATTTAGATTCTGTGTCTCTTTGGTTAGACAGCCTTGCTTTCTTGTTATTTGTTCCTCCCAAGGACATCTTGTTCCTTCTTGTTCTATCTAACCTTCAGTATTTCTTGGGAGGTCTTCCTTTTCTGGTTTGGTTGGTCGTTGTCTGCGCTACTTGGGTGTTTTTGTCTTTGATTTTTTTTTTCATTTAACATTGAAATGTTTCCTTTCTAGTCCGAAAAGGGAAACAGTTGACTGACTTTTCACTTATACAGAGGTCGAAGTTTCAAAAGTAGAATGAATTTAGGGAATTGAAAATCAGAAGAAAGTTTTTATAAGAAAAAGAATGGAGGAAGCAGAAGACCTTGCAAAGACTTGATATTGTAGTCCACAACAAAGAATCTCCAACTGTCAGTCTCAGCAGTCGTACAAAATCATCACGATTCATCTTCTTAGCCTAGAAAACAGTATACATATATAAATAACATGAAAAGACATGGAAAAAAAGAACCATGAAACGACATGGAAAAAAAGTGTGACATAAATTTTAAATGCCAAATTACCCTGAATTGTTCGTATTGCATATTGATAAGCTCCATATCTTTAGAAGGGACCTTGTTAGAGATGGCAGCAAACAACATGGAGAAAGACATCCATGGAGACTTGGGTGTTTTCACAGAGTTGGAACCCACACTAACTGCTCTTTCAATAGATCTACAAACATCTGAAGGTTGACCATCGCCGCAAACCTAAATGATAGTTTAATATTTGCAAGTTAAGCCACGTGTGAAAAGATCAAACATAAATAAAGGTTTCATATTTTGGCACAATTCACCAAATGCCATCTTCAGGAAAACAAGAAACATGTACCATGACCCATATAATGAATGGCTGCATTGCAACAGACATAAACCAATTGACAAATGTGGACGCTTACCGCATTAACTACAGAAGACTCCAACTGTATTTGATTGGGAGACCCTTGACGAGATGCAGTGATCCCCAAAACATCGTTAGTCCTGCTTTCAACTGCACAAATGGATCAGCATCAATAAGTGCTCAGAATAACTTTACGAGTATTCATTAGATTCCGACTACTCAAATAAGAAAACCGTAATCAACAATTTCATTTCCAACCATCAGCGCAGTAACATCTCTAGGCAAAATATGGCTGTCCTAGCACTTGGGGCAGACTTCCTTTTTTTTTTATATATTCGTGAGCGTCCGGATCAGTTTACGCACACCTCGACTAACTTATCTAACAGGACAATTCGTCTGACCCTACAACATTTGGGTGTCAAGGAAACTCGTAGGAAATTAATTCCTAGGTAGGTGGTCACCATAGATTGAACCCATGACCTCTTAGTTGAATATTGAGACTATATCTCCCTTTTTACCACTAGGCCAACCAAGAATGATTTAGCACTTGGGGGCAGACTTTGTACAACTACTAGAGGAAAAACAAGAATTAGGTCACAGACTCTTCCAACAAACAGTGCACCCAGAGAAGATTATCACCTTTGGGATTGGGAGCAACCTTAAAGGTAACAACAGATTCGGGATAGATGTGGGTGTTCATATTCATTCTCCATATTACGTAATATGTTGGTTTTGTAAGGTTGTCCACTCCACTGTCAAAATCCTTGCTACTTGGATGGAATTGTCTGCTTCCAGAGCGAAGAAGTTCCATGTTTCCCAATATCACACGGCAAAATACCAGATGCTGCACCCCGTTGTCATCAATATCACAATGACTTGCACTGTAATTAAACATAAGATCAGACCTTCTGAAAGGACAAAAAATTGAGAAATACCAGTCAACATGGAAACATTATATGAAATTGTCATGACCAGATGAGCAATAAGCAAAACATATAGGGAAAGTGGATGTATAATAAGGAGGAAATTTTACTGAGTTGTACAGGTTATGCAGACCCAACGGCAAATATGACAAAGAACATGTATACCACGGCGGCCATCTCCTCTCGGTAAAATTTATGGTTGGCAATGAAGCATGGACATAGACACGAGACACAAACACAACATGTATAGTGTCGATTTCATTTTTTATATTAAAAAAGATAAAATTAGGACACAAACACAAAAGCTAGCATGCTACAAAACTTTGCATTCCTCACAAAAATGCAAATTTGAGCACTTGAATCATGGGGTCCTCCAAGCCATTCAAAATGTTAAGAGGTTGGAATCATCTAATCAAGTAGAATGACCATTCAGTGGCAAAGTTTTAGTTTTCTATTCAGCACAAGTATAGAATTCAGCTTGTTTGTAATTATTTTCTATATGCTTAAAAATGTGTTTTCAAGCGCTTTGATGTAGTAGGAATCAGGGTATTGTGGTTAAATTCTTAATTTATTAGAATTAGGATTAATTTCTTTTATTAATTAGGATTAGGATTAGTTTGCTTTTCAATCATAAACAGAGTACTTGTCTTCTTGTATTCCCAATGAAACATTGATAAAATTTTCTTATTAGGTATACATCAAAAAGTTTAACCACCTGACATTTGAGCAATTGACGGCTGTGAGGTGAACACCTGTGCCATACATAGATTTGATTGAAGAAACTGCAGAATGCCCAATTCCATGCATCATCAAGTTAGATAATTCTGTTTCAGAAACAGCAAGCCAAGCAAAACGAACATTCGCATCCCCTCTGTACAGTTTGGTCATTTCTATTTGCTTATTGAAAAGCTCTAATTGAGATTGCATTGAAGTGTCATTGCAGTGTTTTATATTAAGTATCTCTACACTATCGTCCGATCTCATCATTCTATCACGAAAGATCTTTTCCACTGTACTTGTATCCAATCTTCCGTTTGAAAATTTAATCCCAGAATTAAGTTCTTGAAACCCAGAGATGAGGTTTTCATCCAACTCTTTATGTTCAGGTACAATGTCATACGCTTTTTCAATAGGTATTCTACCACAACTATCCTCTATTTCTTCAATACCACGGTCATAAGCAAGTTCTTCATCAGTTTGGGACCCCTTGATGTAATCATTTGACTCCCCACTACACACCTTCAAACTCGATTGCGCAATTCCACTTATTTCAATTTCCAACTGCAACTTGATTACGTCAGACTCATGAGCGTCTTCAACCTGTGGTTCTTTATTTTCAAAATTATTAGAATGGCAGCATTCACTTGTATCTGCACCATAAATCTCAGGAAAGAAGCAGCGCCCTGCTGCATCAATCCATGCAAGAGGTTGTTGCAACCCTGTATTTAAGTCCAAGAAAAACATATGCAAAAAATCTAGCACACAGTGCTGTCCATTAAACTTAATTTCCAGGGATGCTTTCTTTACTTGTAGATCATCCACAACCAAATCAAGAAGATCACGGGGAAATTTAATCCACTCATCATTTTCATATAACATTATGTGTTTCGGTGTCCCACTTTTCCTAAAATTTGAATAACCTCTGTACAAGTGTCTAAAACGAGTTTCAGTGTTTGGAAGTACTCCACTACATCCACCTAGCTTCCGACTCTTTTCCACCCTATTTAGTGGAGTCATGGTAGGCCGCTGTGCCATGCAGACTGGTTCTGGTGAATATGTACCAAACTGTGCTGATCGCTTCCTTTTTAAGGCAAGTGAAACTCTCTGGCTACCCAATACCTTTGCGATCTTGTCTTCCATTTTTACCGACTACACTAAGACCTAAATCCAACTTCAAATCAAAAAGTGTGTCACAAATCCAGAGCACGCCCTAAACAGTCACGGGCCTTGTGAAGAAAGCCATGCGAAGAACTTGGAAAACCCTGGAAACTGAAAATATGGAGTCAACCTTGAACAGTCATAAACGCTAGACTATATTAAGTGGACAAGCGTCAGGGAGAAAAATTAAGAATAAGTGATACTACTTTATTTTCCCATTTTCATGTATGAGGACTTGAGCTTAAAATTCATATTGGTCGCTCATCTACCAAGTTTACTATGTAATTATGGTGTGTGCACAAGAACTTTACCTCGGAGAGTTGGAACATACCAGGAAGTGTCGAGAAGCAAGCTGCCAGACTGTAAAGCAATATAGAGGAAAAGGGCGACAAAAATAAAGCTATAAAGTTAGAAAATAATGCGATTCCAGTTTAAAACAAATTTATATTTCAGAAGGGTATCAAAAGACGAATACTGGTTTTCCAATAACACATAATACAACCATGACATGCAGAAAAATTTTAGATACCTCCACGCAATTAAAAAACCGTCATAATCATATCATTCGACTACAAAGCTTGTACATATTTAGTACTCTGAGCCAAAATGAAAGCTAATTATTTTCTAAAAATTTGGCTTCTACGACATGCATGATCTTCCAATCAAAATTAAGATGCTAAACTCTGTCCTAAAACCTTTGAAACATAAGTTTTATGATGAGCATCCAAATAAATCATATGTAGAACACGTATCACTAGGAGAACCATAAATATTTGAGCACAGCAAGAATCAACCAAGCCATTCAGGTAGGGCTCTTGAAAAAAGAAATCATTAAAATGGAAAGATAAAAAATAGTATATGTATATCCATTCATGTGGGTTTCAAAAGAGCAAGTCCATAGATTAGTGTTGGAGGAAATCTATGCTAAATCTTCGATGAGAAGGCATTACTAAAAAGAAGATAAGAAGGAAGGGGAAGACAAAATGGAATTGTGTTGTTACAGCAAAAGACCAGGTGCCACTAAAAGTCTTAAAGTTGATTGATTCATCGAAAAGTAAAAAAATAAAGAGGAAAAAAACCAATACAACACAAGCAGAATTTCAACAATTGATGTTACACTAATTTTAAAATTGACAGTCAAAATATTCCTTCTCCTCCCAAGATAGATTTCATCCCAGATTCCCATCCTATACTGATGCTAAAACCTTGCTATGAGCTAAAAAATTCAATAATTAATGAAAATTGCTACACCTAAGTTAGGAATACCCTAACCAATCATTCGACTCAAAATCTCAAACCAAACAAAAAATCACAAAAGATAACCTAAAATTGCAATAAAAAATAATCAAAACAGCTCAGCCGAACAGATCAGAATCATCTGCAAGATTTTATCATCTTTGACTGCAAAATTAATACTCCAGACCCAAAAATCTAGATGCTGCCATAAACAGGAGGATTAAAACCTGAAATCACAACCGAAACACTAATCGAAACTTCAGAAAAATTAACAGAAAACAGTAGAACTAAAATCTTACCATCAACTTTCACATGTAACAAAAAAAATTAACATAACATGTGATGGATTTCAATTTGCAGTAGAGGAGCAGGTCATGGGACGAAGAACACACGAGAGGAAAGAGAAGAAAAAAAAAATAGAAAAAAAAAAAGTTGTTACGACGAATTATGAAAATGACATATATACAAAACCAAAACGGCGTCGTACTACTACCCATAAGTCGGCGAGGTCCTTATTTTGTCCCTAGACTTTTTATTTTTAGTCCTTCAAGTTTCGCATTTATTTTTATTTCGTCCCTCGACTTTTCATTTTTAGTTTTCAGTTCACAAACTTTACTTGGTCTCTAATAAATATATATACCTAAAAGTTCATCAACTAAGTATGTGGTTTAACCATAATGAACCATTATTGAAAAAAATATTAATTACTTAATTGTCTAATATAGTTCGAATGAATCAAAATAACAAATTTTCATAATCTATCAGTGATAAATATCGATAGATACTGATTGGCTTTATTTGTGTCTATTATGTCAGTCTATCATTTATAGGTTCTGAAATTTTGTTGTACTTGTAAATATATGTAGATGTGTTTCTCGTTTTAAATAATTTAACATAATATAAAAGACCAAAGAATGACTCTAAATATAAAATGTACTCGATGTCACACACATATAAGTGGTGACATATTCTATCAATATACATAAAGTTGATCACAACAAAAATTTGTCGAAATTTCCAAATAAGCATAGTTGGATCGACAAAAACTAAATTGTACGTAATGGCTTGTTTACCAACGGTTTATATTGTGCACATTTCGTCTCTTTTCACATTTAAATGAATTGTGTTCTTACAATAAACATTGTCGTTGTGTTTCCTTGTGCCTACAATTGAAATACAATGATATGAATTTTGAACCAAAGTAAGAATGTTATATAGTTTAGATGATTTAAAATTTGCCATGTATGGTTAGGCAACTCCATATGGGCTAAAATACATTCTACATTTAAATGTGAGGTGGTCATAAAGAAGATAATAAAAGATGATTCTTCAACAAGGACATTAAATTAGTCTCAAATAGTTATTAGCTTACATTTATTGATCAAATAATCTAAAAACATAAGATAAACGTAAGGCTTAAAGTGTCGGTGGTGTTGGAAGAGTCAGTCTCTTAAAACAATTGTTGTAAAGCTTCATTGGATTGGGCTTTAAGGCTTTGAAACCAAGAGATGAGAACCAAGACTCAAATGCTGCAGCACATTCCTCGCCAATGTAATTAACATATACGCAACAACTTAGATCCACTTCCTTCTTGCTTGTATTGAAGTAGTAATTATAAAGTTCCACTTGGCATTTATCACTCTTCATCAGGTATAAACACGACGCTAGAATAGGCGTTCTATCTTTATCTACCCAATCACTCCATATTGATGATATGCCATTATCGTCGATCGTAGAAGGCTGAACTAAGGCCAACGAGTCTACCACAAGTAACGAGAGCATCGTCACCACTAATAGCGCTCCAGTCGAGTTTCTTGTCTTTCCCATTTTGATCTTGGTAAATATTATGAGTTTTCTTTTCCTATTTCGCTTTGCAACTTCACTGCATGACATGCAACTTCACAAGGATTTTATAGGTGGGGCTCTTATGAAAATGTGAACAAAGAAATAGAAAGAGTGAAGAGCGCAAGTAACCTACAATTGTAAAAATTTAATTGAGTTTATTTCTTTGGGTTTTTTTTTAATATGAGTTACCTTTGATTCCCTTAGTCAATGAGTAATTAAAAACAAAAATAAAGAACGGTTGACTAAAATATATTTTGTAACCTTCAAATTTACAATGGAATGAAAAACATTTTTTTTCTTATAAGCAATTAAGAAAAAGAGAAAATGCCAATAATTACAAATTCATTCATTTTATAACTCAGAGTTGAAAATATATGAACTAAAATTGAAAAAGAAAAAAACTACAACACCTGATCCATATGATGTTTTAACCATTCGAATAATTGTGTTTTGAAACTTCGAACAACAAAACAAATGCATCCATTTTGCATAACACCAAAGTATAAACGTGTCAATCAAGGGCCAACGTATAGTTAAATAGGCAAGTACACTAATTACTATCTCAAAGGCTGATAAGTCAATCTCAAAATATTTATAAATATATCAAACTATTATTGATGGTGTCGATAGACTACTTTTATTTATCACTAACAAACGTTGATGCACATTGGTAAATGACTATCTATTACATTGTATTGTATTGTGCTCGTCTGTAAATATTTTATCATTTAAGACTTTTTTTTTTCTTTCTAAAATTGAATAGTTGTGTGAATTTTGAATATCGGACATATGCGAAAATTTCTATAAAATTGGATCCCACGAGAGTAGGTGTGTTTATTCAAAATTTGAATTAATACTTTAGCCAAAATCAAGTCACACCCATCGTGATTAATTATTTTGAATAACAAATAAAAAAACAAAAAGGAAGGTCAAAGTTAAACGTCGTAATTATATTATATTCTCCACCTATTTTGTGCTCACATTTTTCTTTAACTAATAGGAAACAACATCTCTAATTTCTTAGTATTTGAAGATATGTGTGTATGTATATACGAACCATAAAAATATATAATTATAAAAAAAACGTTAATTTTTATAAAATAACGGAACATTAAAATATTTACGGGTAACAAAATAAAAAAAGACACGAAGTCGACTATTTTTTAAAATATTTAGTTCAAGATTGTGTCAAATATAAAAGACGAAAACAAATATATTACAACAATAAGCATTTTTGGTATTTTCTATCGCGGTCGGTTGCCTTTTTATGTTTTCAAAATGGTTAAATCGATTGTGAGCCGGTGGACTTTTTCTATTTTTTAAACTGTTAAATATTTTGCTATATTTTTAAAAAATTCCTATAAATATATATATAGGTTGAAATACAATCTTGGATAAGAAATGGTTCAAATTATTCAATTTTAGTCTAAATGTTGTAGAAATCATCCCCAAGTTTATTAAATTAACTCGGTAATAGCTACAATTTACATGTTACAAGATGCAATTATGTTTTTACTACTTTATAGTAAAGATGCTATAGGTAACATTTAAGAAACTAACATAAAAAAAATGGACAAATAAAAGGCAGTGGACTAACGTTTGAAAAATGAAATTAAGAAAACTAAAATTGACCAAATTTAAAATTACATGAACAAAAAAAAAGAACCTAGATCATATTGCAAAAACCACCAGTAGTTGTAATATACTCCTAAACTTCCAAAATTAATAATTAAGTCATGTCTATTATTGATAGAATCTGAAAATTTTATGTAAATATTTTGTCAAATTTGCTATTTTTTACAACTTTCCTTCAACTTATTCAAAATTTAAAATTAGACCTGAAATTTACATCATTCATAATTGTTATAAATTGTGTCGATTATAAATTTGACGGTTCAATTTTTATATTTTGTGGATACAATTTTTACGACTATTATAAGTTTATGAGTCTAATTTTAACATTTTTAGAAATTTAAGACGAAAAATTGATGTGTATTTGCGATATGTAAAAAATATATTTATATTACAAATCTGAAATTACAAATATAAATAAATATGTGAAAATAAAATTGAACCAAAATAATATTTAATATAAATTATAAATATCAAACAATCCTGGCCCGGATCGACCCGACCCGAAATCAGTCAAGCTCATTGCCACGTACACTTCTGTATCAACAGGTCGCGGCTAGCGGAGGCGGGAACACATTTCCTTCAGGTTTTTCTCTCTTATTTACAATCGTTTTACTCTCAGAATTTAAGCAAGAACATGGGGCTAAATAAAATGTATTGGGATGATTCCATGATTGTCAAAGCCATGGATGAAGCTATGTTGAAGTATAAGGTTTTCTATCTCTTTTTACCCGTATGCTAATTTTTTTCTTTTTTTCTTTTGTGCTGTTCTAATCATCAGTCTTGCTTTTTCTTGAGTTTCTTTGGATTATTTTTTTTAATTTCTGGGTTATATCTGATCAGATATTGCCGTTTTTTAGATAATGCATGGACACGAAGTCCCCTGTGTTTCAGCCGAGGGAGGAGGAGTTGTTAATGGTTGCGGTAAGAGCGACGAACTGAAAAGGTCCATAGCTTTTTTTACTATTGAGTCTTTTTCTTTCTTACTTTTTTTGTTTTTGTTTTTTTTGTATATTCTATTGTAATTAATACTTATGGTAGTTGAAATCTCATTGTAATTATATAAAATTCTGAAAATTCTTTAGAATTTGATTCAAACTTCTGAGATTTTGGTCGAGGGTACCTTATCAAATATGATTACGTTGAAAACTTCTCGAAGTTTTGTCATCATGGAAACCGCCAATGTTCTTGTTTTGTTTGACCCTTTTAGTTGAAATGGAAGTGAAAGCTCGGATGCTTGTTGTTATTGTTTTTCGCTTGATTTTATAACTAGTTATTTTTTGTTATTGGATAGTGTTTATGAGTGTTTGGATGGGTGGACTTCCTTTTGCAAATTGGTTACTTGTTTGTGAAAACTTTGAACTTTACGGTTTGGCTACTAATTATGGAGTTTTTTAGACGTGGTTTGTGGATCGATCCTGTTACTTTCAAATACTACAAGAGATCATGAAGTGTGTCTAATTAAAGATGAATACCTTGTTACTAGTACTAGAGATAAGCTGGCTATTGGAAACGGGAAGAACATATACTTTTAGGAGGACACGTGGTAAGGATATGAAACTTTCTTGTCTACTTTTCAAATATCTACACTGGCGGATAGTACAAGCCTTCCTATTTAGTTGTTTTTCGAAAGTTGTTTCTGTCTATGTTTTCTTTTCCCTTTGTTTTGTTGTGAGAAACATGTAAATAATTTAATTGATCTGATGAAATTACTAAAGAATTAGCCGTGTGGGATTACATGATACTATGCCATAGTGAAATAAGAGAAGTAAGGTTGTAATCACGAAAGTCTTGGGTGGATTTACACCAAGTTACCGAAATATACAAAGGTGATCAAAGAAGTGGTTGAACTCAAATTCCCTATTGTTAAAAATACGATTATTCTGTCCGTTCCAAATGAGTCAAAAGAAGGCTTTGATGAAGCACCATAAGATCTTTTTTTGTTATGTTTCTCAAAGTTTTCTTAGTTTAACTAAGATTAATTATATTGAAAGTGAATTGAGATTTCACATAAATGAGATAAGAGGAAGAGATTCAAGTCTCTTAGAACTTGGATTTTTTTTATGTGAAACTTTATATGAATAATACGGGATAAATGGATCTGGTAAGAGAATGCTTCGCCTTTAGCATGAAACCTCTCTTAAAAGACTTTTGTAAACATTCTAAAGTCATTGACTGTCATCTTTGCAAGTAGGTTTCGAATGAATTTTACCTAGAAAAGGTGGAAAAGCTTCATTTGGGAAGTTTAGTTGGGAATCTCTTCATCAAGAGCCTGTCTCAAATTCATCTAGGGAGTCTCCATTCCAAACTCAATCTTGCCTCTTTCTACAAAGGATTTTAATTTTGCAGGGATGAAAATGGGGATGATTCCAATCCCGCCAGTTTTGTTGACACCCTGTCTTTCTAACTTCTATTGATTGGCCAAAGAAGGCACTCCAATGATTATTTCTAAGAAACCAGTTTGTGTTATCAGTGACAAATAAACTGTAGACTGCATCCTTATTGCAGGCGAGGTGGTTGGTGACCATATCTGTAAAAACAAGGGCTGTGTGATCAACGAAGATTGAGTTTTAATAAGCCTACTATATGACAGATTGAGAGTTTCTTTAATTCATTATCGAAAAAGGTGCTTTAACCTTTTGTTTTGTCAGTTTGGTTGTTCTTTAGGCTGTCTATTTTGTCTTGCTGAAGAATTTTCTTCTTATATATTTATGGACAAAAAGATAATATTATGAGGCAGGATTTGAATGCATTCATTCAAAGTTACTACTCTTGCAAGCTACCAAGTTACTCAACCCTAGAGGACAGTTGTTCCATCACAAAGAGAAAACACACTGATCTTCAATTAGAAAAATGCCCAGCCTGTAATTGACAAGAATTTTAAAAGATCCTTGTGTGTAATCTTTCATTTTGATGCTTGTCATATATGCTCTACGGATTTTTTTGACTAGTCTCAAAGGACAGTAGATTTTGGATTCAGGTAAGTTATGGAATGAGTCCTATAGTTTTTGGGTTATTCTTTTTATCAATCTCCGTAAGTCTTATTGTGAGGTCTGGCTCCTAGACCCAGTTCTTTTATTTTTCTGAGCAGTCGTATCTCCTTTTCATCAATGAAGAGCAGTCGTATCTTTTTCTCATTAATAAATTGTAGCTTATTTTGATGAATTGCTGTAGCTAGTCCCCTTTTTGTTCTGTGGGATATCCTGTAACTTCCCTTGAATAATTTCCATTAGGGAAAATACAGGGAAAACAACGTATAATGAGTCCTGAGTGTCTTCTTTAAAGTTATCATGGTTAACATTTTATTATTCTCTCTGAAACTCTTGCATCTCAAAAGAACAGGAGTGTAGATGAAGGGAGCTATATTGGAGAAAACAATGTTGAGTTTGAAGTCGAAGAGACTACAAGTACCTTAGAAGCTAAGGAAAATATCGGTGTAGAACCATCTATAGCTTGTACAGATTTTTCAGATGCTCTACATGTGGAAGTGGAAGAGACACAGGAGGAGCTCGTTGAGGACTCCAATTTAAATTTAAAAGGTGAAGAGGAGTATAACCGTCTACTCAAGCAGTATTATGAGCTTGAAGAGAAGAGACAGAAGGTTCTAGAACAGCTTTATCAATGTGGTGCTGGTGGTTGGAACTACCAGGATGTCAATGCAGGTTCTGACGTTGGAACTCAATGGGGAGCATCTGCTGCTAATCAAGAACACCCAGTCTCTGAAAGCCAGCCTTCTTACTACCCAGCAATGCCCTCCTATTTGCCCACTGGTTATCCAATTGTAGCTGGTATGTGATCTCGATTCTCCATTTGTTCCTTGTTTGGAATGCTTGTTGTTGTCAACACTGTCTCCCCATTAATCATTATTCCTTCATTGGCTACAGGTCCTCAAAGTACGTCCCTTGCTGATGGTGACATTATCAAAACTGCAATGGATTCTGCAACAAGAGCCATATCTTCTTCCATGGAGACTGTAAATAAAGGTAGGCATGATTTTATGGAGCCGAATTTTTTCAGATTATCTGAATTTCTTTTTACTCTTTAATTGAAGATTTTTCTTATCTATGTTGTGACATAGATGTTTTGTACAAGCAACAAAATTTATTGTTCATAGCTTAACAAGTTAAGACATTATAAATTTCCTTAAAAAAAGGAGAGAGAAGTCGAGGGGAGTGAATCCCCACTCTGGAGAGCTTAAAGAACATTGTTAGGGAAGGAATTAATTATTGAAGATATGTAAGTACAAAACATCTAGGATAAAGTAAACAAATTAATGCTTTAAGTTACCTGGAGCATAAATTTATCAGAAGATTTACTCTTATCCAAGAACTCTTATGGTTCCCTTCAAATGTAACTCCCGAAGAAAGCTTGCAGGCATCGGATAGAATACCCACGAAAATTTGTTGGTCTTTTAAATTATATTTTTGTATAACATCCAAGTTAGTTGTATTTAGATTCAGTTTAATTGATTTTCTAGTCATATATTTGAATTTAACCCATAGAATCTACATACAATTTAGTACTATTATTTTACTGCGAGGAGATTGAAGTTATTATCTTCTTTTCTTTTTTCTTTTTATATATACATATTTTTTTTTAAATTTTTCCTTAAGAATCATGACATTCATTAAAAAAAAACAAACTAGAGGCAAAAGTAAAAGACCTCCTGAAGGCCTAAAAAAACAATGCAAAGCAAAAGAAAGCTGATAAAAAGAATTATAATAACTCTTCTCTTCTCCGCAAAAACTCTACAAAAGGAAAGATGATAGAATGTCTCTTGAGAGATATTTATTTTGTGTTTGATATATATTATTATTATTTCAATCCACACACTAAGAACTAAAGAACCAAAAGGGTGCGGATGCCTCCCTTTGGATGTTCGATATCTAAGGACTTTGCAATTCATATTCGCTAAATGATTATATGATGAACATGGACAACCAAACCACTTGATGGCTCATCGTACGATGTTGGAACACGTATGTTGCTGCATGCCACCGTCTACTTTCAAAATGATCATCTTGCACAGTTTGTTTCTACATAATTTTTCTTTAGCTTTAGATAAGATTACAGGGACTACATGTTTAATGGTTCAAATGTATAAGTTTTTGTAACTAGTGATGACAGGAAACGTACTGGTGAACTTCCCATCAGGTTACGAGCTGTATGTTTTCATCTTATCCTTTTTAACACTCTGCCTCATCCATATGGCCTTGCTTCTCATGTCTGTAATTATACTAAAACGTATGCGGTTGGCCTTTAACTTGCATGCTTTAATACCTTGTGACATTTTTTTTTTTTGGATCTGTTCATATAGGGAAAGAGAGTGATAGGGATGATGGGATAATGCCTCAAAGTGGTGATAGCTCTCAAACAGATCTTGCGACTGTTTTAAATGCTTGGTATTCTGCAGGCTTCTACACTGGCAAGTAAGTTTTGCATAGTTTCACTCTCTCTCAAGACTTGCATACTACCTATCTTTTTTCTTCATGGATGTTTCTTATTTTGTATTATGTATTTAAGGAAAAAAAAAAATAGCAAGAAGGCCACATACTTTAAGGCTGGAGTAGAGATAAGATAACCCCCACCGAAAAGAGAAAACTAAACCAAAAATGCCTTCCAACTTCTAACAACCATTGAAAGACTGTAATTACAAAAGAACTTGTGAAAAGAATACTATTAACAAAAGGAGACCGTCTCAATAACTAAAAGGTCATGGGTCCAATCCATGGTAGCCACCTACCTAAGAATTAATTTCCTACAAGTTTCTTTGACACCTAAATGTTGTGGGGTCAGGTGAGTTGTCCTGTAGTCGAGTTGTGCATAAGCTGGTCCAAACACTTATTTCTACCGCACCTTGGCTTTCCCTCTAAAACTCCATCCTGTCAGGGATTCCATTAGACAATCCTCAACTCTGTAGGGTAAGCACATAGCAAAATTCATCTACCTGAACCCATAGCAAACATGCAATGCAACAGAAGGTGGTCAATGGTTTCCTCTTCCCTACTACACAACGGCCCTACGGTCCGACTGGAGAGCCTCTTCTGGAGCTCTCAGCAGTATTAAGGCTTCAATACACCACCGACTAAAGATAAAACTTCACTTTCTTGGAAATTTTGGGCTACAAGATAAAACCGCACCTTTGGCTTCAAAGATTTATGTTCTCTTAAAATACCTCCCAACACATTTAAGAACACAAAAAATAATAAAAGATCGAATTGTATATTGCAATATCCATTGAAATTACAATAGACCATGGAAATTTCTACCGAGATAATTCACACGCCACAAATTCTGGCACCCTCTATTTATAATCCAAAAATCCTGACGAACTTACTAGCTAATATTACTAATATGTTGAGATAACCCCAAAAATAATCCTATTATCTCCTAGGCCGCACAGTTTTCTTTCACTTTGTTTTCTCAAGCTGCCAACTTAAATCTTTGATTAAATCTTTGATTGAAGTATTTGTTTGTTCTTTGAGATTTTGCTAGCAATCACTCCCATTACTATGCTGAAATGCAAGGCTTTAATTTTTCAAAACTGGATCTGTTGTTGCAGATACCTTATGGAGCAATCTCATGCCAAGAAATAGTGAAAACCATGTTTCCTCATTCTTGCTTAGTTCGTGTTACCAAATTTTCCTGCTTTTCACATCCATGATATATGTGTGGCTATGCTACAACTCTATAAATCTCTTTACACCGAACTTTGCTTGTACAAAGGAAAGCCTAACTTTCGTCTAAATGAGTTTGAATTTTGCAGTATTTTTATATCTTGTCTATTTTGTAAAATATCTATCATTCACTAATACAAAACGTCACCAACCCACCATCGTTAACTGGAGGATATCTCAATTGCTTAAGGTGTATACTCTCGACCAAGAAGTAAGATGTTGATATTTTCCTACTCTCACGTGTTGATTTTTTTTTTAAAAAAATATCAGAGTGGAGCTTTATCCTATGAGCGGGAACGTATGAAAAGTTAGATTTCTTTCACATATAAATTTTTTTTTCTCAAAATTTTCTCTAAACAATCATATTTATAATTTTATAATTTCAGAAGTTTTAAATTTTCAATAATTAAAAAAAAAAAAAAAACATGTCAAATTTATAGCTTTACAATAAAGTATAGAATTTTAAAAGTTTTAGGATTTAAATAGTATAACAACATTACTCCAACTCTTAACATTTCATGCAAAAAGAATTAAATAGAATATTTGGTCAAATAAAATTAAAATCCCACAAATCACAAATTACAATCTAAAGGGGATGGGTTAATCTTCAATGTCTCATAATTTCGACTCGAGAGGGCGAAGGAGGATAACTTTGACAACATCCAAAAACCAACCAAGGAAGCGAGAGTCATAATATCTCTTATCAACCAAAGGAGTAACATAATGAGCAAATTTAAAAAAAGTCATATAAAATATAATATTATATTGATTTTTTATATGCCAATTTAATAGCCTGCTTAATTTCAAGATTGCCTATATAATTTTAATACTAAAAATCACTTTTAGAGTTTAGAAATAATAATTTAGTTCTAAATTTTGAATTGAAATGATTTAATCGTGAAGTTTCAATTTTGTAACAACTTAGTGCTTTTAATTTAGTTTTAAAATTGTAATGATTAAGTATCTTTACTCTCTCATTTAATTCATAAATAAATTAAGTTGTCAGTCAATTTATGAATATAATGTTATAAATAGTTTTTAAATTTTTTCAAAATAACCCCAAAAAAATATGCTATATCCTTTATTATTCCTATGATCGAAAGGCCCACGAGCTTCCGACTTGTCGTCCGCCCGTTCGCCGTGGAGTAAGTTTCCGCCACGTCCGCCTTGCAGCTTGACGGACAAGAATCGAGGAGATTTATTCAGATAATTAGACATTAGGGCTGGGTTTTATATAAGGGTACAAAAGACTTTTCACTCACAAAAAACTTTTGAGATTTCCTTAGGATTTTGATTTTTGGACGAGAAATCTTCATTTGTTCTTCTTCGTTTCCTGAGATTACAGAGCTCCATACTTCTCAGCCATGGCGAGATCCACGAGCAAGGACGCTCAAGCTCTTTTCCAATCACTTTTTTCAGCTTATGCCGCCACTCCAACAACTCTCAAGGTATCTATATCTTTTCATTCTCTCTCTAGATTCACTGTGGAAAATTTTGACCTAGATCGTCTTCTTCGCAGATCATTGATCTTTATGTGATTTATGCTGTGTTCACCGCTCTGATCCAGGTTTGTGTGTTTTAGATCCTTCTTCTGGTGCCATTTCCTTGATGATTGTTGCAATTTTTTGGAATGGATTTCCATCCAATTTTCCTTTCTCTCTTGATTACTACCTTTGGAGAAAATTGCATTGTAATGTGATTCGAGGGTGACTTTGATGTATTGTTAGGATATCGCCTGTATACAGCTTAATTTCATTGTCATGTGTATATCATTGTTTTCTACAAGCAAACATTCATTGGAAATGGAAGGACACAAAAGAATGGGAATCCAGCTTGGAGAAATTTCCCCAGTTCTAACAGTGTAATGCAAGCTTACAATTACTAAAATATGTGTTTCATGAGGAGGAAAGTAATAGTTGCCTAAATCTAAAAGAATTTCTTTTTTATGAAGGATCGAAGACAGTCCTTACTTGTTGAGCCCGTTTGTGGGGGAATGTTGTGTTGTTATTTTGACACCCTTAGGATAATTGCACCTATTATGTATTTCGTCTGTTCAATTCAACATTTGGTCCCTTCCTTTTTTATAAAGCTGTAATTGAATGTTCATTATAAAAGATTAGTTCACTCGCTCTGATTTTCTTGGTGAGTTAGAACTCTGTCTTTTAATTGAATACTTGAGCTTGTTTCGCTTACAGGCAGTAAATTTTACCCACGAAAGGTGCTCTACAGAGAGAGATAATCGGTTTTTGGACTAAATTTTTTAATCTAGGAGTGGGAGGTTTTAGTCATTTAGGTCATGCCCCATAATCTCAAGAGTCAAGCCACTCAATTATTGGCATTTGACCTTTGTTTTATTATAATTTTGGTGTCTGTATTGTTGGCATTAACGTTTGAATGTTGTTGAGTTTATGATCTCGAACGGTGACACCTACCTAAAGCGAAATAGTTTTGTGAGACTTAAGCACAAAGTTCAAAGGAATTTTTTTGGTAGGGTGCAATAATAAAATAAAAATTTGAAAAGGTTTGAGGTGTTCTGAGGAGGTGTGGTGCCTTCATCTTGCTCATCGTTTTGGCACTCTTTCAAAATATGTCTTCAAGTTTTTAAATATGTTTTGAATTAGAAACTGATAAGTCCTTGTAAACAGGTAGCATACATGGCAATTGTAGGATCTTTCCCATTCAACTCTTTTCTCTCAGGTGTTCTTTCTTGTATTGGGACAGCTGTCCTTGCTGGTAAGCAGAATGTGTATCTTCATGACCAAAACACAAAAATAATGTAAACGGAAGAACAGTTCTTATTCTGATCCAATTCTTAATTTGCAGTTTGTCTCCGGATCCAAGTTAATAAAGAAAACAAGGAATTCAAGGTAATTTCTTCATGTCTTTGAACTTTCACCCAAGTTTCTTTACCTGATATTTTTTCCCACAAGATTAGAAGAGATTTGAAATCAAAGTGGGAGTTTGAATTCTGTTCTTTTCATATTTCATTTACATATTAGGAAAGGGTTTAGGTAAAATCCATATTTTCTTTTCATTTCTAACGAACATTCGAACAATTAAATTTTAAACTAATTGATTTCAAGTGCTTATCACTCACAATTTAAAATGAAAGGCATTAACCTTTTAGAAAGCAAATTGTCTGATCAAGCATTACTCTTTCTGCACTGCCTCCTCCACCCTCCATTTATTATCTGAAAAACTAATAATAAGTGAAGTTCCTATCATAGAATCCAGATCTGGTTACAGCATATTACATTTTGGAGTGGCTAACGTATCGTCCTTTTAAATTTTCAGGATTTGGCACCAGAGCGAGCTTTTGCAGATTTCGTCCTGTGCAACTTGGTTCTCCATTTGGTGATTATCAACTTCCTTGGTTAAAATACCTCATTTTGGATTCTACTTCTTTTCTTGTTTCCGTTGGAGAATTTATTTCAGCCCAGGAAATAGCTTATGCTAGAAATTCCCTATCAAACTTAGCATTTTAGAAAGAGAAAAAGAGAGAATTGCTACATCTTAGTTATAATCACGTTCTGAGTTATTTTCTACACCATGTTTTTTCCAGTAAATCAAATACATCAACAGTTTTCTGGCCATTATATTGCAAAGGTGAGAAACTATTTTTATACTCACTTAAACAATAAACATAACATAAAAATAAGAAAAAGTATGGGTGTGTAACGGTTGGTCGGAGTCGGTTTTCAGAACAAACTGCCACTGAGCTGACTAGTGTCAGTTTAGGAAATGTTCAAATTGATCTCGACCATTAAAAAGTATAAACTGGTCATCAATCGATTGGTCAATTTTATTCTTTAAAAAAGTGAGCCGATACTAGTCCCTCCTCTTCGTCAACCGCTTAGGTTCTGTTAGTTCCATTTTTCAAACTATACGCTCACCCCAAAAAAGAAAGAAAAAAAAAAAGTAAACAAATCATGATCGAAGACAGCAGGTTTAAACTCTTGCAGGTGCTAGAAGATAAAGATATATTTGCGAATTAAGTTCTTGAGGTTTTATTTCAATAGGTTTTTGTTTCCCCTTCTAATTTTGGTATTTATCTTTGCATATGATTTGCTAAATTACATTATAGGTCGTTACATGTTTACATGATTGCTTAATTTATATTTAATGTGGGCAAAGAAAATTATGGTTGCCATTTGGACGGATGGTTGAACTATATAATATCGGGTGTTTAAGGCCCGAGTTGGTTATTAATTATAGTTGGAGTACATTAGTTTTTGTTATTTTTGTTTAGATTATAATAATATGTGTTTGAGGTGTAAATGATTTTAGTTTGTGAAGGGAATAGTAAAATATCGTAGCGAAGAATAAAATAGTAAAAATCGTAATAAATGTGGATTTTGAAATAGTGTATATTATAGCAAGATATTATTATGATCTCAAATGGGGTGCTTGGGGGCAATGAGTGAGTTATTATTATCTTAGTTTATTATAATTTGATTAGAATAGTTTATATTTGTGGAGTAGATTAGTATTATCTTGGAATAGTATATGTTTGGTGGGTAGAGTATTTGAGTTTGATAAGTAAATACTAAACAGTGCAGTGAAGAATAAAAAAATAAATTTCAAATAGTAAAAACAGTAGCAAAATGAGAACGGTGTTTAGTATAGCTAATTGAAGATTTTATTTTTAAATCATATTTACAGTAACAAGTGGTTGTTATTATAGTTTTAGATGATCTTTGTTTCAAACGGTTTGAAAGTTGTTTATGCTTCAAATTAAATGAGTTCTAAGTTACGTTTTTTCTATGTTTGTAATTTTTTTAGAATGTTATACATGCTAATATTTTGAATCCAGAGTTAACTTTTGCATCAGTTCTTGGGCCTTGCTGCAGCCCATTGGTTGATAACTCATGAATAACAAGTCCACTCTCATCCTTTTAAAATATTGATTTGATAGTACCATTGCTAGTATTTAGTACCAAGTAAACTATCTCAAATTTATTTATAAGTACTCAAATTGAAACATTTTTAAATACACCTCGATCAAAATGGAATAAAAATCAACATTTATGAAGATTAAAAATAATTATTTTAACCTATTTCTTTCCTATGTTTTTTTTCCACCAAAACATGAAAACTTCACATTATGTGGAAACAAATATTGATTTATTACTCGAATATACATTAAAACATTGATATTAAAAAATATAAATAAAATAGACCAGAAAAAAATAAAATTATTTATAAAATATGGTAAGAAGGTGTGATATCATGTAAATAGTTTTAACTAAAATATTATATATAATTTTTTATTTGTAGTTTAATTTCATTTGCGGAAAATTTTCAAAATAAAAAATGACACGTGTAAAATTCTTGGTGGTTTAAATTATCACTGAAAAATAAAGAGATTCATTGGAGGGGAGAGAGAGAGAGAGAGGTGAGAATCTTCACAGCCAAATCCACTGTTCCATCCACCACTTCTCTCTCTTCCTTTACAAGTTTATTCACTGAGCAAAGATTAATACACAACTCTCCTTTTTCTTTTGTTTTCTTATCATTTTTTAAATATGTATTTGGTACTTAACATTGTTTATTTTTCATGCTTTTAAATCAATATTATTTTAACTTTTAAACTTTTGTAAGTATGTTTCGGAGAGGAGTGAGTTAGAAAAAGATGAATTTAGCTAATCACATCCATAATCAATTTCTTAGAATGTGAACCCAATAGGGATTTCAAATGTTGATATCAATGAAAACGGCGTAATCTTAATTTTGTTGCTAATAAAAAAATTATGAAAAATTACAAACAAAAACATTTTTTTAATTATTAATTTCACATACTATTAATATTTTATACTATACTATAGACACGGTTAAACAACTCATCTTCCTTTGTCACACACCCTCTTCAATTTTAAGCACGATTTAGTCATACCATGCAAACACGATACTTCGTTATATTTATAAATATTTTGATTTAATTTCGATACATTAATACATCTATATAAACAAATGCATTAAAAAGTTACAAAAAAAAAAAACTATAAACTAGTAATAATTACATAATAAATAATTTATTTTACCGATTATCATTTCCAAGGTCGATAATTAGGTATTTGAATTATATATACATTAAGAAAGAATTGATAGGTGTAGTGGGCATCAGAGAAAAGGTAGATTTACACAACAAAAAGACAAGAGAGTTGCGTTAACATTAAACAATCAGATAACACATGCATAAACGACGTCGTTCTCCACGTGGATCACTCTTCCACTCTTTCTTTTGTTTCCCCCCTAATTAATTAAATAATGCTTTCATGCACTAATCTTACTTTGGACTAATCTCACATTCTCTTTACCCTTTTTCTTTTTTCTTCTTTTAAATTTTAAATAAAAAAATTACAAATCTTAACCTTTCGCATTTGTATTGTTTATTTTTAACTATTTTCAAATATAGCATTATAAACAAAATATTTATAATAACAACATACTAACTCTGTTATGACAAACCCTCTAAATATCTCCACAATGATATGATATTGTCCACTTTAGATATACACTTTCATGGTTTTATTTTTAGTATCATCCCTTACATGTTCAAGATCATCCCCTATCCTCCCCTCAAATAGTCATTCATCTTCCAAGCTAACTCCTCTTTTCAGATGTCCATCCAATAGAGAATCTAACTGTGAATCTCATCACAACCTACTTTTGAGGCTTTCAAGGCTCTACTACATCTTTGTTCGACACCTGAGGACAATACTAACATGGTTAAGTTAGATGCAATACTCTGATATCATTTTTTAACATATAATCTTGAAAAATCTAGGGATTTGTTTGAATTTTTTCCAAACATTAAAAAAAACATATAATTTAATGAAGAAAGAAATAATTAATTAATTATTAAAATTGATGGGGAAAATGAATTAAAATTGGACCACACCATGACCATGACCATGAGTCCATGACCATATGATCATAAATCTTAATGAGAAGGCGTGCCGTGGCTGCTTTGCTTTAAACACCATTGTTTTAAATTGTGTTAGTTTCCCAAGAAAAATCAATTCCTCCTTTTAGGTTTCCCAATAAAATATTTTTCCCTATTTTCCCTTTCTATTTATTTGGTTTTTTATTTATTTCTAATCCTTCCTTATTATGGACACATTTCTCTCTACACTTTTATCGAAATATCTCGATTTTGAAAACTAACATTTTGTTTACATCGTATTAGAACATCAAACAACTTTAGACTCTTACTTCTCCTAACGTACGATCAAACTAACCTATGATTCATGTTCGTATACTTTGTAAATTGATGAGAACCAACACCCGATTGTAAGGGGACATAATTTTTATAAAAACATAATAAATCTTTACAATCTTATTAACTTTTTCTTAAACGTGAAAATACAGTTAGGGTTTTGTCAGCTAGTAATAGGTCACTGATGATCGTGAATAGACAATTTGACATTCGATGGTACTTTGTGACGTAAGTACGTAGCATTGTTATTAGAATTCAAGTGATTTAACGTTATCAGAGAAACTGAAATCTTATCAACTGAAACCACTAATTAACAATTTTCATATTGAAAATTATGAAATATACTCCTAGATTTTGTAGTTTATTTCGAAAGATAATTCTTAACTTTTAAAAAGTTTTGTTAATAATTCAACTAGCATGGATAGTAATTTGAATCAACACGTCCAATTATATTTAGAGAAAATTAAAATAATACAAATATTGTACTTCTCATGCAATCTTAGGCACGTTAACATTATTTAATAATAATGATATGAAATGTAACAACAATAGAACGATACTTACAAACCAAAATTCATTGAGTGAACGTAGGAAACGTGTACTAATTCTAATTATTAATAGAATGGTCGGTCATTTTTAAACAATTGACAATTAAAGAAAGTAGTCAGTAAAAACTTAACTGAACTGATATAAATCTATCAATAATCTATTTTGTTTTTAAAGACTGTTTTATTTTAGTTTTTTAAATATCTCAAAGTTCTTTTATTTTTATTTAATTTAATTTACAATTCTTGATAAATAAAAACTATGATAAATAAACTTTCTTTTTTTTTTTTTTACCATATTTGGTTTGAAAAGTAAACTTATAAAGTATCTCAACTTTCTCCTCTTTGTATGGCTTTTTAGTTCTTAGAATTGTGCCTATTTCTATCTAACAAACCAACACAAATTTTAAAATTTAAAAACACAATTTGTCATTTAACCAAACAAAACAAATACAAATTTAGATTTTAAAAATGTAATTATCAATATATTTTTTAAAAATAAAAGCAACCTTCAATAATTTGTTAAAAATATTTGAAAAGTCAATTAATTAATTAAATAAAAAGTGTTTAAAGAATTACTAAAGATGACGATTGAGAATATTTATAAAATATAGCAAAATTTTGAGAATCTATCCATGATAGATACTAATATGGACTTTTAACACTATTTATCATTATCACTATTTAGCTTTGTTTATCAGCAAAATATCTTAAATTTTGTCTTAAAGGTGGAAAAGTCCAAAATTTCTAGAAGAAAAAAAAGGTTTAATGTGAACCCATTAAAAAAAAAGAGGAATTATCAAAGAATGTATACTAATTAAAGCTACTTTTTTAAAATAAATTGAAACAAATAAGTCAAATATAATCAACTTCCTTTAACCATTTTTTCCCTTTATTTAAGATTTGCATAATAATGTCTTATGCACTCTAATGATTCTTAAGTCAAAAAGAATTTGTCTCATTTGTCCTTTGCTTTACTAAAGGTGTTTCTCTTAATTATCTTTCTTTTGTTATTTACTTATTATTTTTCTTTTTTTTTTGTAAATTATATTTCTTTATTTTAATAATATATTGAGTTAAATAACAATTCATTATTTATTTGTATCATTCCACACTTTTTTTTCAACCTTATCTATAAACTTCCATCTCTTTAGTTTAGGTGATTGATCTTAGTTGCTAATTAGTAATATTAAAATCCAAATTTGACTTTGATTTTTAATTTAAACAAAAATTAATCAAGCTCTTAACAAAAAAGTTATGTTTAATTTGTGCACAAAACTAATAAATATATACAAACTTATTATGTTATGATTTTCCTTGAAAAAAAAAAAGAAAAAGAAAAAGACCCACAAGTGAAAATTAAAATTGTAATACTTGTTCGAGTTTAAAGTATACCGATATTGAACCTTTTACTATGTACACATATATCAACAAATGTATCATAGTATCAACCAATATTTTATAATTATTTTTAGGTTAAAAATGATTTCCTCTTCTATACTTTTATAAAAGCAAATTACAATCGTTTGTAATAATTTAATCTTTAAACTTTAGTATGTCGTAATTTAGTAACCTTACTTTCATATCCGCATTAATTTACTTCTTAACATTAAAAAAAAGTAACGTATGTTTTATATTTTGTAAAAAGACAATCTCTTATAAAATCTTAGTAATTTACTTATACAATAAATTTAATTAAAGCATTATAAAATTTAAAAAACATTTTGAATTGAAATTTTGGGACTAAGTAGTTAAAATCTAAAATGAAGAAAGCAAAGGGTAATTTTTAAGAAGTGAAAATTTAGCCAATATTTGGAAATAGGAAGGGTTGGATAGTGTAAGTTGAGATAATAAGTAGACACGTTAGCGGCTTCTGTGAAGAGCAGGCATGTAGGGCCTGGTTGTAGCCGTCAGATGAACAAAACCCAAACAGAATCACCACCGTTGATTTGACCGCTTGGACCCCACCACGCCCAATGCGTTTTAAGTCAAAAAACAAAATGAATATGTACACGTAGACGTACTACTACTGACTTCTCACTGCTGCGTGACTTCCACGTGCCGTCACCCTCACTCCCCGCCGCCCGGGTCCCTTCCCTTCCATGTCCTTTCGTTTCTTTTTTAGCCTTCAAATGTTATGTTTGAAGTATTTTTTTCGATGCGTAGACCGATAAATAAATACTAATATTATAATAAAAATTAAAAGAACTAGGAATGTCAAATGGTAAAAAATAGTAAACAGTGTTTACGGTAACTAATCGTAGACTTTTAAAGACTAATAGTATTTACTCTACTAAGAGACGATTATTATAGTTCTAGATAATCTTTTATTTAGATGTTCAATTTTAGTTCTACTTTTAATAAATTTTAAATTTAGTCTCTTGAAATTAATTTTCAATAGAATTAATTAAACAATCGAAATAATTTTCATGCAAGTAAACCTAATAAATGAATATATTTTAAAAATTTATAGTAAAAATGTTAATATAGTAAAGATAAAAATCTATAATAAAATAGTAGTAAATACTAAATTTAAGATTTATTAAAAGTCTTAGAGACGAAACTTTGGAACTAAAATTGAACAAACTCTAAAGAAAAAAAACTAAGTATAACTAAAAATGAAAGGAACTTAGAAATCTCATTTAATTAGTCAACAAAAGTTCGATAGATTATTAAATTGTGTTATGTTAATATATTTACAATCAAGAACATTTATATATATATAATTATAATTATATTAAAGAGAATGATTTGTAATTACAATTTTTATCTTTTCAATTTTGATTTACTGATCCTAAAAGTGAATACTTTTATCTTCAAAAGAAAATACTTTTAGTTATAAGAGGCCATTTGGGACTAGGGTTACGCAAGACTATAATAATCATCTCTAGATACCGTAAATACTAGGTAAAAGTTCATTATTTAAGTAAAAACTATTTTAAAGTCCTTCATTCGCTACAATATTTATTATTTTCTACAATTTTTTACTATTGACATTCATCCATTTTTTTAATTATTTGGTACAATGTTTACTATTCCATTATCAACTTAAAACAATCAACATCACAAACACATAATACTATAATACATAATACTATAATCAAAACTAAAATTATTCACGCTCTAAACACAAACTATTATAACTAACTCATTAACTTAACCATCCCCAAACAGTAGAATAAACTAAAATAACACGAGATATACTAAATTCGAACTCAAAAACTAAAAAAAGCCAATATTTTATATTTTTTTATTTTTTATTTTCCATTTATCTATTTCCAAAGGATATTAACAATAATAATAATTATTATTATTAACTTTTCCATTTTGATGGGTTTATGGAGTTTTTTTTTCTCTCTCGCTTTATTTCGTTGGTTTTGGCGTATTGGAAGCACGCGAAGGAGAAGCGCGTGGGGCCCTGATATAATTGGCGGGGGATAAAGAAGACACGAAGCGAGGAGGGCCGGATTCAGTGCGGTGTACCCACACCATAAGCTCATACAGTTCCCTTCTATCAATCGTTCATTGATTGTACAGTTCAACCATCAAATCAAATCAGATTCGAATTTGTACTCAACACTTCCCCAACTCCTACCACTAAATTATATATAAAAAAAATCACACAAAATATTCAATTAACGACTCATAGTTTAACACAACTTTAAATCACAATATATCTATATATATGTATAATACCTATTGTATCAATTGATATTATGAATAAATTCATTGACCAATAATAATTGTTTGATGTCATGAACTCTATATCATTCTCAAATAATGTTAGTATGACTACAATTAATAAACTAGAGTAGTACCTATGTTCTTGTACTTTGGTAGCTTTATTATTATTATCATTAATATGATGAATAACACGCGAGACGAGAGAGTTGCCCGATTGATTAAGTTGGCGATAGTTTTTTGTTGATTGTTAGTTCGTATTATTTGGAAATGCATATTAGGTCTACCAAGTCTTTAAACGTGTTTATAAAACATAAAATTGATTGGTGCCAACAAATAAAATATTGTACTTATGCAATAGTATTAAGAAAACGATATTTTTGCAGTATTAAAAATACTTCATGTGAGACATAGACTTTTGCGATATCGAAAAAATGTACTTATGTAATAGTATCGGAAAAAAATGATACTTTTGCGGTATTAAACTACTTCACGTGAGGCATATACTTGAATTAGCTACGTTTTTTTTTCTCATTCTTTCAAATGTGTTTATTCACTGGTGTTACGTCGTGTCAAGAACAACAACACCATACATTAATATTAAATGATTATTTAATGATTGAAGGTGGCTCTAGCAAAATTCATTTAGTGATTATGCTTGATTTCGAATGAGTACAATACATGTGAAACAATTGTCACGTCAAATTATTTTACAAAAGCACATATCGATATCATCAAGTCAATTAAGTAATGGTTTAGTTCCTTTTATTTTAAGTCAGAGTTCTATATAGCTCGTTAAACGTCACGTTACAATACATCTCGAACCTTTTTATTTTTGTTTATTTTCTTTCTAAACTTTCAAAAGTATATTGTATTTATGTTTGATAGATTTATAAATCTTAAAATTTATTGTTCAGCATATTTGTCGATACACAATTCAAAATTTTATTTAATAATTCAAAATTTTTTTTATCTAAATTATCGATTAACTTTTAAAAATTATAGTACTTAAACCATGAAATGTAGTACTAAACACAATTTGAAAATTCAAATACTTATTTAGATCACATCTCCAAAATTAAGAGATTTCTTAGACAAAACATCCTAAAAATTTTCAAAAGATAAAAAAAATTAAAATATAAACTTTGGAAATTTATAAAGTAACCTACATATATATATATATATATTATTTTGAGAGGATAGGGCAACCTATATAATAAATGATCGCTAGGCATTATTCTTACTAATAGAATTTATCATAGAACAAAAGAGTAATGAAAATTAATGATACTCCTTTTTCTTTTAAAAAATATGGCATAATGTAATTTATGGAAGAAAATCTAAAAAAACAAAATCTCGAATATTTATAAATATAGCAAAATATTATAGTTTATCTCTAAAAGAGATTGCGATTTAGATAATCCACCGTATCTATATCAATCATAGTAATTTATTTTAATGTATCTACGAATCTATTTGGATTGAATTAAGAAAAAATATTTTTTAATAAACTCAATTTTATTTGAACTTCTTTTTATAAAAAATGTTTAAAATATACTTAAAAATCTATTTTCTAAATAAATTACTTGAAAATATAATTTACAAAGATAAGGGATAGGTTAAAATATTTTGTTATATTTGTAAATATTTTTGTAATCTGTATGATTTAAAATAAAATTGATTTGATTAAAGGATTTTAAGTAAAATAAAAAATGGACGGCGAAGATTGAAAGGATGGAGGAAGAGGATCCAATGCGAAGGGTTTGCCGTTTACGCTGTAGTGATTGTACACTGCGGCTCACAGTAAAGTTTCCCACTACACGTAAACTTCTGCTTCCACTATTTTCTTGGTCCCACCTTTTAGTATACTATTTATATTTATTTAAATTACCAAAATATAAAAGTAAATAATATTTACAATTATACGAAAAATGTCACTTTAGTCTGTTCATGTTGTTATATTTAAAAAAAAAAAATTGTAATTAAAAAAAGGAAAAATTATGATAATTGAACCTATAATTACATATCACTAATTTTGTATATGTGATATTATGAGCTGGTTTTTTAAATATTTTTATCATTTAATACGATTTCTCTTAAAAAAATATATATTTTTTTATTTCCTTGTTATCATATTATAAGATTTTCATCCTAAATTGTAGTGCTAGGAAAAATATTGTTGTTTTAAAAGTATTTCTAAAAATATTGTAGTTTTAATGATGTTTTTTTATCTTTTAGACCGTTGAGTGTTACTCGTCCATTTTGTTTTCTTATCTTTTAGATGGTATTTTGTTGAGAGAAATTGTAAAAAATATAACATTTGACAAAATATTTACAATTCATATAAAAAATGTGATGAATTTTATTTTGTATGGTTTTGTTGTATTTTTCTATTTTTGAAAAAAATTGTATAGTTAATCACTCGTCTAATTTGTTTTTATATTTATTTTTTCCTATTTTTAGATAAACGAGTATTTGTTTTAGGCATTAAATATTCAAATTCCTATTAAAATGGCATCTGACTATTTTCAATGACATTTAATTTTAATGTTCTTAAAATAAAATAAAATTTTAAATGGCCTTTTAAATGTTTTCATCCGTAAAAAAACTATGGCCCATGTAATTACATTAACTATTTCAAAGCTTACATTGTTTTAAAAAATATTCCCAAATCAAATATGGTATTTAACCAATTTAAAAAATAAATAGAAATTGTAACTAAAATCTTCAAAAAAAAAAAAAATTGTTATAAAATAAGACAAAGTTTGATTGTAGTATTAAATTTTCGTTGAAATGTTGATATTTTCATGTTTCGACAAGTTTGACGTTGATATCGTAAAAAGTTTCACAAGACATAATAATTATACCTCATTAGTATAAATATAATATAAATAATAAATATGATTAGAATTAGGAAGGTTCAAATTTGCTTAGAGAAATAATATAACGTAGCTAATATGCATTATAATATAAAATTTACATTTTAATTAAATTTTATAATATAAATTTAATTTTGGATATGATTCAAAATTAATTTATGAGATATTTAACTATTTGAACGACACACATTAAAACTACACTTTATGAAATAATTAATTTTAAATATGACCTAAATTGACAAATCGAGTTTGGAAAAGCATGCTTAGTCTAATTAATTTATACATTAGTTGTTTTTTGAAATAATTTTAGTATGTATTTTGTTTCTACAAATATATTCTATTTATACAAGTTCATTTCATTTTTAACGTAGCAAAACACGTGTAATACACGCAGTTCAAACTAGTTAAAATTAAAATTACAAAAGTTTCAAATGTACAAATAATTATTTCAATTTCAATGAAAGAGCTTGTTATTTTAACAACGATATAATCTAAAATTTTACTATTTTTAGATGAAAGCTCTATATATATATACGTATAGGTCAAGCCAATTTTTTTTTTAATTCAATAACAGGTAGTGGCGTTATATTTTGGTTGATAATATATGTTTTGTTTATTTTATTTTAGTTTTTTAAAAACTTCTCTTTTAAGTTGAACATTATAATTGTTTTACACTAAAATATTTAAGTCAACATGAATATAATTCAATTATCATGAGTCTGTTCTATCAATTTCGATATTATAACGGTAAAGTTAGACCTCCATCCACTACTCATCTATAATTGAAAAAAAAAATCCAAATAAATTCCATTACACTAAAGAAAATGAAAAATAAGGGTAGCAATTACAACCTTATGATTTATTTATTTAAGTTTAGATTTATTTGTCACATAAAAACAAGACTACAAATACATTAGGGCATTTAAAAAACATTAAAATGAAAAGTATATAGGAGGGAGGAAGAGAGCATATTATAAATATTATATTGTTTTGTATGATAATGTATGGGAAGAAAAATGTTGAAAATGAAATGATTATGTCTCCATTATGCATGAAAAATAAAAACTAATCATACAAAATCATCAACAAAAACATTCATAGCATCTTAGAAACAAACCCATGCCCTCCCTTCCCTTCCCTTCCCTTCATATTATATATATTCTTTAAGAATAATACTAAGATTAATTTTGCTTCTACAAAAATTCAACTTTCACCCCTTAGTTTATGAGAATTGTTTCTAATTTTTAAATATTTCACTTAGCATTTAATTTGTTTGCAAACTTGTAAATTAGAAAGATAATTTAGAATAATTTTCAAGAAATTAATTGTACTAATAAAAGGTAATAAAAAGTTAACATAGTAAGAGAAGGGAGAAAAAAATACTTTATCTCTAAAATTAACTTTTTTTTTTTCTTTCTTTGGTTCTTATATTCTCAATTATCTCTTTTAGTTTAAAATAAATGATAAAACAGTTTAAAATATTTATAAATATATCACAATTTAGATTATATAATAATAGACATCGATAGACTTATAATAAACACTGATAAAAGTTTATCAATGTTAGAAAATAATAACCAGACGTCTATCAACCTATCTATTAGTGTTTATTAGAAGTCTACAAATTTTTACTGTATATTTCAAATATTTTGGTCTTTTTAAGTACAACTTAGGATGAATGATTTGAACCTGAGACTTATTGTCAGGAACATACTTAAGCTAAGCTTGTGATAACTATTTTTGATAAATGTTCATTTTGAATGAATAAAAGCCTTAACGCATCTAAAACATTTTTCAATATTAATTTGAGAATTAGAAATATTAGTACATTGGCAAATATATATATAAACATAAAATAATTATGGGCTAAGCATGTTTGACATAAAAAATGAGTATTACAAATAAAAAAAAAAAAAAAAAAAAAACTTCCATTTTTGTCTTTGAATCTACAATTCACCAAGTTTGTAATCACGAACACCACCACTTGGAGCATCTTCTATCATATGAGTATTTCAAGGTTTTGACTCGTGAGAGTCAAAATTAGATTGGAAATAACAAACAATTTTTCTTTCCTTCTAGAGAGATTAAACAGAGAACCCAGTTTATCCGTCCAAAATTGCATTACATGCCTTCCGTTTTCTTTAGAATGAAGAAGAGAAAAAGAGAGATTGAGATATGCGGGATCTTTTCACGTTTCTTATCAGGCAAAAAATTGCAACAAATATAATATTTGACAAAATATTTACACTCCATATAAAAATCAACTAAAATAAAATCTGTCATTATTAGTTTATTTTATGGATGGCAAATTATTTTTGAAAAAATCTATAAGTTAAAATCTAAAACTTCGGTCCTAAATTATTTTTAAACAATAAAAAGCTTACAAACATAAACGAATTTAATTATTTTAATGTCTTAGCTTTTTCATAACATTAAAAAAAAAAAAAGTTTTATGTATTTTTTTTAACATCTCATTTTTTCTTCTTAATTGCTTCATACAAATCTACAGATAAATTAAATAGTCATAACACCATTTATAAATTATTGCGTAATTATCAATAAATAAAAGAATGAAAAATTATGAACACAACTACAAAGTAAATAGTTCAATTTATATATAAACAGGTTAGTAATAAAAAAAAAAATTTGGTTCAAATTTACTCACATTTATTATATTATAATTTTTACATTTACTGTCATGGTAAATAATGTAAAGTTAAGAGGATTCGAAACCTAAATCTACGTTAAATTCGCTCGTGATTATAGAAACAAAATACGATCAAAATTTAAATTATCTGCCACAAACAAATTAAACCAATTAGCTCTAGTTTTTCATGTGCGGAAGGCACAGTTAGTCAATGAGTTTGGAAATCAAATATTTCCAGAAGTATGATAATATAATCAGAAGCTACTAATAAATTTGAATATGTAATAATGTGTACATTAATATGAAATGGGTCAGTCTATTGCTTTTTATACTTAAACCTATACAAATTCAAACTTTTCAAATCCAGATCCAAAAATGAGTTTAAGATTTAACTCAAAATAAATAAATAATCAAATCAAGTTGGGGTAATAAATAAATAATAATTTTAACTTCAAAATTTGGCTTTTAGTAGATAGAGAGAGAAACATATACATACATACATATATATATATATATTGACCTAATGTCTGTGGAACTGACAAAGCAATGAAGTCATGCACAATCAAATTTATTTCTCTCTCTCTTCACTTTTAAATACATATGTAAAAAATTACACTTTTTTTTTGTTTTATTACCATTTATAATATAAATAATTCAGTTGGGTTTTGTAAAAATATATATATATATATAAGAAATAAAATTTGTTTTGTTTTATTAACTTTATAGGTAGACAAGAACATTGTTTAAATAAAAACAGTGAATTAAATAAATAGGTTGGATTCCAAATTAATTTGAAAAGCTTAATTAAATTTAGGTTAAATGACTAATTTGACCTTAATTATTTGGATTTAGATTCAATTTGACACTTGTGTTTGGTTAGATCTTACCAATTAAGTGTTTATAACATATCTCAAATAATAATAAAAAATTAACAATATGTGACAACATACGAAATGTTGTAATTTAAAATTTGTAACTATTTAGTAAAAGTTTATATTAAAAAGAAACCATGAATCAATAGACTTATGGTACGTATCTTACACATAAATAAGATTTAACATCAAATCGATGCAAAGTTTAAATGAAAAATAAGTAAATCTTTTCCATCAAATTACATAGACCAATCACGACTTTTAAATTATATAGAAAAATCAATATATATTGATAAAAAAGTTGTACATATCTATAAGCTCAACGTCACAAAAAGATTATATCGTTGAAAAAATTCATAAAATAATAAAACATTAATAAAATGTAAATAATTTGTACCTTAACCTTAAATTAGTAATAGTAGAATTAGTTTTTTTTAAGAATTTGTTGTATTTACAACAAATAACAATATCTATCTTTATGATTTATAGAAATTTATAATTTAATCCTAAACTTTACAAATGATTTATAGGATGTGATAAAAAATTCATAAATAATTATGTCTATAGAAACTAAAGTTTTTATTAGGGACTAAATTCTAACTTTATTTAAATAAAAAAAATCAAATTCACTGTTTAATCTAATTTATTCGGATATATTCATCTACATTTTGATATTTTTATCTATATTATTTGATAAACTGAGAATTCAATAGTTTTCCCAGTATCAATATTTAATACCTCAAATGACAAAGTAAGTCGAGCTTAACTAAGCTTCGATTCAAGGTTTAATCCACTATTCTAATGAAAAGAAAATACTAAAGAGACGTTTAGGATAATAATTGAGTTACTATGGTAATAGATTATTATAATTAAATTATAACAGAGTGTTTGAGGTGTAAGTTAGTTTAATTTGAATTATAATATATATTTGAAGTATAAACTAATTTGGTTAAAAAAATAAATAGTAAATACTATAGCAAAGAATAAAAGAAAAACAAAGAGAAAATAGCAAAAACGATAACAAATAATAAATAGAGACGTTTTAAAAAACAACAAAATACTAAAACTATTTACAAAATATAGCAAAATTCATAACACTTTCTAAAATATTTTTAAATTTTGTTGTTATATTTTATAAACAATGTAATTTTTTTTTCCATGTTCATAAAATTTTATTCTTTTTCTTCCTTAAACTTCAAATCGATAATCCACGTAGTGCTTTCTTTATCGGAAAACTTCGATTAGTTACTAATCAAACTCTTGCTCAAGAAAAATTCCCTTACTCAAACTCTTTCGACGTCCGTAAATCGAACAACTCTAAGAGCTTAATCAAAGAAAGAAGAATAAAGTCGTCGAGTAAAACTATAAAATTCAATATGATAGTGAGAAGATCTCTCTTTCTATCGAGAACTAAGACATAGATTTGAGAAAGTTTTTAAATAGTATTTATTATAACAAGAAGTGGTTATTATAGTGTTAAACAGTTCGGGAATCAAATTGGGCTGTTTAAACCAAATCAAGAAGGAAAGCACCAATTAGAAAAATGCAAATTAAAATTAAAAAAGGAAAACAAGAGTTTGCTTAATTAGTTTAATAATATAATGGCTCTTTGTTCTTCTGCCACTCTGCTCTTTCTCTCTTTCTCTCTCTCTCTCTCTCTCTCTCTCTTTCTGTGTTTAGAAATCTGAAAACTTTACATTACAAACAATGATCTTACACAAATATAGCTAAACATCCAAATCCCATTTCCTTCATTTTGAAAACCCATTTCATTTCATTTCTCCATTACTCATCTCTCTCTCTCTCTGTCTAAACTCCATTTTCTCTCTCCTTTGTTTTTTTTCAAAACTTTCACCACCCTCTCCTCCAAAAAAAAAAAAAAAAAACCAAAAAATGTTGTGAATGAATCTCATGAGTATAAGTTTAATAAGGTGTTGCAGTGGTGAATGGGTTGCATGTTCTCTCAATTGGCTTCAAAATTTGCCTTCTTTCCGCCGTCGCCGGCGACGTATCAGATCAGAAAAGAAGAAGGGGAAGGTGAGCGGAGGCTGACGGTGGTGTCGGCGGCGGCCGGGACGGCAGTGGAGGATAGTTTGTTGGATGTATTGATGATAGATACCAAACGTGGGAATAAGATAGTGGGATTTTACTTGAAGAATCCTTGTGCGAGACTTACTCTGCTTTATTCACATGGAAATGCCGCTGATCTTGGTCAACTCTATGATCTTTTTCTTCAGCTTAAAGTTAATCTTAGAGTTAATCTTATGGGGTTTGTTCTCTCTCTCTCTCTAGTTCTTTGGGTGGAAATTTGAGGTTTAGAGAAGGTTTTTGCTTACTTGGTGGTTTTTTCCCCTCACTCTAAAACATTTGCTACTTTTTTTTTCTCCATTTTCAAGGAGTTGGGATTTTTACTTCATGTGTTATCCTCTCTGTTTAAGGTTCTTATGGGTACTGAGTAATTGGGCTCTGTTTTCTTTAAAAGCTTTTTTGAGTTTCTATTACATGGAAGGAATTGTGGTTTCTTTTCTTTTTTTTTAAAAAAAAGGATTGAAGGATATGGTTTTTTTATTTTTTATTTTACTTTCTTCTTAATTATCATATTTTTTAGTATTAATTGAGATTGAAAGATATTTTTGGGTTTTTTTTAGCAGGTTGAGGGAGTTGTGTTTTTTTTTAAATAAATAAAATTAGTTTTGCTCTTAATTTTGTTCTAATTAATGGAGCTCTGTTTTTTTTATGAAGTTTTTGGAGTTCATATTATTTACTTTGTTCTTATATTATTATTTCCTTTGATTAATTGATTTTTTTAAAAAAGCTTTTTTGGGCTTTTTTTTTATTACATTGAAGGAGTTGGGATTTATTTATTTACAAAATAAATTAATAAATAAAATTGCCCTTTCCTTTCACTTAGTCTTCTTAATTTTGTTCTGATTTATGAAGCTTTGTTTATGTTGTTTTTATTATTATTTTGTATTATTACATTTTAGGAATTGGTTTCTATTTTCACCCTCTCTTTTAAGTTCCTTCTGATTAATGGAGCTCTGTTTTTGTTGAAGCTTTTTTGGAAGTTTTATTACTTTGAGAACTTGAGGATTTTTTTTTTTTTTTTTTGTGGCTATAGTTTCTCTTTCTCTGCCATGTTTGATACTTACAAGGATTTTTTTTTTAATTTTTAATTTTATGAAATTGGTTTCAATCTCATTGGTTCAATCTTCTCTCTCACTTTATTCTGATTTATGGAACTTTGTTTCTATTTTTGGCTGTGGCTTCTCTTTCTCTGTCATTTAAAAAAAGAAAATAGAAATTAGAAGGCTTTAGTTATTACTGGGATCAATCCTCTCTTTTTCCTTTTACTTTTGAATGTTTCATCCAAATGGGATTTTGAAATTTACTGTTGTTTTTGCATTTGTGTTTGAAGATTTTACATTTTTACATCAATTATTTACCACATAGATGATTGAGTGGAAAGTGTAAAGTGAAACAAGAGAAGGGTTAGTTTAATAGTTCCAAAGTTGGTTTCTTTTTCAGGGCATTTTTTTAACCTTCTTTCTTACCTTTTCCCCTGAAAAAAAGCACCCATTTTCTCTCCTCTTTTAGTTGCAAAATATGATAAAAAAAAATTTCTTTTGATGGAGTTCTGTGAAACTTTTGCTTTTTACTTCCTTTTCCATTCTTCTTTTCTCTCAAGATTTGCTTTCCTTTTCCATATAATGTGATCCTTTTCTCTTTTGGAATAAATTTCAATTACTCAACTTTTGTTTTCTAGAAATTTTGTTATATAAACTTATTCAAATTTATGTAATTGTCCTATTTGTTGGTTTACATGTAACAACCATAGTTTTGATCGAGTAGTCGAAAGGACGAGATGTGCGTTTTTCTGGTTGTTTACTCAGAATATTGAATTCTACTAGTTTTTCGAAGTCGAACGTTGTATGTTACGATCATTGGTCCTTTGAGATAATTAGTCTAAGTGTGCTTAAGTTGCCCCAAGCAGTCATGGTTGTTATGAAAAATGTTGCACTAAGACGTTATACCATAATCTCGGACCTGTTTTCATGGTTTATGGATTTTGTTGAGCTTTTCTTGGTACTATTTCGATGAATTTGGTTGTTTTCGCCTGTTACATGCTTACATGTTTTCGTATCTAAACCTTTTGTAATCTTTTTATGCAGATATGACTATTCTGGCTATGGAGCTTCAACTGGTAAGGTATGTTGCTGTTTCACTCTACACCACAACCTGTTGTATTTGACTCTATCATTTAAGTAAACTGTTTATGCCTTAGATTTGACTGTTTGAGAGTTTAGGGGTTAATCTTTACAATGATTTCAATTTGTTGAAGTTGTGATAAAGTATTTAAAACATGTTACAAACAAAATCTAGAAATGGAAGGGTAAGACTAACATTTCTGTGTCACGTCGAAAAAAATGCTGTTTGACTAGGGCATGAGATTAACCCTTACAAGGGCAGTAATTTAGGCTGCTTGTCAATGAAATTTTGATGAATTTGAACTCCTTAGCATTTTATTCGAGCCTTTTGTGACGATTCATCGGCGCTCGTTACAAAAAAGGTTGGATCATTGTTAGAAAAGTGGCTCTCTCGTTCAGTTTTTGCTCATTGCTCTATGCTGTCTACCAAAAACTTAAATCGTTGTTGTTGTTGGCTAGTTGAATTAACGTTATTTGTGAAATCCAGCCTAGCGAATCGAATACGTATGCTGATATCGAAGCAGTCTACGAGTGCCTTGAAACTGAGTATGGAGTTAGCCAAGAAGATTTGATCTTGTATGGGCAGTCTGTTGGAAGTGGACCAACGTTGCATTTGGCTTCTAAATTGCCGAGGTTGAGGGGTGTCGTCCTGCATAGCGCGATCCTTTCAGGTCTACGAGTTCTATGTCACGTTAAGTTCACCTTTTGCTTTGATATTTACAAGGTAACATGCCTATCTTCTACATTTATGGATTTGATACTTTCATCTGTGCATTAAGCTCATTAAGCTTGTGAGTTTTCTCTTTTCTTGCAGAACATTAACAAAATTAAGAAGGTGAAGTGTCCTGTGCTTGTAATACATGTAAGTTCTTTCTCTCATTCTCTCTTTTGGATATCTTTCATGAATATACTAGGAAATTAACTTAAACATAGAGCAATTAACAACAATTTTCACTTTGCTTCAACTCGAACTTGTTCCCAGTGGTTTCAAACCGGATGTTTGATTAGATCGTTGGGTGTGTTTCGGCGTAGACAAGTTTATACGTGAATATATGTATGGATAATTGTTCCTTTTCCTGTCATTTAATCACAACTTTATGGTAACATATCATAAAATGGTTCTAATTACACCATTCAATTGTTGTATAAATGTCGATGAGTTTCATCTAGGATGTAAGAATGGAATTTTTGGATTCCACCATTCAATTGTTGTATAAATTTGTGATTTTCGATGTTTTCGAATGTAATTCACAGGGCACAGAAGATGATGTTGTCAATTGGCTCCATGGAAATGGATTATGGAAAATGTCGAGAGAACCATACGACCCTCTATGGATAAAAGGAGGAGGACACTGCAACTTAGAACTTTATCCTGACTATATCCGCCACCTTTGCAAGTTCATTCACGAAATGGAGAACATAACCACAAAAATTCGCCTTAAAAGAATTCGACAAACTCTTGACCTGCAAAAAAGATCCTGTTGTTGTTCAGTTTCTTGTCATGGATGGTGCTGCAAAGTCAAATGTTGGCGACCAAAATGCTCGAGACCAAGCTGTGCGAGTTGCTGCTCAGTACGGTTGAAATGTCCTGCATCCTGTAAACCTAGATGCCCGAAATGCCCGTCGCTGAGGTGCTGCTTCAGCTGCCCGTCTACAAGTTGCTTTGGTTGGAAATGCTGCTGCTGCACAAGTTGTTTTCAATGGAGATGCAGCAGTGACTGTTGCTGTAGCAGCTGTTTTCAATGGAGCTGCTGTTGTGAAAGAAGGTCGTCCAATGAGTGAGAAAAGGGAAGAATTTTTCAATGGTGGGTTTGTATAGAATGCTTTGCTTTTATTAACACCCCTTTCTAAAATTGTGCAGTAGCTTTATAGAACAAGAGGAAGAGAGTATTTTTACCAGATAAATTCTTTGGGGGAAGAAGATTTTATTTAATTATATTATTTCTTTCAATTTATTATGTTCAGAATGTGAAAACTAGCCCTTCTCAATATCCCAATTTCATCATTTATATCATCAAATCGTGATCGTAGGATCATGGTGGCAATTGATTACCTTGTTTGTTGAGCTATGCTTGAGTTCGCCCACTACTCCTTTGTTTGATCTTACATGAATCTTAATCAGTCTATTGGATGAAATGAGAATAAAAATAAAAATAAAAATGGTTGCTCCTACAACATTTGTGTTCAAAAAGAAAAACACTGAAAAAATAATTGTGTCAAATCAGGATGGTCAACCAAATTTCAAGAAGAAAAACCACAAAGACAGATAAGAAAAGTACAAACAAGTAAAGCCTTGGCAAGATATATTAATTTTTTTCTCCAAGTTAACAACAATTAATGTGGATGGTTTTAGTACAGAAGCTAAAGTGAGAGTGTAAATGCTACAAGAATACTTTCACACACCAAATATCTAATCTTTGGGGGCTTTGACAAGTTAAGGATACACCCCACCATAGAGATATAATTAATTGATCACAGGAGTAAATAGTCCTAAAACTATAACAGGTCAGCAGCTTACATAATAACTCAACTACACTACAAGCCATGAGAACTAAAATTTTGGGGTTGTTGACAAATTAGTTAAGGTTATGCGCCTAAAAAATGCAGCAACAAGCAGGGAGGGAAGATTCAATTCTTGTTACCAACTTGCACGACCTCTGACTCTGTAGGTTGTGTGGTGGTTTCGTTATTTGTACGCAGGCCGTTCCTGCTGGTCCTTAGTTCTTCGTTTCCCGAAACTTCCCCGAGTCTTTCCTGCGTAAACAAAATCTAGCCTATAAGATGGGGATGGGGGGTAACTGCATGTACGATGAAATAATAGATTACAATATTATTCAAAGAACAGCTTGCTCCATTTTGTATATATACTATGTACATAAAGTAATTAATTAATTATATATATATCAACATCATAAAGTAATTAGTAATGAAGAGTGATGGTCAGGGTGAGACGACATGACATGTTGACGGTGAGAATAAATTGAGAAATTGGAAAAAAAATATTTTTAGTATTACCTTCAGAGAAGCGTTCTCCGAAAGTAGCTGTTCATATTCACTCCTTATCCGGTTAACTTCAGACCTAAGACTGGCATTTTCTTCTTGTAAGGCTTCTGCTCGGTGGGCTAATTCATCACATTCTGCCTGAAAAACATGAGTTCAGGACCAACGGTTATAGGAGAACACGAGAAACCGGGTTTACCAACGAGATTAATAGTTTCCAGCAGCTTTTCAATACCTGCTTGCGTAACCGAGATCGTCGTGCAGATTCTCTATTTGATTGCTTTCTTCTCTGTCTTTTAAGCTCTCTCTCATCCTAAATCCAAAATTTGATCATTATTTTTTTTTCAACTTCGAAGTCCAAGATTTGAATTATATTAGGGCTTACCTGCAGCCAAAGCTGTGACTGTATGCTATCCCGAGATCCAGTGGTAACTAGTCCTCCAGCAACTGGAGTCGATTGAACCTTCCCACGCATTGCAGGGATAGCGGATGATGCGCCCCAATAGTCCATTCCAATATTTAAGTTGGTCGTTGGACCGGGAACAACTCCTGGGGCCCCAGCAGTTGCCAATGGGATGACAGCCATAGCCTGAGTATTAGATCCTCCATTTTGAGTACTATGCATTGAGTTACCGTTCTGAGATACTTCAACTGTAACAGGAAGATGCATTTTTTTTACCATGTCTGACATAAGATATTGTCAAGACCAAAGAAAAAAGAACCAAACCTTCCAAACTGTCTTGCCTGGAACCTAACTTAGGTTGTGATTCCTACAAAATTAAAATACTACACAATCAATTTATCTAGAAAGAGACTGGAAAAACAGATGGAAAAAAATGGCAACCAAACAAATTTGGCATCACAACTATCCAAGTAATAAACAGTATCAACATACTTCCCACTCTCTCATTTCATTTTCCCCCTCAATCAATCTAGTTTAACATTCCAACTCGACTTATACGAACTCTCAACTTTCATTCTCAGGTTTCCTCAGTTGAAAGAAATTAGGGGGTTGACTACATATACTTCATTACTTCTGACAAAGAGTGTAAAAAGAACCCATAGCATGCAACATTAAATTGACTCAACTACAGAAACAGAATCTATCTAAGCCACATCCAAAAATAAATAAATCGATCCATTAGAGAGGAAAATGTCAATAGATAAGCAATGACCACTACTTACATTTTGAGAATTGGCATCACTTCCTTCACTTGTACCTTCACTGCCACTCTCAGCACTACAAAACCAGGACAGATTAAAATCACCAAAGGTCCAAAGGGTCCAATGACCCATCAATAAATTTGTAGGACTACAGTTCTGAAGAAAGTGAAGTTTTTATGAACCATCTATATTCTTGTTCAATCACCATCGCATTAAAAATCTAGAATTTCCCATGTTAGTCAGTCCTCACAACCATGATAAATGTTCACTCAATTGCAGAGTTCCCTCTCCCACCCGAAAAAACAAAAGCACAGAAAAAGGCCCGAGTGGTCATGACATTATTTTGATAATTTAGGTATGAAACTTCAAAGAAATAGTTTTCGTTTTCTCTTTTGTATTTTCTTTTTCCTCTCTTTTTCTTCTTTAGGAAATGATAAGAAATTTATAGAAACGTTAAACAACCTCTTAGAGTATGCTCCGTTGGCAGATGTTCCAGATGTTTTACCCAGCTCATTGTTCTTCCCTGTAATCATGTTCAAACTGCCCAAACTTCCTTTTGATCTTTTAATTGGCAGCTTTTCCTTTACTTCAGGTGGCTTAATGTCTCCCTCCAAACTGCCTGCCGTATTACCCTATATATGTCTTCACATATCATTTTTACCCACTTAAAGATAATTATACGTCATTATAAAATAAAGAGGAAACTCACAGAGGCCTCAGTGACGCCATTCGGAGAAGGCATTGCAAATGGGCTAAAAGGATATGATCCCTGTTATACATGTTGGAATGCAGCATACAATTAAAGCAGAAGCGTCAGACAAAGCATAATATAGAAGTTTTGAACGTAATTTTAAAAAAATATAAAACCAACATGCCAAGAAATACCGGGGGCATGGAAGGGTGAGCATATAGGCCACCAGGTGGATACATTGCAACATATGGATGTGGAGGCGTGCCATAAGGAGGCATAATATGCTGCAAGTAAAAACTCGTGCTTAGATAAATACACAAAGCACTTCTTTCCTAAAAGGAAAAAGGAAAAGAGAAAATTTCTGGAAGCCATGAATCAGCCAATTCCAATGCTCTGAACTAAAAGTTAGAAATTAAAGAAGCTCTTTCTAATTTCCAACCCACAGAGATAAACATCTGAAATGCTACCAAATGGAATTTAAGACAAAAACTAAAGCAAATTATCCTTACAAAAAGTTACAAAGGTAGCTTAATAGATCAGGAAAAGGAAAATAAAGAAGCAAGAGCCAATTTACAGATGATCAAAGGATATTGTATTCTCTATATTCATTGACTGATCTAAACATCCATTGCAACCCTTTTGTTAAAATCAAAACTTCACTATAACTCAGTAAAGCCAGGACAAAAAAGCTTCATGATCGTTGACATGTCACATGTAGCAATAGCACAAAGTTTCCAGAAAAGTTCATTTAAGAGACAGGCTTAACGCCATGATCCACAAGTACGTTACTAGTGCCTTAACTAAAATACTAATAATACTAATGATAAGAAGAAGAAGAATAGGAGGAGGACTAAAAACTGATCTATCATTCCAATCAGAATATACGCACATGGGTCAAAAGGCAGACATAAGACACCCAAAAAACCAGTGGTGGTACATGTACCTGAACTCCCCACATATATGGGTGAGCCTGGGGGCTTGACGCCAAGAAACCATGCGGAGGAATAGGTGAATATGCCTGAAAACCAAAAATAAATAAATACACGTGTATATATGTAACAATCTAACCACAATGCCATCCCAAAATACAAGATTATTAAACTAAAAGTTTTTGCCAAAGTGTAACCTGAAAACCCGACCAATCAGGATTAACCGTGCCAGCACTAGTGGTTGTAGTTTGCTCCTGTAAAACAAACTTTATAGACTGAGGCCCATGTTGTGATACTTGATAGAAAATTTAAGTTGTTTTACAAACTGGATCCGTGATCAGGTTCCTTTGAACACATATACTAATTTGAGGTATGCTTCTAGCAAACTGTTTGCTCATACGCTTTGTTTCTGTCATAGAAATTCTAAGTTTTTTTTAATAGAACAGTTCTGCAGAGGAAGAAAAATGGTTCCATTTAACACTCAACACTAATTTGATCTTGATGTTTACTTGTCTCTCAGCCCATATTTTTATTTAAGAATAACTTGGTCGTTATAGGAACACAGGAAAATACACACACATATTTCACTTAACAAATAAACTAAAATAAAACTCAACTCCAAAATAAGCCTAAATTAAACCTGAGTAGTAGTAGGAGGCGGTGTCTTCGTCTCCTTGTCTTTTGGTGGTTTCTCCATCTCACTGCCACTCATGGTTCTGCTTCACCATCTTCCAGCCATCCTCCAAGCCTTTCCAAAAACACGAATCCTAATCTCTACAACACTCTAAACTGAACGAGCCGCAACCTCTCGGTGATGAATTTCCTTGAACAAAAATTAACAACTTACTTCAAATTTTAAAGTCCGGTACAAATCGAATGAGAAGAGAAAAACAAAATAATTCCCACAATTCAGAATTCCGTTTGAGCTGCCAAATTGCTAGGAAAACAAGCACACTATCCAGTTCCAACATGCATGAAGCTAAACAATAGCGAACAAAACCAAAAACCCTAACAAAAATGGGGGAATAAACAAAAAACACGACATCACTCGCAATTCAAATTTGAACAAGAAGGAGCATTTCACTTACCAAAATTCGAAACTTCAAAAAAACCCCTGGAGGAGAAGAATTCGAGACTCGATTCTGAGCCTCGAAAGGTGATCAAATGACGGAAGGAGGTAGGAATTAGAGGATGAGTAAGAACAGCGGAGCGAATAATTGAAGAGAAACAAAGTTGAGATGAATGAAGGGAGACAGAAATTGAAAGAAAGATTGAAGCTTTCGATTTTGTGTCTGGAAAATGAAAAGATCAGAAGTGGAAATTACAAGAGATTTGACGATGAGAGTCGTCGTACGGAGTTACTGTTCTTTCCCTTTCTCTTTCTCTTTCTCTCTCAGGAATAGTTGCGAAATCGCCGTCTCGCCCTTCAGCCTCAGGGCATGAGCCACGCCACTCCATTCTCTCTCTCCCTCTCTCATTCCTTCGGCATGACCGATATTCCTGGGCCGAAGCCCAATTAAATTTTGTTCGGCCTTATACATTGGGCTTGCCCATCCGTTTTCATATGAATGAACTAAACTAATGTTAAATTATAGGGTAGTCAAACTAAACGGGCAACATTGTAAACAAAACTATATATATTAAAATCTAACGGTGATAAACTTCAACGCTGTGATAGAATTGTATGTTCAAGTGATAGACTAGTATTTATAACCTAATTTATTATTGATAGATTTTTTTAAAAAATAAAATGGTTAATTACACGTGTGTAGAAATTATTATAGTGCAAAAGACGACATTACAAATTGTAGATAAATATTTGAAAAAAATGTAAGATAGAGTTTATTAAAATGATAATATTGTTGAAAATACTTATGAATATAGCAATGTCTACTAGTGATAGATAACTATCAGTTTCTAACGACATTGATAGAAGACGGCAATATGATATCTATCAATGATATTTTGCTACATTTGTATATATTTTGATTTATTTTGTTATATTTGAAAATAACTATTTAATATAACTAAAATTTTGTTAGTACAATAATTACGGAAACGAATATCGAACTTCTTACCTCTCATGTGAAAGTTATGTCAATTATATCATCGAAATAATTTATAAGCTTTTTGTCAATTATATATAATAAACATCACCAAGAAATGCTGACAAATACTTATATGATCTGATATACATCGATATATGTCTACAAGTATCGAGAATTTTATTCAACAACCTTTGTATGCACCAAATACCAAAAACTATCCATTTATATTTAAAAAATATACTAAGAAAATAACAATGATAAAAAACATCCAACAAATTATTTACACTTCAAAAAAAACAAAAAAAAAAGTATATATATATATATAGTGTTCTTTAACCTTTTTTTTTTTTTTTTTTTTTTTTATAAAAAAACAAAAAAAAAAAAAAAAAAATAGAGAATCTATAGCTATAAATTTTTTGCTTTAAAATAAATTCTCTAAATTGTTGGAAGGATGTACAAAAGAATAGAGCTGGGAAACAGAAGGAAGTTGGAAAGTGGAAAAGTATTGCTGAAGCTCGCCCCGGCGATTTTGAAATTTCAGGAAGCAGCGATTGGAAAATCAAGAAATTTAGCTACGATTTCACGCTAGAATCGGTATGAATTTGAGATTCTGTCGTTAAATCCTTACTATACCAATGGATTGCTACACTTTGATCAACCAGTTATTGTTCCTGTCTTTGATTCATGCTTGAATTCATTTTCGTATGAGTTTTGGTTGTCAATCGAGAAAGAAAGCGTTCAATAGGAAGTTGTACAGGTATAGAATGATCGATCTGTTTCTACTAGAGTCCACCTTCAATGACGAACAGGATGTTAGCTCTGCGAAGTTGAGAATTTCTCTGTTAAGTGAATTAGAATCTGTTTTGTGGAAGTTGCTGACTTGTGGAGGACGGTCGGAGGTTCGATTATGGCTTTCTAATACCATAGCCAGTGTGACATCGATCAGTCCCCAGCATCAGCGGGACCTCTTTATGACATTACTGAGACGGAAGCCATTGAAGTGGGCCCTTGCTTCTCAATTACTGCAAATGTTGTTTGAAAAGAGGTCAAGGGAGACAGGGATTCTCATTGCTAAGAGAAGCTACATAATGGAAAAGTTTTTCGAAGGTGACTGTTCTGTTTGCTTATTCATCGTCAAATTTAGCGATAGAAATTCTAGCAAGTAAGAACACTTTACCAAATCTTCATTCTTTGAAGTTGGTTTAGTAGATGAACACTAAGAAAGAGAACCCAAATCACATTTTGCTATTTCGAGTATATCTTTCTAGAATTGACTTGATTATCTGTGTTTGGCAAGGCATTTATTTTTTAAACAATACTCTTTGGCTGGAAAATAATACCCTGAACATTGTTCTTGAAGACCCGCTATGTATTTATGTAGATTTAAGAGAATGGGCATAGATATGACTTATGAGACATGGAGACGACAAAGCTTGGAGCCTTGGACATGTAATTAGGGTGTACATTTTTTAAGTGTATATTATTTTGATACATCTCAACCATTCTCTTGCTAAAAGCTTGTTGTAGTTTGGGATACTCGTGCATTTATGATTTAACACTTTAAGTTATCAGTTTTAAAATGAATTAACTACTCAACATAAAGAATTTAAAATCAACACTGGTTACGTATTTAATGTAGTTCATTCTAAAATATTCACGAATGTTCATTGTTTCTTGTGCTTATCAAGTGTTTGGTTCCAACAAGTATCAGATTTGGATTTCAATTGTCAAACCAGCATCTGACGTGTCTATTTTTGTTTAACAAGCATATAACTATTGTGAAAGTGCCAACTGACATGGAGAAATATTCAAATGTTATTTTTTCAATTTGTATGACCTCACGTCTCTCATAAACAACTCGAGAAATATTTAACTCCTTTGGCTTTGGGCTTCTTTCCCCTCTGTATTTTCATCTATCAGTGGAAGTAAATTATTGTGCGTGCCAACTCACATGTTTTTCCAAACTTTAGCGTTTGTGCTTTATCGACGTAAATTGTTTGCCAAAGCCTTTCTAAAATATAGTTTCGCATGAATTTGGGTAATAGATTCAGAGTATGTATGGTTTGTCTCTTGTGGAAATGCTGCTGCTATGTTTCGTTCCTTTTTTGGTTTTCCCATGTTGTAATTTATCTTGGGTTTAGTTTTCTTCTTTATCAACAGACTTAATTTAAGATATTACAACTGCTTTCCTTGACAGAGGAGTTTGTGTATTAATGGCACAGCATACTGCTCAATCATAAATGGAGTGTTTTCTCTAGTTCTGTCTTTGATGATTTGTTTTCACTTTCCATGGAAATTCCTGATAATGCTATCACTCTTGATTCTTCAGGAAACCCAAGACGAATATCTCAGTGGTTTTCCAATTTTGCCACAAATGGTGCATCAGATCATGGAAAAGGTGCCAAGGCCTTAGCACAGTTTGCTTTTGTAAATAGAGACATTTGTTGGGAGGAGCTTGAGTGGAAAGGGAAACATGGGCAGTCACCTGCCGTGGTTGCAACAAAGCCCCATTATTTTCTTGATCTGGATGTGCATCAAACTGTGAAGAATTTCATTCAGAATGTACCAGAGTTTTGGTCTTCCAATGAATTTGCCGAGTCACTAAAAGATGGTGAAATTTTGTTTCTTGACACGAAATTCTTTGTGAAATATTTCGTTGATTTGATGCTTAAAGATGATCCAAAAGATGTTTGGGAAGTCATTAATGAGTTCCTGATGCATGAGTCATTTTCTTCACTGTGTCAACATCTCCTTGTTACTCTTGAAGAGGCTGATTTCTGCAACTTCCTAAAAATGTTATGCAAACTTCTTAGGCCTAGAATAGAAACCAAGGATTTTGGTAGTTCGTCTTTCATGTTTGAGGTCATACTTACCAAGTATGGTGACTCTGAATCTATTGATCAGATTTTACTATTAAATGCTGTCATTAATCAAGGACGCCAACTTCTACGCCTTTTACGTGATGAAGATGGGGAAGAACAATTGGATGAAATCAAGGCTATTGTCCACAAAATTTCAGCGATCTCAAGCAACAGTCATTGTTTGTTCCCATTGTTAAAGGAGTGTGACGGGAGGAAAAAGACAATAGAGATGATAAAATGGCTAGGGCTTCAGTCTTGGGTTCTTCACTATAGAATGTCAGAGGAATGCCAGACTCCTGAGTTATGGGAATCCTTGTTTGTTGATAACGGCATAGGATTTCGAAAATCTAATGAATATTTGTTGTTGGATCACAGTTGCTCGTCAGAAGATGATGGGTTTGAACTGTATAATAGAGCACGAGCTCAATCTAAGAAGCGAAAAAAGGGGGGGAAAGGTAGAAAAAGAAGAAAAAGGAACTTTGACAGCCAGGATAGCTGTGATGACGAGCTGTTGGACTTTGATATTAAAAATGATAGGGTGGACTTGAAGTTAAACACTGGAAGTTGGTTGCTTTCCACTGATGACTACACTGTACCCTGGAATGCTGTAAGTACTTTGGTTGTCAACCTACATTTGACCTACATTTCTGTATCACATTGTAGTTTGAAGTACATGGTCATGGTATGAGGGCACACACTAGTAAGTTCTAATGTCTCAGTCGAATGTGTTTGCTTAATAAATTTTCAGGGGAATCATTTTATTTCTTTGGTTTTAGGGTCTACCTTAGTTGTTTCTTGTGTAACTTTCATAATTTAATTCAAGGTCCTGTATTCAATTCTTAGTTCTTAATAGGAAAAAAATTCAACAAAAGGGAATTCCTAAGGAAAATTGTTGAAAATTGACAAAATATTTACACTTCATAAGAAAATCAAATGGATTTTTCCTTGAGGCGTAAATAGGTTTTCTTTTTTCTTTTTTTTTTTTTTGTGGGGGGGGAGTACGAGAGGTGTTGAGGGGAGGATTGGTTTACAGCGACATTCAATATCTTCCCTCTGGGTATTGCTATCATAAGAGTTTCCTGTTTATCCTTTCTTTCTTGTTCTAAATATTTGGAAACCCTTTTTTTCTTTTCTTGTTTGGCATTCCCTGATGTTTATGTTTGGGCTCTGTTTGACGTGGGTGGATCTTTTGTACTGCCTGTTATATGTTTTTCATTTTTTAAGAAGTGAAATAAAAAGAAGATAATGCATCAACTGTATTTGGTTTATGGTTATTTTGAAATGCTTGATTGCATGCGATCATTTACTTGAAGACAAAAATAGTTTCATTTTTTTTTGTGTTTCCTTCCTTCACATATTTCATGTATTCAATGGAATTAGTTCCCTATTAAAAGGAAATGAAGTTCTGCAGTGTACTGATTATATTGCTTTCTTGTAGAAGGATCTACCCGAACACTTATCAAAGTATTGTATGGCTTCTTGGATGAAATGGCTGTTTGCTAAGAGGGAATGAAGAACGAAGCTTTGCTAGCATGAGATATATTCAGCAGTGGAAGTAGACCGGATTCTACCTTCTGGAACCGTTGTAGCTACCGACAAGCTTAATTTTACCAACAGATACAAGCACAAGATTGAACGTGTATTGGTAAGGCAAGAAATGATGCAATATGCCACAAGTTCGTTGTACATTACATGCTATCAAGTTAACTTATAGCCTTTCGTTAAACATATTTCTCTCTCATAGAATACAATTACTCATATGCTAACTAACGAATTACCATTGAATTTTATTATTGTTCTTAGATTGTAATATGTTGCTGATCAGGAATATATGAGGATTAGAACTTAGAAGCTCAGGTCAGTTACCACTTTTACTTCTTTTTCCGGTAGAATAAGTATGTTTAGTTTTTGTATTGTTTGTATATAGACTCAATTCAATTCTGAATCTGGTTCACAAAAATTATTGGTTCCGGTTTCTCTTGTGCTAGGTGATAAAAATTTCTTACTCGGCATCGCAATTCGTAGATATAGCATTTATGGAATAATATGATCCACGGGATTAAAAATTAGATTCTAAGGGGGCGTTTGAGCCTCTAACTTGCCTTGGGAGGAGTCTACTCACTCAATGTTTGGGTCTCCTATTATAATAGTTGGAGTTCTTGGTTACTAATACAACTAGTCTATTTGAAAATCTTCATTGTCTATGGTATTTACCATTTTGTAACTATTCTCCCTCCTTATTTGACCCAAACTAAAATAGTTTGTACCTCGACGACACACACTTATAACTCACATGCTATAATAAACCAACTCAATACTCCAAACAGCCCTCTACTAAACCGACCATTCTCTCTCCCTTCCAACCCTTCCATCACATAAGGCTTGATCCCATTGATGTTTTTCTTCAGCTGGTTAAATCCTTTTGTCAAAAAGGAAGGTAGTTACAAAGAAAGAAGTAAATTGTGAAAGATGAAGCTGGGAAGTAGAATGGAAAGTCATAAATGTAGAAAATGGTTATTTTAGCACTCAAGTGTACTTTTTTTTTCGAGTTCAAGTTGGGGTGAAAAATTTGAACATGAAACATCTTGGTTCTCAGTACATACAAGTGTCAATTGAACTAAGCTCTACAATCAAATGTACTTTTGTTCGGTATATAAAGAAGATTTTGATTGTTCCTATTAGCTTATCCTCTTCAATTTGTTCTTTGTGTTCACTACTAGTCCATGATTGTGACTTTTAAATGCCATACCAAATCATTCATCAGATCTCTGCATTTGGGAGATGAAATCACCTTAAAAGATTGGTGATTTTGAAAAGAAACTTTCTGATTTTGGATTTTCCCCATGAATTATTTTAGATTATTTTTTTCTTTTTTCTTTTTTACTGAAGTTGATGAAACTCGTGATCTTCTCTTTTCATCGATCTCTCTCGACCTTCAATTCCAATCATATCTCCACAAAGTACAAGAGGGTCATATAAGTTGACCAATTATATTTCGTTAGATCGTAGACCAACTTGTTTTTATTACTAAATAAGCTATCAAACCTTTTAAGTTTATCGAATCAAGAGAAACTAATAATTGTATAGATTCAAATATAAACTCGAGTAATCGTGTCAATTACTAGTTGAAATACTAACATTCTTAAACAAGATAGTTTATGTTAGGTTACTCCACTATTTTGGTTTTATACTTTGAAGTTTATTTACTTTTAATAACTCTTAAATCTAGTTCTTAATTATAGTTATTATTTTATTAAAAAACCTTTTCCATAAATTTTGAAATATTGTTATCATTTAATCAAGTTTAGCAAAATTAACTTTAAGATTCATTAAGTTCACATAAGACTAAAATCGGACAAATGAAAATATATATATTAAAATTGAACAAATTTTAAATATATGAAACTAAAATGATATTATAACTTTTATTATCGGTAAGTTTATTTGACATATATGAAGTGAAGGAATCAAACTCTGACATTGTAATTCAATCTTACGGTTGAGCTAAGCGGATTCCAAATCTTCTAAGGACAAAAGGGAAAATATGTAAAAATTTGATTACCCATTGTTGTTGGTTATGATATGAGAAAGAGAATTGGAAAGGGGGTGAGTTAAATTTGGACAACTTTACTTTATTATTCATTTAAAAGTGATATATAAGGAGAAATTTCAAAATTAAAAGCCAACTGATTTTTATCTTTTAATAAAACAGAAAATATTAACTTTTTTTTTTTCCTCGGTTCTATTCTGATTTCCGAAGGCGGCAAAATTCGATCGGAACTCCCTCCTCCGCCTCCGTGGCCGCCGTTCTGTAAATATGAATGAAGTAACCGAGGAGAAATCGGAAGCTCGGCGTCTCAGAGAACTGGCAGAGAAGAGGTTTGGAGATTCCAATCTCAAGTCTGCCCTCAAGTACGCCAAGCGAGCTCATCGCCTCGATCCAAACCTTGACGGCGCCGCCGAAATTCTCACTTCCTTTAAGATTCTCCGAGTCGCCGCCGAGTCTCCGGACGACTGGTACCGGATTCTTCAGGTGGAGCCATTCGCTCACATCAACACAATAAAAAAACAGTACAAGAGGCTCGCTCTACTTTTGCATCCGGATAAGAATCCCTATTCCGGCTCCGAGGAGGCGTTTAAGCTCGTCGGCGAGGCGTTTCATTTTTTATCCGAAAAGGTTAGGAGGAAGGAGTATGATCTGAAGCTTCGGATTCGGATTCAGGACGAGAAGATTGGAGATGCGGCTGTGGAGAGCGAGACGTTTTGGACTGCTTGCTCAACGTGCCGGCTTCTGCATCAATTCGAGAAGAGGTACGTAGAGCATACTCTAGTCTGCCCTAGCTGTAGAAAAAGTTTTAAAGCTGTTGACGTTATGTGTAATGAACCTGAGATTAGGGAAATTGGGGTCATGGTTGGGGGTAGAAGGTTGAGGAATTTGAGTTCCAGGCAAAATTTTGGCAGTTTCAAAGGATTAAACGTATCTTTGAATACTGCTCAATCGAAGAGACATGCTGCAGTGAGTAAGATGTATGGTGAGAAGAAGAAATGTCTGGAGTCAAATGGAAAGGCTAGTTCCGTAGAAGGTGAAGTTAGAAATGGCGATTTGGAGGAGGGATTTGATGATGATGATGGGATTTGTGGAAGAAGATTAAGAAGTGGGAGTATGAGGAAGAAGATGAGTAGTGTTGGTGAGGTTTTAGAGAGGTCTAAGCTAAAGCCTGTAAAAATGGAGGAGGAAATGACTTTGGCTGAGTTACAGTCTCAAGTGATTCAGAAATCTCGAAAAGAGAAGATGAAACTGAAGTTAAAAGAGGAGGAGGAAGCAGAAGGAGAGAACAAGAGAAAGAAACTGGTTGAGGAGAATGACAATGACGATGAGAGATTAACTTTGAAAGAGATCGAAGGTCTACTACGGATTCGTCGGCAAGAAACATCAAAGAGTGCTGGGTTTTTGGAGAATGCAAAACAAAGGAGTTCCAAGAAGAATGTGAATCTTGAAACTCAGAAGAAGCAAGGACCTTCATGTAATGGTGTTGATTTGGATATGATGGTGGTGGAAGATTCAGATTTTTATGATTTTGACAAGGACAGAATGGAGAGAAGTTTCAAAAAAGGGCAAGTGTGGGCTGTATATGATGATGACGATGGAATGCCAAGGCATTATGGCTTAATTGAAGAAGTTACTGTAAATCCTTTTGAAGTGAAAATGAGTTGGTTGGATGTTCAAAACAATGGAGATGAAAGACTACTTTGTTGGGAGAAGATGGGATTTCATGTATCTTGTGGTAGATTTAAGGTCACTAAAAAAACAACCATTCATTCATTGAACATTTTTTCTCATGTTGTGGATTGTGAAAGAGCAGCAAAGGAAGTCCATAGGATTTATCCTAAAAAGGGATCAGTATGGGCACTTTACAAAGAAGAAGAAGAAGGTTTGGACGCTGAGAAGAGAAGAAACCTTTCGAATAAAGAGAAACGGACTTACGATATCGCGGTGTTTTTAACAACTCACAGTGAGATGCATGGTTTAAGTATGGCTTATCTTGAGAAGGTTAATGGTTACAAGACCATATTCAAGAGAAGGGAGATTGGTTATCATGCTATTAGATGGTTCGAAAAGGACGATATCCGATTATTTTCGCATCAAATTCCTGCCCGGAAGCTTTCTATAGATGATGCTCTTGGGCAACTGAAGGACTGTTGGGAACTTGATCCAGCTTCTCTTCCCTCGGATTTGCTAACCACCTGCTGAAACAAATAGAATCTGAGTGAAAAATTCCCTCTCTGCTTGTGTTCGATGCTATCTTATTCTTGATAGCCGGCTGGTTTAAGGCGAACTGACTATCTGGTATGTACTCACTACCCATGTAAGTTTAAATAAACAATGCATTATGATTTGTAGCATAAGAGGCATTGTGGTATATAAATCAAGACAGCAGTTTTTGGCTATGGCAGTAGTCTCTTACTATTTCTAATATTGTTTGACAAATATCTGTAGTCTCTCTCTCTCCCACAGAATTTATGCTTAGGACACAATTTAAATTGGGAAGATATCATCAATTTGTAAGGATAAATTATTTGATATATTTAACACTGTTTGGTTAGTGGTCTTCTAAAAAACCACATTTTGGTTATGTAACAAAGACCTATTTGTAGTGACTTCGTAAGTGCTTAAAGGTTGTTTCCTCTAATAAAAGTAAGTCCAATCTAAATATTAGAACTGGAAAGAAACACTATTTTAGTCCCACAAGTTTTTGAGTCTAGTTTTTATTCAACTTCTAGTTTTGAGTCTAATTTCCATTCATTTACTAGATTTCAAGTTCTTACTCTAGTTTCTGTACCATCAATGAAATTGTTTCTTTCACGCAATAAAAAAAGGTTTCTAGTCTAGTTTTCATCTAGTTTCATTTTTGTCTGAAAAATCTTCTCCTTGCCCTTTGTGTTATCGTTCTTGCTACTCGGTAGAATGGTAGAGAATGGCTCTTTAGGGTCTCAGTTTTCTTTTTATCTGACAGGAAAACTAAAAATAAAAGGAAAAGAAAAAAATGGTTCATTGATGCATTGATGGAACTCTAGAATTCTAGCTAGCTAGGAGAAATCTCTCTCTATTACTTCAAGGAAAATCTTGTTAGTTTTAAGTGCCGAACTTCGTGGGAGGATAGACCTTTCTCTTTCCTTGAAACAAGCATGTTTGTAAAGTAACCATTCTCTTTAGTTTAGTTTCTAAAAACTTGTTCTCGGATTAGTGTCATTTCATGCTACCGACAGGCTAGAACCTAACGATCTTCGATTTTTGTCACCTCACCTTGCTGCCTTGGAGTGGATTTGGAATTTTTTTTCATAGATGGCTCTCTTTCCAGTGAGGTTAAAGGTAGTAAGGGGGAAATCAGAGTGTTGGAGGATCAGCATTTGGTAGGGTTGTGGTCTTGTGGCTGCAAGAAGAGTGGTGGAAGTAGGGAGGGAAGGCCGTGTACGTGTAGCAAATTTTTCTTTTTAAAAAAGAAAAGAAAATAATTTTGTATTATTTATTTATTATTGTTGTTGTTATTATTATTATTATTATTTCTAATTGAAGGGGATGTATGAAAATGGGTGTAGCCTGAGATCTATGAAGCATATGGATATGGATACGGATACAATAAGTTAATTTCTAAAAAACTAAGAATACTTATATGTTTGAAGATGCATTTTTTCTGAGAGAAAATCTAGGATATAGATGAATTTAACATAAATATACTTGACGCAATTCATAAATCCATGAAAAATCATAAAGTATCTAATTAATGACACTACTACCAAACATTGAAGTGCGATACAAAAAAATATTGAAGTATAATAACCAATGGAATGCAAAAGAAAATAGACACTAATTGATTAAAAGAAGAGGCCGGCATAAAAAACTTATTCATTAAAGATATTCAATAGGGCTATATTTTTACAAGCGATATTCAATAGGGTAATATTTTTACAAGTTTTGACGTGGACTCAAAAGTGATGATAATGATCATATTTTTGGGCTTTTTTTTAATTTATTAGATGTGTTACTTATCTTTTTATCTTTAAAATAGGTCAATATTGAAACAAATGTCAAATCACGTGTATATACATAAGCATAAAAGCAAACACGTCAATTTGCATTACAAATACATATCTAAAATGTGATACAAATTCTTTCCTTTTAAAACAGAAATTCCATATTAGTAGTAGTAGACACATTTTGAGGGATCAAATGAATTTATACTCATAAATGGTACACTTTTAAAACACATACATATTCATCAAAACTTAAAGATTGAAAGGGTAATTTACCCTAAAATTTCTATAATTTTCTAGAAATTTTCTTTTTTAAAAAATCAAACGCATCCAAATAACCGAAGGAAATAATATGATTGTTTTTAGTTCTTTTTTCAACAATACACAACAAATATTTTCCAAAGCACTCTAAAAAAAAGGATGAAAATATACGTCGATGGGTTGATATATCTGTAAGTTTGAGACCTCAATATCAATATCGACATCAATATTTTAATGCTCACTCCCAAACTTAGGTCATTTTAAGTTCAATTGGAAGGTCCACTTGGTTACATTGAATGAACTGCACCAAGAACCTATAATCCCATCAATCCCAGTTGGAATTGGGGGGAAACTAAATGAAAAGTTGCATTTAGAAGTGTTGAAAAAAGAAAGATTGCCAGTCAATGTGAATAATAAACATTGGTAGTTTATACAGAGAATTTAATGCCTTCATCATCTGTCGAAGAACCTTTGAAAATTGCAAGCTTCCCCTTTTGTTCAAGTAGCTTCAATGCTCTCATTAATATCGTACGATCAATCCCTTCAAGCTCTGATTTACAAAACACAAAAACAAATAACTCTTTTGTTACAAATTACAATGAAGTAAAATTGCTGTTTCAAGATATGGTCATGTTTAAGCACAAAACAGGTACGTAGTTTTGGAGAAAGCAAGCATATATTGTCTCTACAACAGATCTGGTGAGGAAAACGTTTACGTAAAATCTTTTACATTAAGTTTTAGTTCAACAAAAAGTAAGGTATGGAGATTTGAGCCTCGGGGGGTCAAAGAGAAGTACATGTCAACTATAGCAGTACATGTCAACTATAGCTACGCTATGCTCATGGCAAAGAACAAATATACATCATCACTCTACTTATACGTTACGTTTCTAACAACGTTTAAGGCAACAAATGTGTGGTATGAAGGTTTGAACTTTCAAGCTTATGATTACATTTCAGTTAGGGCTGAGCTAATGAATTTGTATTCACAAATTGGCTAAAAAAATAAACTATGAACTGTTCCTTGTTTCAAGAATATCCTTATTCTATCAAAAGCTATACACTGTGCAATAAATGTTTTAACATCACCTTTGGGAACACATTCATAAACATATAAAATGGCACTAAGAGAACATAAAATAAATAAAATATTTTAACTTATTTAAAAAGTGAAATGATTATTTCATTTCAATTTTTTGTTATAAATTTTCCATTAATTATCATCGAAAGGTAGGGGCATTTAGTACCTTGAGAACATAAGCAAAGAAAGTACCTGTTCCTCTAGATTCAACTCCTGAACGTATTTCCTCGACTGTCATAACACTATCTTCAAGTCCATTATTTTTCACCTATTTATTAAGAAACAATTTAAGCATAACAAATTTACAAAGCACTTCTGATTTCTATCAAAAAAACTTGTGGAATTTTACCTACTTCCTTCAATGGAATTAAGCAACTTTTACCCTTTCAAAATCATTCCAAACTTACTAATAACTATGGCAGTTAAAAAGGTCTTTGGTTAATTAATAAATTTAGTCTCTTAACTTAACTTTTGAAATTTGTGCCTATTTGGTCCTTGAACTTTCAAATTTACAAATTTAGACTCTGAACCTTTGATTTAGAGTTCCATTAGCATAAAATCCAAATTTACACCTAATGGATAGCATAATTTTTAACATTTTCAAAATTTTCAAGGATCTATGAAACTTAGAATTGAACTAGACCTATTGGACATTTTTGGAAGTTCATGGACAAATAGATATGTATACCAAAAATTTGAGACTAATTTAACCAAAGTAATTAGTCTTACAAAGTGCAAAATGATGTCAGCCCAATCTTGAATCCGGTGCCATAAAATAAGGCATTTCCTATGTCCTTTATCCAGCCATTCTGCACGACCTATAAGGACAATTAAAATGAACACGTATCAGTTTTTTTCCCCATGAAAGTGAATGGGAACTGTTAACAGATAGAATTATCGAACTAAACAAGCAGGCCCTAACCATCTGAAACTAAAGCTGAGATAAAAGCTTGTCTAGCTTCATGACTGAGAGATCCTGTAGCATCACAACCACACTATAAAATACATCAAACAACTGAAACAGTAAAATACAGCTACGCAACTGAGTCTAAAACACAAAAAGGTTTTAACACCCAATTAGGACTAAACAAGGCCATGAAATTTACTTTCAATCACAGAATTTGAAAATAGAGGAAAGTCCTCTTCAAGTCCAATAATAAATATCTTTTGCGTTCGGCAGTAATCAAGGATAAGTTCTTTCCAGAGTTGAATTTGCTTCTCACGGGTGTCCCTCACTGGTTGCAAACTGAGATGACATGCAATAAAAAGGTTATAAATGCAACTGAAGACAAGTGAAACAATCAACATTGCAGTAAGGTACAACTATCACATTCGTATATATGAGGCTGGTGGAGAAAGTATAGGTGATCCAGTAAATGCTGTATCCTGTTAGTTTTCTTCACTTAGGAAATTGTCGACAAAACCAAGATATCAACATCATCAGAAATTGATTCACACAGCTTACAAGTTGCTAATAATGATGTAAAAATAATAATAAATGAAACAGATGGTGAACATTACGTGAAATATGGAGGATAATTGAAGAAATGCGGTAGCTTGAAATCTCCCAATTTCTGCATCTTCTCTATTGTGTCCTCTGGAAGTGAGTTGAGTTCTATGGAAGCATCTTATCTCTAGAACTGAGAAATTTCAGAAAGAAAATTAACAGCGATAAAACGAAGAGACAAAAGAACGCAGAGATTCATAAATGATACGATGACACTAGAGACTTGCAAACTAATAAAAGCTTGTCATTAAAGAACTATATAAACTTGTTATGAACTACAAGTTGCTTTCCTCTTCTAATTTCATCCTGTACCCGATTATGATAGCAAACGAACACGTCAAAATAGAATCAAGTTTTTGTGTTTTATGAATCAGATCAGTGGTGAGAACTGAACAATAAATTTCATCTGATGAAGCTATTTCTAAAAAACACCAAATGGTATGAAAACTTCACAGTAACAGGATACAAGACTGAAAGAGACCATAAAATCAAGTCTGACTTCGTTGGAAGACAAGAGATCCATGATTGAGCACCACCTCTTGGGGTCTATATAGTTAACATGTAAAAGAACCCCATTTGATCCATTTGGTTCTTGAAAATTGCGCCTAATTTCTCCCCATTTCTGTACATGGTAGTTCAATTCGAAAAACAAAACCAAGTTTTTGCATTGACTTGGTTTGAAAACATTTGTAAAAGGAATATAACAAACCAAAGAAATCCAAAAGTAAGAGAAGTGACTATAAGTTTAATTTTCAAAGATAAAAACCAAACCAAGAGATTGAACTGGTTATCAAATAGGGGCTGAGGAACTACTAAACAAGCAAAATTGTTGAAGAAACACTGAACAACTTCATGACTAGCATGCTATTGCCTACAGGAAAACGGCTTGTGAAATTAATCGAAGCAAGATTGCACAGCACTTCAGGAGGATTTGAAATTGAAAAAAGTGCTGTAAGGAACATTTTTGAAAGAAATTGAACAACTACTCCTAAAAATACTTGAATGTTTTCAGAATATCCATGATCACTTTAAATCCTCTAATCAAAACACTACAAACAAAACACACTTCACGATTCGAAAGTCATCCCAATCTCATTATTTCATCTGTATGATAATCATTATCATCGATCTAATGATTGAAAATGAAAAATGAAGACACAGAACCAACGACGCGCATACAAAACGAGATTTAGTAACTGAATTTTTAAAAAAGTGCAGTAATCAAATCCAGCCGTGTTTGGAATGATTGACCGCTTGATTTCAGGGTAAAAGAAAACGATAAACTGAGAAATCAAAACTCAAGAGTCGACTTCCAAATCTTTCACAGAATCTTAATTCAGCTGAATGGCGAAAACACTGAAGTTCCAAAGTTCCCCGTGTGATCACAATCTTCAATCGGCGTGTTTTGATATTCAGATCAAACAACGCTGAGCGATCGTAGATGGAAGTGGAGAAAGGGTAGAGGGAAAAATGAATTGTACCTAAAATCGTGTTTGCCGCCGGCGTTTGATTGCCGTCCGGAGTTCGTGCCACTCGGTATTCGCGGGGAGTGAAGGTTGCGAGAGTGAGGAAGAAGGAGAATAAGGTGAGGATTTTCTTTTTGCCGGTAGACAACGAACATTAACAAAGGAAGAAAATATTCGTTTTCCAAAGTTTTTATCAAAACTCTCTTGGTAGAAGCAATTTTGTGACTAAAAAATATCAATGGATGTTGATATTTTATCGATAAATTTGTAAAATTTAAATTTCGATACATGTTTGTTGTAATCGTTGTGGGATTTAACCTAATGCCTTGTAGCACGAGCCGATGACATCCATGCACCACTTTTATGTATGTGTTCTTGAAGGCATACCTCTCTTTCAAGAGGATTCGTGAGATGTCAAACTCTGTTAAGGTTATTCACTTTGTATTCAATTAAACCACATCCCACTTAACCTAATACCTTACAGCACAAACCGATCACATCCAAGCACCACTTTTGTGTTTGTGTTCTCGAAAGCATACCTTTCTCTCAAGAGGATTCGTGACATGTCAAGCTATCCTAAGGTTCTTCACTTTGTATTGAATTAAACCACAGCCCACTTAACCTAATACTTTACAGCTCGAAATGATGGCATCCATACCTCTCTTTCAAAAGGATTCGTGACATGTGAAGCTTTGTTAAGGTTATTCACTTTGCATTGAATTAAACCACATGCTCGTTCGCTTGTGCAGGATCCATCCATTTCTTTGAATTTCATTCTTGTAGAGTATTCAGAGGAACTACGTAACGAGCTCTTTCTAATGACAAAATATTTCAATGAGGATTTATTTTACTTCTCACATGTACACGTCGTGGGCATCCTACTTTTTTATGTTATATAGACTTTGTATAAATCGACATCAATGTTTAAATCCCCTGCATACAACTTGTACGGTTACAAAAGTTGACGCATAATTTTATTGTCCGTAGCCTTCAACTTAGAATCAGACATTCAATTATACAAATTAGTGAAGAATACAAAAAGAAGAAAAAATCTTATAATATTACAAAACAAACAATCAACCTCTTACACCAGTTAGACATTAACAAAAACACTAACAAACTTCACAAATACTTTCGAAAAGTCACACATCCGTTGATGTTTTCATTTATATAAAAATTGAAAAAATATTTAGATGTAAATGAATTTTTTTAAATAACTCTTTTCTCTCTCAAGATGATTCCAAAAGGCCAAACTCAAAATTTTGTTACAAAAAGTATAGAAGAAATTTCAATGTCAAAATTCATGATAAAAAAGGTATAATTTGTAGTCATAGTTTTTGGCATTTAGCTACAAAAGTTAGCTTTAGGCAATGTGCTTAAATTTGGAAGAAACGGAGAACATAAATTAAATGATAAAACAAAAAGAAAGAAAGAAAGAAAGTGGATTTGGCATAAGGGAAATAAGGACAGAAAGTTTAATACAATAAAATAGAGAGGGGCCAATTGGCAATAAATAAGCCAATAAGTTTTAAACCAAATCCAATAATTATTTTATGCACTCCCCCCTTCCCTTTCTATGAAATGAATAATACAAACAAAAAAAACATTAGATATTTTTTAAAATATAACAAACGCGTACAATATTTACACGGTATAAAATAATTTTGAAAACAAAAAAAAAACTCATAGATCTACATAGAAAATACAAAAAGCTCACAGATCCACGAGTGATATTATTCTAAACGATCGTGTACTACAATCTAAATGAACGATCTTCGACGTTTAGGTCATGATACACGAGCGTGTAGTTATTTTTAAATATCGATAAAAAAAATTAAATTTAAATGTGTTGACTGTGACAAATGATCGTGTTGATAATGGAAAACAATCTTGTTGATTATGACAAGCTATTGTAAAGTCCAATGTAAATGATCGTTACAAATTTCAAATCTAAAGATCAAGTTAACCATACTAAATGATCGTGTTAACTATAATAAGTGATTGTTTAGATCATGTAAACAAACGATAGAAAAAAAAAATCAAATTTAAACAATCGTGTAGACCATAGTAAACGATCAGGTTGATTATTTAAAATGATATTTAACCAAATATTTGTTTTAGAAATATAAATGAAAAGTATTTTAATGACCTCTTTTACATAGATAAATGGAAATATTTGAAAGACCTAATAATTTTTGTTAGCCATAGAAATAAATTTTTGTATTTGGTTACGTAATTTAACAAAATATTATTGATGTATTTTTGCTTTTTAACTCTATGTTTCAAAGGGAAAAAGAACCTGAGACGTAAAAGGGTCCCACCTCCACACTTAATTACTGCCCTCCACGTGGTTATCATTAAAATCACCTCCTCGGGGGCTCCCACCTCACCTTTCATTATTAAAAATGTTAGCAAACATTCAAATTTACGACTCTCACCATAAACCAATAAATAAAGAGAAATTACAGCAAATACCATACTCAGAAAAAGCACTCAAAAAATATAGCCTAATTTTAAAATATTTATAAATACAATAATTATTAATCCTTTAAATTAAAAAAAAAAAAAAAAATTCTAAGTTTGTCCTTCACAAAGCATCGTTTTTTTCTAATTTTCTTTCCATGATACAAAATTTACTAAAATAAAACGCTATTAAATTGAGTCAAAATAAAATAATAATGAAGAACAGTGGGGTTGGAAATTAAAAAAAGAAAAATTGTATTGAATGATAAATTAGTTTATGTATTTTGTAAAAATGTCGTTAAAATTTGTGATTTTATAAATATAGTAAAAAATAATCAAATTCAAGCTTTTACCTTTGTGGATTGAACTTTGTTTTTACAATTTTTGTAAATAATAAATATATGAAATACGTGCTTAATTATTATAATTATTTTGTAATTTTTAGAAGTGATCTTAAAAATATATATATATATATATAGGCGTCAAAGTTTTAACGATACCGTTACCGTTACCGTGAAAGTGGAGATGATTGGCCACGCTCTTCGAAGTGCTTTTGAAACAACGATTCCACGTAACTTACAAATATCTTGGTTGTGTCCGCATTTATTTACACGCTCTTCACAGGCGCGTGGATAAAAAAAAACTCCATCATCCCATCACCAACTCAATATTATTATTATTATTATTTAAAAATCAATAGATTAGTTTTATTTTTTATTTTTACAATAATAGATTAGAAATTTGGATGACTTATTTATGGGACCCACACTCTATCTCTTTATGTAGACATAATAAAAATTTCCACTACCTCTCTTTTTAATCCATCTATTTTTTTTTTCTTTGTGTAGATAATGTCACCATTGAATATTGAATATAGGGGTGTACAAATATGGGTTGAACCCGAATAACCCAAACTACCCAATCCATATTATAAGGGTTGGGTTGGGTTAGGTTAAAATATGGGTTGAGTTGGGTTAAAAAAATTTGATTTTTTCGGGTTAGATTGGGTCTCGGGTTGGAGAGTTGAAAAATTCGGTTTAACCCAACCCAACCCGAATTAATATAATATATAAATAAATAAATATATACATATTATTTTAATAAAAAAACAAATTAAAGGTATATAAATCTTGAATTTATTGTATGAAAGTTTGAATTATGTATGTTTGAAATTTAAATGTAACAATTTCAAACTTTAATAACCATTAGAAACTAGAAAACGGGAAAAAAAAATTTGAAAAAAAAAAATATATATACAACCCAACCCAACCCATATTTTACGTGTTGGGTTGGGTTGTGTTAGAAACTAAATTCGGGTTGCCAACCCAAATAACCCAAAAATATGGGTTGGGTTGAGAATGTTTCTCAACCCGATTTCACCCCTAATTGAATGTATGGATGGAAATATGGTACAAAAAAAGTATGCTATTTTAAAATTTGCTTGAAATGCTCAAACTAAATTGTACAACATAATGCCAACATAAATGTGTCTTAGTTGGTATAATTTCTCGTTATCAACTCCAAGGTTAGTGGTTTAATTTATCCAATTTGTATACTAGAATACACTTTAGTTATGAAAAGTAATTGAAATAGTCCTATGAGTTATTTCTTTCACTAAAATTTATATATGATTAAAATAATTAACGATCGTAATTAAGATTACAATAAACATTTTAAGAATAGATATAGTTTGAGAGTACGTTGTTAAGAATTGAACATATTGTTAAGAATATAATAAATATTGTATCATCTAGAGGATAATAATTATTTAAGAATAAGAAAGCAACATAATTAAATACAATAATAGAATTAATTTTAGATTCTAAATTTACAAATAGTTACCATAGTAAGTTTAACTAAATGAGAATTGATATGACTTTCTATTCTAAAGACGTTTCTGTAATTATTATATTAAAAAAATGAATGTCAACATAATTTGTCAGATAAATATATACATATACATGTTAATTTATCTATAAATAATCAAATAAACAAATACCAATCAATATGTTAATGTCTCCATAAATTAGAATGTTTGATATCAACAATAAAACTTAATCAATATATTCAAATATTTCTCATAAACAGAAGTAGAAAAACAATGTATTAATCTCAAGATATTATTAGATCTATAGGTAAGAAAAAAAAGCAATTCTATAATTAATGAAAATTGTATTAATATATACGTAAAATGAAAATATTTGTTTAAGATTAGAGTTTTGGACATTAGTGTAAAAACCTTGATTAAGACATCTGGCGAAAATTGGTAAAGAGCCTAAAATTTCTGACTCGTCTTACTCCCATTGCTCTCTGCTTGGATTTCACCATTTTTGTTATCTTTCTTTTCTCTGTACTCTATTTCTCTCTCTCTTCAATAGCCTTCGTCTTTTCTCTCGTCCATGGTGGTGGGTTTCGCAGAGGCTTTGCCTTTTGGGTTCCAAAAGCCTCAATCAAACCTCAAAAAGCCGCTTATGGTGCTTTACAATCTCCACGATTCGCTTTCATTTTGTCACTTTCCCTATCTACTTGCCATTTGACTCTCTCTAAAAGTGAAACTCGTTTACTCTTCAAAAGGGTATTTCCTCTTTCTCTCTCTATCTCTTCCCCCCCCCCCCCCCCCCCCCCCCCTTTTTTTTCATTTCCTATGTTTATCTGCTAAAATAGTCTTCGCTTTGAATATTTGATTCTTGTAGTGGTTTTGTTTGCCCGTGCTTCTTTTTATCTTTTTGTTTGTTTATAGTTTGTTTGACTCTGATTTTTTCAACTCTAATTGGATTCTAGAGGTGGGTTTGTTTGCCTTTTCAAGCTTTTGAAAAATATTGTTTGATTTGCGTTCTGGGTGTCCTGATTTTGACTGTAAACCTTTTGATCGAAAACTTTGATTAAAGGGGTTTTCTGATTTTGAACCTTTCTTAGTATCCTAAAAGTTTGGTCAAGTTTTTCTTATTCAAAATTTTGAGTTTGATGTCTGCCATTGATGTAATTTGGTTGAACTAAGAACCATCAATCCAGGGCTCTGACGAGTGTTTTTTTTAGTTTTCTTTGTGTCTGTATCTCTTGCTGACAATTTCTGCGATTGTCTTTGTTGATTATGAAGATGTTTCAGCTTTACTTATGGATGCTGTTCTAGGGAACTATACGTAAAACGAGAGTTCTTCTGTCTCAAAAGTGTCCAGAAGTTGGATTTAGTGCTCTGGTTGTAAATCTAGCAATATGTCGGTCGAATCAGAAAGAAGGGAGGAAGAAAACTGGAGGGAATTGGTGAAGAAGATGCTCCCACCTGGAGCATCTCTCCCTGAAAGTGCTAGCGATCTGGATTACTCTATAGCTATGGAATACGAGGGTCCACCAGTAGTCTATGATGTTCCAAGAGTCGAACCCCTTGATGTACACCCTCATTCAATTCCAGTTGCTGAACCTTTATCTGAATCCCAAAGGTCAATTGCAAATAACGGTCCCCCAACAATCGAACCAATTCCTTTGCCAGTCTCTCGAATCGTTGGAGTCACAAGTCCACCTACTCAGAGTCCAAGAGTATCAGGAAGTTCAGAATCTGTAGTATCTGTCTTGCAAAACCATGATTTTTCTTCAGCTTCACCTTCTGCCTCCCCAGCTTCAGTTCACAACCCTACTAACAATCAGCCTAAACAAGTAGTTATTGATGCGAGGAGAGCACCTGTTGTCACTTTCAATACTGATAACTCCAATCGTAAAGAACTTAGCGTCGAGAAGCAAGTGTATCCAGAATACGTAGGAGTTTCAAAAGAGAAAAAGAAAAAGAAAAGTAGGGTCTGTTATAGGTGTGGGAAAGGAAAGTGGGAAACAAAGGAGTCATGTCTAGTTTGTGATGCCAAGTATTGCAGCAATTGTGTGCTTAGGGCTAAGGGATCAATGCCTGAAGGGCGTAAATGTGTCACTTGCATCGGTGATCCCATAGACGAATCTAAGAGGTCAAAATTGGGCAAGCATTCGAGGGTCTTGTCTCGACTACTTAGTCCTTTGGAAGTGAAGCAAATTATGAAAGCTGAGAAAGAATGTCCTGCTAATCAACTTCGCCCAGAGCAGCTGATTGTAAATGGATTACCCCTAAGGTCCGAAGAGATGGCAGAATTACTTGGATGCCCTCTTCCTCCACAGAAATTGAAACCTGGGAGATATTGGTATGACAAAGAGTCTGGTCTCTGGGGAAAGGTAACTATAATTTTCTGGTGTTAGCTTTTTCTATGTATTTAGTGAATGACCATTTGACCTTTGTCTCCAGAACTAGAACTTCATGAAGTATTTTTGTGTTGGTCTGACAGGAAGGAGAAAAGCCAGATAGAATCATTAGTTCAAACTTAAGTTTCACTGGAAAACTTAGCCCCCATGCAAGCAATGGAAACACTGAAGTTTACATCAATGGTCGAGAAATCACTAGACTCGAATTAAGGGTGCTTAAGGTACACCTTTTGGCTTTGTAAACTGGAACGTAGACATTCTAATTCTCTTTATTTTTTGTTTTTTGTTTTTTTGCTTTTGAGGCTTTAACTAATGACTTTTTCATATCACATAGAGTGCCCACATCAGAGCTTGCCCACCAATATAGGGTAAATAAAACTTACCAAAATCCCCATAGAGAGTGTATGTCATTATGGGAGGAAAAAAATGGTTCTCTAAAGAGTCTTACGTGGTGATGCAAAAAGTCTGGAAGAGTTCATTAGCCCCTCTCCAACCTATTGGTTTGGGGATCCGTGCCCAACAAAAGCCTCTGAAAGGATAAAATTTTGGAACTACCATAATGTAGCTGTCATTTTCATGACTGTCAAAGCCATGGTGAAAAATGATTTTTTTTTCCTCTCATGCATCCAAAGGTCATAAAAGTAAGAGCTACATTGTGATCGATTCTACCGATTAGTTCCTCTTTTTTCCCTCCTGGAACAGGTCCTCTTATTAAGTAAAATTGATTTTGTTTCATTGGCTTCCTTGCTAAACTAAAAGCATCTCGATGTCTACTCATATACAAAAAAAGAAAGAAAAACTATGAACTTGATTTTCTTTACATGTTAAATGGTTGTGGTTTCTGCTACAACTAGACATATTCAATGCTGCTGTTTTTTCAGTTGGCAAACGTACAATGCCCACGTGACACGCATTTTTGGGTCTACGACGACGGTCGCTATGAGGAAGAAGGTCAAAACAATATCAGAGGAAATATTTGGGAGAAGGTGAACATAAAATCTTTTGAATGAAGTCTAGCCTACACGCCAAACTTATCCTTTTGATATAAAGAACCTTATTTATGCTTTGATTGAGGCAGGCTTCAACACGCTTTGTTTGTGCTTTGTTCTCATTGCCCGTGCTACATGGTCAACCACCTCATGGAGTGAGAGAAGAGGCTAGCAATTATACAACAGTCCCCAACTTCTTTGAGCAACAAAAGAGGATTCAGAAACTTCTTCTTATTGGGATTGAAGGCTCTGGAACTAGCACTATCTTTAAGCAGGTAAACATGTCATCATTACTGTTGTTATAACTCAGTTTGTCTCTTCCTTAGGCATTTCAATTTTTCCCAGTTTTATATTTCAAGTTTGAAACCATGTACCCTAACTTAATATAGGCTTGAAACGACCTTGGAACATAACTTTTAATATTGGAAGTAGAGAAAAGTTAGTGCCGGGGGGGGGGGGGGTTTGGGGGAGGGTTGTTGTAACTTGTGTGTCCCGAGAAAGAAAATTCTTATATCAGTGCTTTTTAAAAGAGTTCTCAGAAAACTTCTTTTTAATTTTGGGATACATACAATAGAGTTGAAGTCTTCCTGTGTCAATTGATCTACGAATGTGGATGGGATATATATAAATGCATGGGCCGCCTAGAAGGCGAGAGGCCTGTTTTGTTCGTGGTTGGGGGACGAAAGATTTTATCTTGCAATTGTAAGGTTGTCACTGGGAGGGAATTTATCTCTGTGAAGGTTGTGGCTGTTGCAAAGGAAATAGCCTCAATCGTGTTTATTAGAAATGAAACATTCCGATCCACTATCTTCAATGTTTACCTCTTTTGTGCAGGGAAAATTTTTGTATGGGAACAGATTTAATGAAGAAGAACTTCAAGACATCAAACTAATGATTCAGAGTAATATGTACAAGTATCTTAGCATCTTACTAGATGGTCGAGAACGCTTTGAGGAGGAGATCATAAACCGGAAAAAGGCTTCAATTTCACAGGGGGATCAAGCTCTTGAAACTGGTAGTTTTTGCAACGCCAAATTCATTGGATTTATGGTTAGATAAGCCTAGAGGGTCGGGGAAAGGGTTGAATTTGGGAAAATTGCAAAACTGCGAACTCTTTAAAAAAATTCCTTTAGATAAGAGAGAAATCTTTCCCTAAAAAAATGTATTTTTCACTCTTTAAAAGAGTTTTTTATCTCCCATCTAACAGCTACCCAATTCTATGAAAGTTTGAAGGTCTAATTTTTACGATGTTGAAATTAATGATGAGTGGTGTATGCAATATTGTCTCTTAGTTTGAGTTGTGAAAACTCTTTCCACCCTCTTTCATTGTCACTTTTGATTAAATTTTATTCATGCTTCTCCAATTACAAAATTTTATTTCCACAGATGGAGAGAGGGAAGCTAGTGAAAGCATATATTCCATCAATCCGAGGTTGAAACATTTTTCTGATTGGCTCCTCGATATCATTGCCACTGGAGATTTGGATGCATTCTTCCCTGCTGCAACTCGTGAGTATGCTCCATTAGTTGAAGAGTTATGGAAGGACCCTGCAATCCAGGAAACTTACAAGAGAAAAAGTGAGCTCCACTTTCTTCCCGATGTTGCGGAGTACTTCTTAAGCAGGGTAATCCATCACACCCTAACCAATTTCTTTACTGATATACTCGATTTTAAAAAATCAGAATGTTTCTATTGGAGATAACGTCATCTGCCATCATGTGTCAACTTTTCTGATTGAATTATCTGGGGAGACTGCTTAGAATTTGTGATTGTTTGCAGGCAGTGGAGGTTTCAAGTAACGAATACGAACCTTCCGATAGAGATATCCTGTATGCAGAAGGGGTAACCCAAGGGAATGGATTGGCTTTCATGGAATTTTCACTTGATGATCGGAGTCCAATGTCCGAGACCTACACCGATAATCTCGAAGCTCCGCCCCCACCTCTCACTAGGTAATATATTTTCTTGGTCTGCATATTGATTTGTGGATGAGAGATAAAAGCTCTTAACTTTAGGATAAATACTTGAATAATAATTATAAGATGTTTTTTTGTCTGTTTTTGGGAGGAATGTTGCATGCCTTCAATAGAGTTTCTTCATGAGGCAAGCTGATAAATTATCGAGAGTAGTGAAAGAAATTGTGTATAGAGTAGAATTAGGGAATGAATGAATGCCTAAGCCTAGAATTGTCTTTAGAAGTGTTTCTGAAAGCATCTATCAACTCCTTGTTTGTAAGTACTTGGGAGTGTTTTAACTCCTTGAAAAGGCTTCTAAATTCATGGCCTCATTTAAATACTTGAGTTAAAAAGTACTTTTAATCCTCTAAATAAAGGCATGTTTGGGAGTGAGATTTTCATAATCACTCCAAAAAAAATATGTTATTCAAAATCAATTCTAACTGTATGAAAAGTGCATTTAGAAATAAAAAAAAAAAACAAAAAAAACCATGAATTAATTTTGAGTTATTCAAAGTATATTTTGAGAAAAGTGATTTTAACAATTTCAAAATGATTCTCAAGCTTGCACTAGGTCGTTGACTTGCTTTCTATCTATTGTACAGATATCTTATTGATCGGTGGATTTTGTTTCCCTTCAATATGTGTGTGTTTCTTTTTCAGCAATCTGAATCTTGGTTTCTATCTATTGTACAGATATCAGCTTATAAGAGTAAGTGCCAAGGGGATGAATGAAGGGTGCAAGTGGGTTGAGATGTTTGAAGATGTTCGAGTCGTCGTCTTTTGCGTTGCTCTTAGTGATTTTGATCAGATGTCTCTTGCCCCAGAAGGTAGTGGCAGTGGAAACCTATTACAAAACAAGATGATGCAGAGCAAGGAGCTTTTTGAGACGATGGTCCGACACCCTTGCTTCAAAGATACCCCATTTGTATTGATACTCAACAAGTACGATCTCTTTGAGGAGAAAGTAAATCGGGGGTCATTGAATGTTTGTGAATGGTTTAACGATTTCAGCCCCGTGCGACCATTGCATAGCAACCAGTCACTATCTCATCAAGCTTACTACTATGTAGCTATGAAATTCAAAGACCTTTATCAATCCATTACAGGTCGTAAGCTATTCGTGTGGCAAGCTAGAGCAAGGGACCGAGTGACTATTGATGAGGCATTCAAGTATATAAGAGAAGTTGTCAAGTGGGATGAGGAGAAAGAGGAGAACTACTATGGAGGACCCGAAGATTCCTTTTACAGCACAGATGTGAGCTCATCTCCATTTGTTAGACAACAATGATATTTCTTGTACTACTTTCATAGATAATATCAAAAGGAAGCCCAAAAGAGAAAACATGCTTCCCTTACATCTACTTTCCTCCTTGAATAAGGCGATTCTTGCAAAAAAAAATTCAAGTTTTGATTTGTACTTGGGCAATAGCAAGCTTAAATCCCAATGTTCTCCATATTCATGTTCAAAAGGAAGTGAAATGTTGGATTTATGTTGTAGAAGGATGTCTTGTAATTTTGTATAGCTCATTAGGCTTCCCATATTAGGCATGAAGAAATGAGATTATGTGTGTTATGTCTGGTTTATAAGATTTAAACTTATCATAAAATCGATTTCCATGGAGCACATCAAAACTCAATTGTATGCAACAAAAGTAAAACAAATACAGAAGTCCAATACCCACTCAAGTCCATTTCAACTCCTCCAATCCATTCTCACTTTTAAAACTAACTAGACTGAAGTAGAGGCTTCTGCTTTCTAGAAAATAGATCAAGAAAGCAGTAGGCAAGATGATAAGACAGCTTGAAAAACAGCCAGCCAGCCGGCACATGAAAATCATCATATAAAGGATTGGCAGTAGTTTCTCCTGGCTTTTGTTTCGTCCCTCGGCTAAATTGTTTAGAGATGAAATGAAGAGGATTATGATGCAACTAGATCAGGGGTCTCGGCCTCGACCGAAAGTAAGGCCGTATGCACTTTTTCCACCCAATTGTCCAGCCGGTCTCGCAGGGATTTGATCTGTTGAATGCCCAGAACCCTAGGTTGCACCCAGGAAACATGTACCGTTCCCTTGACTTGATCGATTATACCTTCTATAAGGTGGACCTGCAACAAAAAACAACCAATTTTCTGTTATAGATAGTTGGGAGAAAAAGCAAGTCTAGCGCATTGGCAGAATAATTCGATCATGGAAATTATCAAATCAGTCAGAAAGGTCAGCTGAATGTGCTAAAGGAATTGAAACAAACTGCGGTAGATAAGAATATCGTCAGATCAGGTTAAGATTTAAGACTACCCAAAAGATGAAAAATAACATGAAAGGTACAGACCTGCTTATGAAGTTAACCTAGAAACCGATAATCAACCGAATGAATGGAACTGGTTTTTCTCAAGTGCCGTGAAAGTAGTGATAAAATAATTTATTTATTTCAGCATCCAACTTTTTTTCATTCATCCAATTTTTTTGCATCACCGCTGCTTTTCCTCTAGGTTACAACCGTATTCTTCCAGCATCACAATTTCTATTGACACTATATTAATTCGAGGTGACCAAGTCCATGGCCAAACATGAAACAGATCTTTTCGTGAATATAACTACAAGTGAAACTTACAGAGAGACTCTTCATTAGTAGATGCTCCACATCCTCTGTAGAAAGTTTTGTCCGCTCTTCTATAACCTTCAATGGAATGGTTCGGTCTTCAGACGGCCGGCTGCAACAAAACCAAATCAGCACCAAAATAGTATAGAAAATTCAGTTATTGGAGACAAAGGAGCAAAGCCTGCATGCCTGAAGATAATTTCCATGAGGCAAAGAATGTTGATTTTCTCTAATAGTTTCTTCTCATTATCAACTAAAGCCGGTTGGGCCCTTAAAGCTGCGTTATGGACTTGGCATAGCTCTTGATAGCGAACTAAATCACCAGAATTGAATGCCTGAAGAATGTAGTAAAGCCACTCGACCTTTGTGCCCGACAGACTTTTGATCTGAAGTGCAAGAAATTATGGACATATCAGGTTTGAAGTCCAAAATAAATAGAGGCATGAAAAGATTAAACACTGACCACAATGTCTACACAGATACCAAATGTTGCACCCTGTTATAAATATGAAGACCACTTCATTGTTTTAAAAGAGTAATGCAGCATTGAGACTTTTTCTCTTGAAGAGGTGGCAGTATAAGTTTCCAATTGAATTAAAAACATTTTACAAATTCGAAATCGGTATGACATGACCAAGTATTACTAAACACGATAGTCATATAAAAGTGTAAAAAAAAAAAAACCACCCTGACAATTTCCACTTAATAAAAGAATTTTAAAGGAGATCTTTAACATCGCAATTGTCCCAACTCAAAACTTTATATCTTTATATCTTTGAAGAATGAGGCAAATCACTGTAAGTTTTCCAATCATTAGATGAGGCATAGAGACTTTAAGCCGCAGTGTATCTTCACAAAGGCATACATTTTTCTAATGGTTCAACAAAGGCACAAGTCTAGAGGCTAAAAGAAAAAGTCTTGCCTTGAGCGAGCCTCAATAGCTTGTAAAAACATTGTTAGCACTAAATCTAAATTATATTGAAAAGGCTGAGTGATATTTATGTTACTCCATCTCATGGAGAAAAAAAAATGAGGTGATTTTTGAGAAAAATGGAAGGAAAATATAAGCTCTCAAAAGTAACATAAAATATTACACAGACAGAAAGCAGAAAGAAAAAAGGAACTAGGGTGCAAATTCTTACAATAGGATGTCCTAGAAGCTCTCCAAAATTGTAGATGTTGTCTCCCAGAAGTGCAGAAAGAGATAAATCAAATGCCAAATCCTACAGGCACAACATACAATAATTTTGACAATTGAAAAAATAAACAAGAACCAAGTATAGATAGAGGATAAGTCGTAGATGTTTATCTCCCAGAAGTGCAAAAAGAGACAAATCAAATGCCAAATCCTACAGGCACCACAATGGACAATTTTGATAATGAAAAAAAGAACATGAACCAAGTACGGATACAGGATAAGTATTGATCATGCATTGGCTATCATGAAATGAGCTTGCTTATTTCTTATTTCAAAAGGAAAAAAAAATTACAGAAATAAAAGTAAATCAGTATGTAAAAAAAGAAACAATTCATCATACCAATTTAAATGAGTCTGACAGTGATTCCACTGAAGTGTATGCTAGATAAAGAAGAGCACTTTTATAGAACTCAGCAAATTCTTTGCGGGACTTGTAAAATTGAGATGAAACCCAATAATAGCTAGCATAAACAGATGGATCAATGTCCGTCATGCTGTCAAGAGTGCTCTTTCCATCTTCCAATAGTTTCTTGCACTCTTTTTGGTCACCTTGCTCAAGTTTAAAAATAGCTATTTGCATCTTAATATAGAGGATAGGCTCCTCTATGCGCAGCTCTTTAGTACTCCTTAGTTTCTCAATTATCCCTTCAAGATAACTAATGGCGGCTTCTTTCTCCGCATATTGACGAGAGACAATCACAGCAAAATGAGCAAGCTTGAGAAGATTGATTTTGGTCTCAAAATCAGTGATGAAGTTATGATACAACTGAATCAGTGCATCACCAGCCTGAACATTTAAGCATAAACGATTGTCAATTGAATTTGAGGTTTCTGCATAAAGACATGTAGATAAAGCATGACATTACAGTAAAACACAACCAAGAATTAAAGTATACAAGGGCTCACCAAATAAAACATCTAATAGCTTGCTCAAACTAATTTAAACTATTTCAGCTCTAGTAGACCAAAATCAATACCCAATGAATGACTATCCACTCCTTAGTCTAAACATCTAAAGATCGTATTCTTTAAGAAAAGGGTGAAGTCAGTGAAGTCAAACTCAGGTATTAACAAAGACCCCAGTTCATGCTTACTATTTTATTCTCCAATCTACAATGTCAACTTTAAATCCAGATAAGGCAAGTTAGAATGCCGAGCCCCAAAGCTTAAGACGTTAACGGTGGGCTAAGGTGACTTTGATATTTTGATTAATGCCTCAACGCTTCTCTCCCCAGTAGACCTAACGTGCAGGTTATAAACATAAAAGAGAGAAAAAATTACAGTGCAAAGATTGAATTGCAAAACTTGTTCTACTACAGTGTAAGAAAATCTTAATCTACTCAATCCAGTTTTTACAAATGAGTAAATTGGACACGAGTCACCTCAAACAAATCACTAATCTCCAACAAACCCACCTCACCCCAGCCCACATTCCATCGATCCGTTCAACTTGTTCGCTCTTACTACAGATATAAAGAGGGGGGAAATTCTACCGTACTTCACATTTCAACTACTCTGAATCCAACAAAGCGTTAAATACAAAATCCAGTTAGCTAAAACAACCCCTTCAGCAAAAACCCCCAAAGTTTCAAACCCCACAATCTTCTCCATCTAAAAACCCTAAGTTCTCAATCCATTTCGCTATCAAAAATTCAATCTCGACACTCCCAGACCCAAAACCCTAACAGTATCCACCTAAAAACCAAAGCATCTAAAAGCTCGAAACTACCAGCACTCACAAAATCAAAATGTCGACACGTTCATCGAAAACGTGGGAAGTTGGAAAAAACCGACCTGGAAGACGGTCAGAGCGACGAATTGCTCAAGCTTGAGTGTGAGCTGATGCCAAAGCTTCTTCTGGTACAGATCTGCAAGGGTATTGTACCATTCGGCGAGCTCAGGATGCGAGTTACGAAGGGAATCGAGGTACTGTAAAGCGGCCATGGCTGCTCCGGCTATGGATTCACGAAGAGGGAAAAGAAAGAAAAAAGAGAAATCCAATTTATATAATTTCTGCCTCTTCCTCTGTTCTTTTTCTTGTTCTCAAAGAAAAGAATAGAAAAGCAGAGGAAGATTTACATGAGAGGGGCTTTATGGTCATTTCGCGTGGTCGTCTATGGAGTCGGGTTGGGAATAATCCGACCTGATTATGTAATGGGCCGTCGGGTCGGGATTGCCAAATATCCTCAAAATTTTAGGCAGATTTTTAATTATTCTATTTATTAAAAGATATAAAAAAATTTAATGTTGAACGATTAAAATTTTGTAAGTGACCTTATTCAAAAATAGAATATTTGACCAAATATTTATCTTTCATACAAAAAAAAAATTAAGTGTAATGACTTTTATGTGGTTTTGTTAAATAGTTTATCAATTTTTCTATTTTTTAAGAAACCTCCTTTCAAAAATATAAAAATAGCAAAATTTGGGCATTTTTAAAAATAGCAAGATAAATTAAAATATTTATAAGTTATAGCAAAATTTTAGATTCTATTAATGATAGCAACGGATATACGGATTGGTTAGGTTATTAGTTTAGAGATTGAGCTTTTATATTTAAGTATGATTTAAATATACAAAATATGTATGTTGATATATATTTAAGAGCTCGAAAATAATGAAAATAGTCACAGTTGAGAAAAGTCAAATAACTGACTTTTGACTGGCAATATATCCAAGTATGATTTGAATTTTGAAAAAATGAATGCGGATTCGTGTTGACTTTTAACTTGAAAAAACAAAATTTGAATTTGACTTTAATGATCAAATGACCATTTATGCCTTTTGATTTAAGTTAGTGGAAAAATCCAACATTTTGTTGAATAATCTCACTAAGAGTTAATGGGATAAGTGTCTATGTGAGACTTAAACACCTAGTCCACCATTAGTGGAATGTGAGATGTTGAACTTTGATGAACTACTTACATATGTTTTTCATGCAATTAGGTTATTTAAAGACTTGTTTTTCATATGTTGAAGACTTTTGGTGGTTCTTGTAAATTTTCACTTTAAAAACTCACAAAAGTTTTTTTTATAAAAAAAATCACACCTCTTAAGTAATTTTGATTACCTCTCTCCCAAATTTTAATCTCTCCCTCTGCCACAAATCCTACAACCTGGTTTTAAGTCCGAAGAATAACGAGTCCAACTCTAGTGATGACCTTGTTTGAGATCGTGGAAGGATTACAAGTGAACGAAAGCTACAAATGTATGGTTTCTTAAACTCCTAATTAAGTTTTAATATTTCCAATAGAATTAGATGCAACTAGAGTTAAATTCAATCACGTTTTATGCTACTCATGTCTACGATATCCATTAGGTTTCAAATTACTATAAAACTTGTCGGTGGTGGTGGCTATGGCTAACATAGCTAGTGGCCAGTGTATGGTTATATTTGATGGAGATCATATCACAATAAATCTAAATTCCATTGGTTATCCTAATTTCAATTGAATTTACTAAATTTAGATTCACATGTACATTGCTTCAAACCTATTATATATGCCTATTCTTGCTGTGGATAGGGAGGGAACATGTGTATGTGAACTCATCGAGGAAGTTGGTTTCAACTTCATTTAGGATCCTCATTTTGAGAATATATTTTGGGAGACGAATGTTAGAACTTAGAAAACATTTATCCTATCGCTCCCTATATGTGATATTACAATAACAACAATAATTTTTTTTTAAAAGATGAGTCAAGTTTGTTTATTTGAAAAGGCGTAACCTATACACAAAATATCTCAAACCCTTTTTTTTTTTTTTTTGCATACCAATTTTGGCATATTTTTTGTATTCAATTTCACCATCTAAATCGAAACTAGTAGTTATTTTCTCAAATACATATAGGTGTTAATTGAGCTGAATTCACGTTGACGCAAAGTTAAATTTATTTTTTAAAGAAAAAAATGATTTTTTTCTAATTGAAGTCATAAAAGCATTGAAAGTCAAACTAGCTGAAAACATATACTGTTAATATTATATTAATCAACGTTGGTCCATAAAATTAATTATTAAGGCTTTTAATTCAATTTAATATCATACCAATAATTAAATAATCAAAGTCTCAAACGTTAGGTATTCACAGTTAGATCCTTTCGAAGATCATTATATCAAGAATTGTCTTGTACTATATTAGGTTACTTAAATAGAATAAATTGTTGTGCTTGTATTGGTCGTTATTTTTATTTTTTATTTTGAAAGAAGAATAAATTGTTTATTTATTAAATTGTAGGACAAATAAATGTTATTTAAAGAAAACAAGTGAATCATAAGCATCTAAAATTGTAGAGAACACTACCAAACTTTACATCCTTCAAATGTTAGGAAAAATAAAAAAAACAATTGTCTATTAATGTTTATGACTAATAAATAGTGACATTTCACCGTATTTATAAAACAGAAATTCTTACCAAACGTACTATTTCAATCGAAAACAAGTTTTAGGGTAAGAATCAAACAAGGATTAATAAACATGATTTACCTTTTTAATTATAAAATAAAGAACAAGAAACATTTACTAAGAAAAATAAGAAAAAAGAGGGGGGGAACAAGAAAGGGCTTAAATGGCCCCTAGTTGTCCCAACTCCTATCCCCATATTTTTAGGTCTCCTAGAAAGTCCTAAAGCCAATATTTTTAGAAAATGAGAAGCTGTAAAGGTCCTTTTGTATCCAGCTAATCTACCTATATTTCCATTCATAATTTGCAACTCTAAATTGTCTCAAACTTTTTGAGCCATGTGTAGGCAGGTTGTATTTACCTAACATCATTCATCTTCCTCCTTCCATCAATAATCAAGTCTGCAATGCCAAACCAATAATATCAGAGACTCTCGATTGCTCGAATGATTTCTCTTGGCTCTTGGGACCTCGATGACAAAATAGATGAACAACAAAACTAACAGAGATAACACAGAAAGTTGAAGATTTTAACACTAAATTTCTAATATATTATGTAAACACTGACCTGTGACATGACATTGTACATGAAATAACAATAAAGGTAAAATTTTTAGGGGGGGGGGGTGAAAACTTTAAAAAATATTGTATAGGGAACTCTAAATTCCAGATGAGAAGAGTAATTAGTTGTGCTATATCCCGGATTCCTCGAGTAGGTTTAGGATGTTATGTTCAGGAGCACTGATAGATGGTAAGATTGTGCGTGTTGGTCGTGGTCTTGTCTCGCCGACTTCAGCTTCTTTCATAACAGGTAAATCTGGTAGTTTTCGCATACTTGATACACGTTCCTTCCATATTCTTCCATCCTAGTGGTTTAGGAGTTCAAAATCAGATCTCAAAATATAACACAAACCTACAACTTTTCTTTTAGTAGTGATAGGTTTGATAAATCAATAAGGAAGCCAACAACATCACAATTCTCTAACAGTTAGTTCAACCAAAATCAGCTTCATGGCTTTCAAATTTCATCTATCATAAATGTTATATTCAATCAAAGTTTTCAATGGTTTCAAGAGGGGCAATAAAGATTTGAATATTTCACATTTTTCATGTTTACAAGATCACAACTCCACATACTAGTCTGGAAGGAAAATTACTAGAATCTAGTATTCCAACGTGTTTGATACAGATTATTCAGCAATCAGCATAATTCGAGACCGTGTAGTCATATGAACCCTATGATTGGGGTGGGGTAAGAAAAGGTTACTTCAGGTGGAACTGATTATTTTGTTCAATAAGTTTATGATTATTATACAGGACAACTCTACTTTATGATGCTTACCATATTGGTTTCTTTTTCTTGTACAGTTTCTAGATATCATCTTTAAAATCATGAATAGACTTCCCGAAATGAATCTATGAATAAACGACTTCAGGGATTGATACCCATCAATTGCTGCCTCTTTCACCCTTGGACATATATACATAATATATGCAATAAACCAACTCGATATATAGTTGATCAGATGGACATTAAACTGAACAAAATTGTATAAGATCAATTATGCAGCTTACATTCAGAATAGACGGTTCAGGCAATGGGCACTGAATTGGCCGATCATTGTCGAGAGGCTCAATTGGATGTTCAACAGGCTTGAACTCCACTGCTACTTCAATTCCATGAGAAGCAGCAGCAGAAGTAGCACTAACACCAGTGCTCTCTGGATTTGGAGGCAGTCCTTCTCTCCCATCCTGCACCATATGAACACACTTTATTACCATAAAAATACCCAAAATATCCAAATAAATGTTTAACAAACCTAAAAGAGTAAAAGAAAACATGGACCCAGATGGTAATTTCCTCACCTCCATTAAAGTTTCAAAGTAAAACAGGACAAGTAAAATTGAAAATATGATGAAATCTCGAAACAACCATGGAAATCAGAAGCATAAAAGCTTAACCGGTCCATTTCTATGGAATAAACAACATTTATTATGATTAATATTATTTTTTTTTTAAAAAAAAGACCAAAAATCAGCACTAGATTCGAGTTTCAGATGACCCAAGTCAAAGAATTCTACAAAAATGTCCCATAAGAATCGTATTCTCCACCACAACAACCCAAGTAAGAATCCAATTTATCAAAAGTCAACCAATCTAGCAGCCACGAAAAAACCAGGAAATGAAAATTAAGTTCAGATTCTTCAAAAACAGAACCGATAATCTCAAGCGCAAGATATATAACAATCAATAAATAACCCATCACTTCGAAACCCCAAAAGGGAAACAAACAGCCACAGATTCATGGCAATACACAGATTCGAAATAGTAAAAGCAAATAAAAATCAACTTAATTCGCCTACTTACAAGGGCACTTTGCGCTCGTCGATGCCCTGTTCTGCTAGAAGAAAATCTTGAAAAAATGCCCACCATCTGCTCGATAGAAGGCCCAAAACAAAAATTACTCCCAACAAACGAAATGGGTATTGAGATCTCGCCGCCTTTTGCCCTATAAACTCCTCTCTCACTCTCTCTACTTCAAAGGGTCTCTCAATTTCTCTCTCTATAATAGTCCAAACGCCATAGACAAATAAAAGAGTCCAAAAAATTAAAATCCAATAAGGATCGGATCTCGACTGGTTCGAAAGAGAAACAGAAGTCGTTTTCTCTCTCTTGAATCAAAGAAGAAGAAGAAGAAGAAGAAGAAGAAGAGAAGGGGAAATTGGGTTATGGAAAATGAAAGGATAGGTTTGGTATAGATTGAAAGCGAAGTTCTATTGTAGCTTTGCTTGACGAATGGGGTTTTGGGATTTTGGATTTGATTCTTTGGTATCTTTTTGTAGTAATAAAGATTGAACGGAATGAGTTCGTAGAATTGTTAACAAAATTAACAGTGAATTGATAAAGCTGTGAAGAATATGGAAAGATCGGTTTGACAGAAGGTATGGAACACCCAAAGAAGTACATTCATTCAAGGCAAAAGGCATAAAAAACTATATTAAAAGAGAGAACACATGGGTGATTTCTTATTGGATTGTAACTTGAAATCTTTAACTTTTTTATTATTATCTTTTTATCATCTTCTTTGCACCATTTGGAGTTATTGTGATAATCCAAAGTTTGATCTCAAAATAGACAGTAAAAAAAACTGTGGTAGTTCGAACCACAAACTTTAGCTAAGTTATATTCCTTTCCAGCTATTAAAAAAGAAGGAATGTTTGAACTACAAATCCTTAGGACGTTAGTAAATTTTTTAAAACCAAATGTTAACTATACACGATAATATTGACTACTGACTTTGTATTTTGAAGATTTAGATGGAGAGGTCAAAAGTTGTATACAAAAAAAAAAAATCTTCCGTTTAAGTAACTTCATACTTAATCAGTTAAAACTATTTGAATTAAAGTTATATAGAACGTGATAGATGCTTGAAAAATAAATTTTGTATAAATAATTTGGATTAAAATAATAACCCAAAGTTATATATTCTTATAAATAAGATTTAAAAAATTTATAATTATATTAGATGATATGATGTTATAAGATTTTTATATTTTGTAAATTGTTTCAATTTCTTTTGTTATCATAAAAAAATTCTCTTAAAATAATGTGCTTGTTTATACATAAGGATGTTATCATAATTTTGATGAAAAAGATATATCTATATTTATTTGATGAGACTGTTCTATAATATTGTATTGGAAAAATGTTTTATGTAATTGAAATAAATTAAATAATGGATAAAATTTAAGAAAAATAATCAAATAAGTGAGTGAGAATATAGTTTTATCATAAGTTAAAATGAATGTATCGAAAATATAGTTTAATTAAGGGGAGTTTGCAAAAATAGCAAAAAGAAAAATTTATGATAATATAGTCTATGTCATTTACATTTTCAAAATTGCAAAAATAGCAAATTCCAAAGCAAATTACCATCTTATTAACGTCATATTCGTCAGATTTGCAATATGAAAAAAAAAAATATTAAACTATTTTTTCTAAATTTTTTTGTCATGTAATTTTTCTTTAATAATTAATTAGAATGATTAAACGAGAACAATTTTTAAAAAGAAGAAAACTTACTCTTTTTGTTACAAGATTTGGGTTGTAGCACTTGAGTTCTTCAGGTTTTAAAACTTAACATTTTAATCCTAGCTTGAATTTTGTAATGTCTTGATTTACACCATCCATTTTTTTTGTTAATTTAGTAATGTAATTTGGCATAACAGTATTTTTCATCTATTAAAAATAATTTTATAATTTTGTTTCAAAGTGAAATCATTCCAAAATATGCTCGTAGTCTTTGGAGTAAATTAGAGAAGAAAATATAAATAAAGTATTTCAAAACAACCTTCAACTTTAGTACAACATGTTTTCATATAGTTGTTTAAGGACTTTGTATTAATTGATTGTGCGTCCTATGAAATATATTTTTTAAAAAAACACTTCATTAAAAAAACCAAACTAGGTCTCGAATCACAGCCTTCTCAACTGCAATAGCCAATTAGGATAGTTATGAGTCCAACATACGAAAAGAACAAGAATTAAAAGTGAAAAGTAGTTAACGTATGAATTATTACAACCTCGAGAAACAAAACTGAAATCCACAATTCTAAACCTTAACAATGAATTGTAAGTTCAAGTAAAAATAACACCAAAAGAGAAAATTTAAAACAATAGATTTTTTGACGACAATCTTTGCCAGTTTAGAACTACACATTAAATTATAAAATTTGAACTTTTAAGGTTGCTTTTAATTGCCATAGTTTTATCCAATTACAATGATAAAACTCGAACCTTTTAAAATAGGCGAGACTCAATTTTAAAAGACATTTGACACCTTTAATCACCCAATATGAATTATGTGTTTAGGATGTGTTTAGATTGGCTATAAAAAAAATTATTTTAAACCATTTTTATTTAAATTTAGTTGATAAAAAAATGTAATAGCTTTTGAAAAGTTAATCCAAACATACCATAATGTCTCGGGCCTAGAAGTTCAAACTAAAACTTAGAACACATTCTACACTTGATAGTCTCAGGATGCCCCTACGACCCATTGTCTTTGCGCTCGTTTTGAATGTTTTAATAAAGAGTGTCTCACAAACCAACAATGATTAGTTTAGAATATTTTTCTTCACTCACATGCTTCTTATATAGAACTTTCCAAGATGCCTCTCGACGTAGAATTACACAAATTCAAGCTAAGCACACTTAACTTGAAGTTCATAGAATTAAGCCAAAAAAAAACATTGTTAATATAGATAGTAACTTTAAAAAAATTTAATCATTCTTAACCATATACTTTAATATCATCGAGATTTCTTTCATTCGGAAATTATATCATTTCATTCATATCCTCTATAAACTCGAGGGTTACAGACAATCATAATTTTACACTTTACACTTTGAAACACACTGTTTATCTAGTGAAAATTGATTTTAAATTAGTACAAATATCATATGTGTAATTTAAAAATGACAAACACACTCTTATACAAGTTTTAAGACTCAATTTTTACAATAAAAAAATTTGAACATTTAGTTGTAACTATTATTCTACTTCAACAATAATTCCTCTAATTTCCAGGACTAAAAACTAAAAAGTTAAACCAAAAGACAAAAAAAATAATTGAGAAAGTGTAAACAAAAGAACAAAGGTTTAAGAGAAATCTTTTGGAAGTGCCCTAACTCCTAATTTCAAATTCAAAAATTCAAAAAAATTTAAATAAGTTTGAATTGATTAAAGAAAAAAAAAAAAGAAAAAGAAAAGAAAAGAGAGAGAGAGAGAATATAATATAAATTCAAAAAAGAAATATTGGCTAAAATTTGCAAGGCAGATCCCGCGTAACAAAAAAGCACCGATAATAAAAAGGCACTTCAAGATCAAACCTTCACTCTACTCTATCGCTACTATTCGCTATTCGCTACCACCCACCGCCTTCTCCAAACAAACAAAATTGCTCGATTTTAGGGATCTGAAAATTCGCCATGAATCGCCACAACGATCCCAATCCCTTCGATGAAGAAGGGGTCAATCCATTTTCGGTAATCTTTTCTTTTTTCCCTTTTCTCTTTCTCTTGTGGCTTAATCTCTCTTTCCTTTAGATCTGTGCATCTCGTTACCTTTTTTTCGCATTTTCGTTTCTTGTTGCATACGATTTATATTCGCCGAGTGTTTCGATCGGGTTTTTTCTTGTTTTCTATTTTTGAGTTTGAGGGGGTGAGAGTGAGGTTGTTGGATTGTTCTTTAAGCTGGATCTAAGGGAAATTTTGCTAAATTTGGTGGAGTAGGGTTGGTTTTATAGCTGCTGAGAAATATCTTTGGAGAATTATGGGAGTGATGCGAAGTATTGAAGGATGAAGTAGGTATTCAAAATTGGAATTTTAATTATACTAAACGTAGACTTAATGGTACTAGTTGTTGTTGTTTTGGAGTACTTAGGAAGATGATTTCATATCATCATTTAGGATTGGAAATGAGCGTCATTACAATCTGTGTGGAATTGTTATTTGGATATGCATAAATTGAAAGCAGCCATTTGTTGTTTATTGACAATGCTCTTCTCGTTGGCTGTAGCTTATTATTTATCTGTAATATCTGATATTTGAAACTATAAGAAGTAAGCAATTCAAGTTTGTTCTTAGGAGGATTGAAATGATAACAGTACGGCTTGAGCTTGTCATTACTAATTTCAACATTTGCAGAAAGGTGGTGGTGCTCCTGGATCAAAGTTTCGAATCCCGCAAATGGTATCAGAAACTCTGGGCTTTGGACAGAAGCATGATGCTACAGTGGATATTCCACTGGATACGATGAATGTAATGATTGTCATACCCTGTCCTTTCTTGCATGGATTCTTTTTACTTTGAAGAAGTAATGTTTTATTTGGTTCATGTAGGATCCGAAGAAGAAGGAGAGAGAGCTTGCTGCCTGGGAAGCTGAACTTAGTAGGAAAGAGAAGGTGATTTGTTTGACATCCATGATTTTGTGTCTGTGTAAGACTGATTGATACTACCTACACCTACAGCTGTCCATAACTCGACTATATATGAATACATTTTGGTAGTTGTTCACCTGCTCATTTGTTTTATGCAAGTTGATTTTGTTTTTCTCGATTCTATTCTGTATTCTAATTTTAGACGTTAGTTTTTTACTATTTGATTTATATCTATCTATCTATCTATCTATCTATCTATATATAAATATATATATTTATATTATACATACACACACTTTATCATAATTCATAACCCTCCTCCAACCAACCAACAAAAAAGGTATTTGTTATTGTGGAGTGGTTAACTAACTGTTCTTATGTCTCATTTTTACCAGGAAATCAAAAAGAGGGAAGAAGCTGTTTCTAAAGGTCGTTGATAATGCTACAATAAATGACATAGAATGTTGTTTGCTCTTGTTTTTATGAAGCTATTGACAGTCTATAACCTTTTCAATGTTGCACAGCTGGTGTCCCTGCTGATGATAGAAACTGGCCTCCATTTTTCCCCATTATTCATCATGATATAGCTAATGAAATACCAGTACATGCTCAGAAGTTGCAGTACTTGGCTTTTGCTAGCTGGCTAGGTATGCAAAGTTAATTGTCTCAATTCCTTTTTAAATGTTAAAAAGAACAAAGAAAATTCGCATCTGGTGCATTGTATTTGAACCCCCCAACACCATATTTTTAATTGTATAAACTTTGTCCAAATATTCGAGTTAAGCATTTTGATAGAGCGTTTCTAAGCATGTATTATGCAACATAGTTATTTTTAACTCTACATTTTATCACAGGTATTGTTTTGTGCTTGGTCTTCAATGTTATTGCAATAACTGTCTGCTGGATTAGAGGCGGGGGTAATTACTTCACTCTCAATTTTCTTTTTTTGTGCAATGGGTTACCTTAAGCTGCTACAAGATTTTGTTGACTGTTGTCACCACTTGGCAGGAGTCAAAATTTTTTTCCTTGCTGTAATATATGCGATACTTGGAATTCCTCTTTCCTATGTGCTATGGTACAGGCCTCTATACCGAGCTATGAGGTGAGATTGGATAATCTTTATATTTCATTCAAAAGTGTTTAGTGGGATTCTTTTATTGGGTTTCTTCCCTCGGCCTCATACTCTTCCTCCTGCTCTTGTCTTTGATGCTCTCTTGTTGTATTCTTGTTTAATAATTTCCCAAGATGTTATTGTTGCCTTTGCTCATTTTGTATGCTGTAAACTCCTGATCGCTGACACTATTTTGTATTTCTCATTTTATTTAACTTTGCAGGACAGATAGTGCCTTGAAATTTGGTTGGTTCTTCATGTTTTACTTGGTATGAACTCTAAATACTATCAATCTTTTTCCCTCAAAATAAAGATTTTTTACCCCTTATTTTTATGTAGTAGTTAATTAATTGAGTTTCCACCACCGTACAGCTTCACATTGCATTTTGCATTTTTGCTGCCATTGCGCCTCCTGTTGTGTTTCACGGACAGTCATTGACGTAAGTTTATGGCTATCATTTCAGCCTTCTAATATGCTTTGCCTTCAAAATGTTCATGAAATGAAGTTTCATTCTTTCGCCTATATAATAGCTGCTCGTATTTTTTTCATTGTTGCTTGTGGCTTTCTCCATGCTGCATGGATTACTGAATATATCCTTCAAACGTTTTCAGGGGTATCTTAGCAGCAATCGACGTCTTCTCTGAACATGTCTTGGTTGGGGTAAGTTTCAAATAGACAAAAATAAACAACTATAAATCTTGTATACCCTCTCTCTTTATTTATTTATAAAGAGGAATGGAGGATCCATTTTAAAATGGCAAATATACGAATCGGTCTGTCTTTGTCGCCTCATTATTCATCTTTTTAGGTTCTGTTTCATGTTTAAAATTGAGTTTAAACTATTTAACTTTGTCTTGGCTCTCTTGCTTGTCATTCTTTAGGCATATGCAAATGTACCTTTCTAGGTTCCTTAACAATATCAATAGTGTGTTGCCGATGATTTTACACCATTAGACCTATGAGCGAACCATGAAAATGTTTGAACATGCTTCTGGTGGTTATGTTTAGGGCTGTCACACAATAACAATTGGTTACTTTTTCGTTAGTATTACATGATTATTTTGAACTGTTGTAAGTCTACCGGTATGAAACGTTTGAATACAAGCATAAATATAATTGAAGATCAGATTCTCCCTATTATTTGTTAGTGCTTCCTGCTATTCCGAGTTTGACTAATAATTGGGATTTTCTTTGCACAGATATTTTACCTTATTGGTTTTGGCTTTTTTTGCTTGGAATCACTTCTTAGTTTGTGGGTCCTTCAGGTAAGACATGGTTATCTTTATCCTTATGTGCTTATTATTACTTTTTTTTCTTGGTCCGTTTGATTGCCATTCTCTTGATTTATCACCAACATTTTAAAAGCATTTAAAAGAATAACAAAACCGTGTTTTTTTTAGAAAACTTGATTTTTGTTTTTGATTGAGAGTTTAGAATGGAAGGTGTTTAGAGAATGCGAGAAGCAAAAAACCTATCTAAGTTTTTACCCTCATTTAGTAACAATTTGTTTTTTGTTTTTAAAATTTATTTTTGTTTTCTCTTACATTCTTAGTCAATTCGAGAAAGAAAACCAAATTTTTTATAACCTATGGCTTCATTTGGTAACCACTTAGTTTTTTCTTTAGTTTTTGCTCCTAAATTTCTTACCTTGTTTATTATCTTTTATCAAAGTTGTTTTTAAAAGCTTGTTTTTCTTCTTGAAAATTTAACCAAGTGAGTAGAAAAAAAAAAAAACAAGCTAATAAAATTTGACAAAGTAAATAGAAAAAAAACTCGTATATGAGATTTAATTTTGAAAAATAAAAAACCAAAAATAAAGTTATACCAAACAAACTTTAGAGTTGGCTTTTTAGAATTGTCAATCAAATTTGACAATGATTAGGTGCATTTTTTTAAAAGTATCCAAAGGTTTTTTTTTGGGTCTTGCCCTTGCTTTTATCGGTAACATGCAAAATTTTCGTTATATATGTGTGTATATATTTATATTCTAACTACTCATCTTCCTATTATTTTTCCTCCTGATTTATGTAATATTATTTTTTTTTGCAGAAAATCTATTTGTATTTTAGGGGAAACAAATGAGTGAAGAGAAGATTATTAAGCAACGGTTGTGATGTTGCAGCGGAAAAATCTTTGGTTTGTCATTTCTTGTGATGGGGTTTATAGGGTTAGTATGGCTATTGTATTTTAGGATGTTGATTTTTTTTAATGAGCCAAGAGAAAGATGTGGATTCTAATGTTGATGATTGATATTATTGATGTTGATATAAATATATAATTTTGTGCGAAAATTGCTATTTTATTTTTTGTATGCTCATTCAAATCACACTTTATTAACGTAGCTTTCATAAGTCTTATAGTTAATTGACAAATATAGGTTTAATCTTTATGCTCATACAAACAACAGCTATGATGGGCGTTCATGGACCGAGTTGGGTGAAATTTATCTTCTAATTTTCTTTGGCAAAGATGATGTCAGCATTGTGTAAACTTGATCAATTCTGATTTCTTCCCAATTTTTCTGCCTCTCAATAAATTTCGTTCCATGTTTAAAATGATTGTGTGGAACAAAATGAAAACAAGAAATTCTAACCTTCACAACCTGTAGGAGTTAAGATGAAAATATTCATCAATATGTCCGTAAATAGAAAGGTTTGATATCGATCTTAAATATCCACGAATAGTTTTGATATCTTTTATAAATGCTGAGTACAGACTTGTTATATATATAATAATGTTACTATATTTGCCACTCTACTATTGAAAGTTTCTTTTTCTACCATTGTTGATGAATTAATAACAGTCAAGATCCAATTGCATGAGTTACTTTTAATTAATTACAATCTAAAATGTTAATATAAATCTAAAATTGTCCAATATGTGTGTTTTTTTTTCTCAAACCTTCCCTTCTATTCATTGAACTTGAGGTTCAATTTTGATGGAGGCCATTGAGAAATTGTACGATTCAAAGAGCCAAAGATTGAGTAATTTTGATTTCAGAGTTTTCATCTCTTCTTCATTCTACACCTCTCACTTCTCATCCATAACCATCCAATCAACCATTGCCACGTGGCATAAAAAAATATCCAAAACTGAATGAGATCCACCACAAAGTTCCTCTCATCACTGTTTGTCATCAACTCATCAAGAACTTCATCTTCAATCAGGAATCCAACATTTCAACTTCTCTTAAGAAATGACAGTTTTACCAATGTCCAATGTCAAAAACTCACACAAAATCCCTCTTTCCAATCTATATTTTACAAAGATAACAGGGGTAATTGAAGAAACTTAGCAGTAAGTTAACATATTATAGCTTTCATCATCACCAAGTCTTTTTTGGATCCTTTCCAAACTGTTGTCTGTTTTCTTGATCCTATCTAAATACTTCCTCTTCAATGAAAAGAAGAAAGGAAAAGTGAAGGCCAAACCTGTCTTATGCTTCAGAAAACCAAATTAGAGTAACCAAAGATCTAAACTTCAGACCATGGCAACAGTCTCTACAGCCAAGTCCCTTATCTACACACATTATTCATTCTATTCATCGTCAAAAACAAGCTTAGGACATCACCAAGAACATATAGTTTTCTTCGCAAGTGGCAAAAAATCCAAGAGTGGCAAAGCCAACACGAATCCATGGCTGATAACCTGCTCAGCAGGTGACCAACAGACAGTTGTGATTGGTCTAGCAGCAGATTCAGGGTGTGGGAAAAGCACTTTCATGAGAAGGCTAACTAGTGTATTTGGAGGTGCAGCAAAGCCACCAAGAGGTGGAAATCCAGACTCCAACACACTCATAAGTGACACTACAACTGTGATATGTTTAGATGATTATCATTCATTGGATAGAACTGGACGAAAACAGAAGGGAGTTACTGCACTTGACCCAAGAGCTAATGATTTTGATCTCATGTATGAGCAAGTTAAGGCTCTAAAAAATGGAATTGCAGTTGAGAAGCCTATTTATAATCACGTCACAGGTCTTCTAGATCCACCTGAGCTTATTAAGCCTCCTAAGATCCTTGTCATTGAAGGCCTGCACCCGATGTAAGTTATTGTATCCCAAACTTCTCATGTTAGAATATGAGTCCAATAATGAACATTCCTTTTTTGGTCATCTCTGAGCCGCTGCTTAATCAATTAGTTACGAAATACCAAAACTCTCTAGGTGTGACATCAATATCTCTGTGTTCATAGACATTTTGAGACATAAACTTCTCCAACCTTGAGAAAAAAGGGCCCAAGGGATTGAATAGATATCTTCAGTTTTACAACTTCCTCACCCTTCCTCCTCCATTTGATTCTTATTAAGGGATCACCGGAGATAAAGAAGTTTTGAATGTTTTTCTTATTTTCTATATATCACTGATCAACCAAACCTAGCTTTCCACTTTGTTATGAATGAATCACTTGAAATAAATAGTCCATTTCCCTTTGCATTTTCATATGTTTTCATATTCTCTGTGATAACTGATCAATCAAAGTTTAATCATTCCATTTCCACAACAGAGGGGAAATATTCGCAGGCCAAGTAATTTTTATGAGATTTCATACATGGATCTATATTTATGCAGGTACGATTCACGAGTTAGGGATCTTCTAGACTTCAGCATTTACTTAGATATCAGCAACGAGGTCAAATTTGCTTGGAAGATTCAGGTATACATTAATCAAATATTACATACGAAATTAAAAATTAGGATAGAGTAATATTTTATTTCTCTAAATTTCGCATTAGAAATTGAAATCAAAACAATTGCAGAGAGACATGGCAGAGAGAGGCCATAGCCTTGAGAGTATCAAAGCAAGCATCGAAGCACGAAAACCAGATTTCGACGCATATATCGGTAAAAATTAAGCTACAAAAATTCCAAAATCGGGCATAAATAAATTACAAGATTCAAAGAAAAACATACTTGAATAATCTGAATGCGATGATTGTTTTGATTTGGATTTAGATCCACAAAAGCAATACGCGGATGCGGTGATGGAAGTACTGCCAACGAGATTGATTCCAAATGACGATGAAGGCAAAATTCTTAGAGTTAGATTGATAATGAAAGAAGGAATAGAGAATTTCAGTCCAGTTTACCTGTTTGATGAAGGATCAACAATCTCATGGATTCCTTGTGGAAGAAAGCTTTCATGTTCTTATCCTGGAATTAGGCTCTCTTGTGGCCCTCAAACTTACTTTGGTCATGAGGTATTCTCTTCTCAACACTCATGCATTTCATGCAAACACTTTCACCTTTTCTTCTTCTTGTTTTAGTATAAATCAATAGTTTTAGTTTGATATTAACATTTAAAATACAAAATTATTAAAAATATATGAAGATACATCATAATAACGCTATAGATTATTTGAACTTTGTTATATTTGTAAATATTTTAGTTCACTTTCTTATATTTGAAAAGCATATTTTAAATTAGTAAATAAAAGCTTAGTGAACGCTTGAGGTAAAAAGTGAGTTATTATATAGTCATAAGTTATCATAGCTTGATTAGAATAATTTGTGTTTGGAATGTAGATTGTTTTAATTTGAGTTATAATAGTATGTGTTTTATGTATAGATTATTTTGATTTGATAAGAAAATAGTAAATGTTGTAGTAAAGAATAAAAAATGATGAATGTTAAATAGTAAAAACGGTAGCAAATAGTAAATATTGTAGTTTTAAAATAGTGTTTACTGTAACTAGATTTTTAAATAGTATTTACTGAAGTAAAACGTGGTTATTACAGGCTTAGATAATAATTGCCCCATTGTGTTATTCACTCTTCATTATTGTTCAAATTTTAGAAACTAACAAAAGTAATTTTTATTTGTAAAATCGAACAAAGAATTCAACCGATTCTTCTAGAAGTGCGAGAATCATAGATTAGTATCTAATTTAAGAGAAAACAAACGAAAATACAAAACTAAAAACAAAATCGCTACCAAATGTGAATCTTTGATTTTTAAATTCTAAAAGATGTCCAATAAATCTTTAGATTTTTAATTTTGTATCCAATAAATGCTTAAGTTTCAAGTTTGTGCCTAATGTGTAATTAACCTATTTGAGAGTTTATTCTTATAAAAAATTTATTTCTACATTTTCAAATGGAACTGACAAAAATCACTAGTGAATTACGCGAGATTATTACAATCTCGAATGTTTAACTCTCACACTTATGAAACATTACAATTAAGTCTTTACAAATTGAAAAAAATACCTATCATTATAACCATCTCTTATATTTGAAATGTCTTGAATGTGATACGTGACGTTTTGAGACCTAAGTTATTTATGTTTATGATCTTGGAGTTTAGAAAAATAATGCTTTTTATAAACTCTGGGACTCTAAAGTCACATTTATATTATGAATAACTCTTGCTAATAAAATTGTTTCTCTTTTATCTCGCACTGTTGGCAAATCACGTGAATCCTTCTACGAATCATTTTATTTTCTTTATTTATCGACTCCCTAACTTCTTAAATTCATTACTGATGAAGATTTATTTTGTGGTAATTACAGGTAACTGTAATGGAGATGGATGGGCAATTTGATAAATTGGATGAGCTTATCTATGTAGAAAGTCATCTAAGCAACATTTCCACCAAATATTATGGTGAAATTACTCAACAAATATTGATGCACTCTGATTTCCCAGGAAGCAATAATGGAACAGGCCTTTTTCAAACCATTATTGGCTTGAAAATTAGACACCTTTATCACCAAATTATAGCCACCAAACAACACTCCAAGCCTCGATCCGCAAAAACCTAAAATTCACCTTCGTTTTTTTAGTACAACAACAATAACAACAGGGCGAAAATTCAAGTCTCCGATTCTAGATTGGAAGACTATGTCAGTTTTTCGTTAGACTAAATTCACTTTAGTGTCTAAAAGTCTTATTGGGTTTTATGCTCCAAAGTTGTTCAATTGAGATACTGAACATATCGAATTTTAGAATGGTACGTAATTGATAACTTATCAATTCGGTTTGGTTAATTAGTTAGTATTGGTTGTAGTTTTGTGATATTTAGGGAATTGAAAATGTTGTTAATATATGTAATCAATGCAATGATATTGGAGAATTGTTATTATTTAAAGGAAAAGACATTCTAGGAAGAGATATATTGCCTCTATTCTCAATAAATTTTCTTCTCTTAAGTTTGTTTGTTTGTTTTTTTTTTCACTTATTTATTTATTTAACAATGTGTAAAGTTGGAAGATTTTTTAATACAACAATTGTGGGATGAAATATTAAACTTTCAATATGAAATAATGCTAATTACCCAAAGCAAAATTCATTTTGGCAAAAGCGTGAGGATTTCTTCTTACTTGATAGCGACAATGGGATGAGTTTATAATGTAATGTAATCTAAAATCATGTTTGGATTGAACATTTTGAGTTGGATTTTTAATACAAAACTCATTCCATTACTTTTCAATTCAGCCCTCTTTCTCACTATTTCCACGCTTCACCCTTCGCGCTTTCATTTTTGTTCTATTTTCAATTACTCACATTTTTCAATCCCATTTTGATTTTCAGTAATCATGATTACATTTCAACTCTCCAAACGTCTTCTAAGGAGTATTTGGGTACAATAATGAGATTAGAAATCCAAAACCCACTCTTAATTTAGATTGAGCATTTTGAACTCGATTTGTAATACTGTACTCATTGTTTTTTCACAGTTTTCAACTCATCGTTTTTTCTCGCTTCATGGTTTTTTTTTGTTCTGCCTTCAATTGCTCACATAAGAATACCTCATGACTTTTTTTGAACCCAGTTGGCATGTTTAGTGGTTCAGGTAGTAACAAAATGATTTGAGAACAAACCACGTACTTAGGATTGGAACATTGATTAAGAACACAACATAGTGTTAAAGCTCAATAGCTTTAAACTTATTTTGCAAATTTTGAAAAAAAATTATTCATTGCAACAATCATTGGGTTTTAGATCACCTCGTAACTGTGTGAGATGTGGAGTGGTGTTTCCTTAGGCACTGGTCTCTGTTCCAACTAGAGCTCAAGGTTGACCGTTTCAGTTCCCATGGACATTTTTGAACCTACTTAATGTCGAATTTGTTAACTAATATGCCCATCCCAAATATTTATCAACTAGCATCCATTCACCTGGGATTTCATTAATTTAAGTGAGAAATTGACTTTTTTTTTCATAAAACAAGAGATCAAGCTTAAGAAAAAACATATTTATTGCGGCTAGGATTGAGCCTTGATAACCTTCTCGAGTTTGATCCTTGAACTTTTTAATGTTTATAAGCACATGACAGTTTAATAATAACAACATGTATAAACTTCATAGAACAAATTCATTAAAAACAAAATTTATTACATTTGATTTTTGTGTAAATATTTTGTCAAATATATATATATATATTTTATAATTTCTCATATAAATTTTATATATCTAAAGAGAGAAAAAGAAAAAACAAACCATAGTTGGATTAGTTAAACATCAAAATAAAATGAAAATGTTTTGTTGCATTAGATCATTTTACAACAATTTTGATTGATAACCTATTTCAATTCATGTAGAAAAGGAAAAAGATAATTTCAATACAACATAGTCTTACTGAATACTTGAGAAGCTTGTACAATCACCAACGAATTTACGAAGGATCAGTAGGGGCACATTTCTGCTTTACATTATCAATTTTTATATTTTAATATTAATTTTAAAATATTATATTACAATATATATTAAATAATGTTTATTATGCAGTGTACCAGATATATAAAATTTTTCTATTCGTGGCTATTACAATATTTTTAAATTGATCGACGTTTTAATAAATTTGGTTGAAAAACCCAATTAGGCTGAAACACAAATACTTTATTTATTTATTTTTTAATATCATTAAATAAATATTTTATTTAAAAATAAATCACATCCTTTTATTGTTTAACTTTTCAGCCTTTGTGATAGAAAACAAACCCTAAGTGTACACTCTCTTCGACTTCTCTCCAGTCTTCAACGTTCGGTCCCTCCCCTCCGACCAGACGACGCCGGCAACCGCCCCTTACCCTCTCCTAGACGACGCGGGCGACTGTAACTCCGATCAGACCAGCCGCACTCGCCCTCCTTTTGGTTTCGGTTTAAAGGTTTTTGCTTTTTTTTTTCTTTCTTTTTTGTGTATCAATGTTTGAGTAATGTTTCATCCGGTTTGACAGAACACACGCGTATGTGTATGCTTTTTTTTATTGGTTACTTCATATTAATCCCAACCGAGATGTTGAAATTTATATAAAACATGGTTTTGACCTTGGGCATTTGTGGTGCATTTTTTTGGAAAAAAAATGTTTTGTTTGTATTTATTTAATTTGGAATGTGTACATGAGTTTTTGGAATATCATCTGAAATTTTTGGTATGGTTTAATCAAATTTGTGTGTTACTGTACTCTTTATCTATGTTTTAAATAAATAAAGAGTACTCTTATGTTCTTTATTTAGGTTTTAAAGAAGTATTTTTATGTTCTAACATATATGAGTAATTTATTTACAAGTATTATCACATATTAGTTTGAAAAAATAAAAAATTTACAATGTCTCTTAATTTTCTAGAAATTGGGTGTAGTGTTGCGTGTCCATACTTCTTAGCTCCCAAGTTAACACAACGTCCCTACTCAGCGTGCACTCGCCGGAGAAAGGAATGGAATCGATAGAAAATTGCTCAGAAAAAACGTGAAGAACAACAATGAAAAAAAATCTATATTTTTTCCAAAACCAATAGTTGTCTTTTTAAGGAAAGAGTAAGAAATATTTTAAACATTAATAATTAAAAATTCCGTTTTAGAATTAATTGAAGAATTGCTTTTAAAACGTTTATAATTCTAAAACGGTTTTAATTTGCTAGGTTAGTCATTCCCAACACTACTCTATATCTTGCCATCTTAAACTGCATTAACTAACTCTGCAAATTTTTCAGATTCCATTCTCAGCGACACCAGCTTTGTTGCCTCCTGACATCTGCTCTTTACTCTCTACTTTGTGGTGCTATTGGTCCATTCTACATCTAAGCGATCCTCAGGTTTCTTAACTTGACTTGCAATGGGAAAGAAGAAATTTTTCGACAAGAAGAAATCAGCAACTTTCCAATTACTTGCTCGTGACTCATCTGATCCCAATTACGATGGAACTGCTGCTACTGACCGTGTTTTTGTCCGTGTTGACAACCACTCTTATACTCTCCCAGCCTTTGATGATGGTTCTGGTTCTGCCTGCTACGATGAAGATCCTAACTCAATATTTGCCGATGCTTCTGAGGATTATGATGAGGAAGAGAATGGAGGTTTTGGGTCATCTATGCAGTCTCGTGGGGAAGTTGGTGGAACGTCGTCGCTACTGGAAAATGTTAGAAGAGAGATTTTAGAGCTTGGGTTCCCTGATGATGGTTACAATTATTTGCTGCATCTTCGGGAGATTAAGAATACTGGTGGTGGTTCAACATTTTATCAGAACCCCAAGGCCAAGCTGAATCAGGTTCCACGCGATGAGAAGGTTGGTTGTTTTATTTTGTTCAGAATACAAACTATTTTTTGGCATTTGGGCTGTATTCATAATTATTTGTTATATGGATTAGATACACAAGTTAGCACATTCAGCATTATACTGTGGTTACCTATTTCTGAAAATAAGCAACAGTTTGGGAAGCTTTTGTGTTGTCTCTAAATAAGTTTTTTTCCCTTTCGTCCAATAGCCTTTCTTTGATTGTTTTGTAGGCTTATGATGCCTCCAGAATGATTGTTTCTAAAATGAATGTTGATGCCGATGAGAACGTCTACAAAATAGCTTCCAAGATTGTTGGAGCCAGGGTTCAAAATGTTGTTGACCCTGAAATTGCTGCACTTCTTGATGACGATGATTTATCGCGATTTGGTTCTGATGTTGAGGACTTGGAAGAAGACTTTGTTGTTCAGGCAAACTTGTGTGAAGATGGGGAGGATGGCACAACGAACAATAAGATTAGTGTGGTTGAGGATGATGAGAGAACGGCTGGAAGCCTTTTAGTTAACAACAAATCTTTTGGTGACCACATTTTTGAGGATGCAGATTTGGAACATTTGGAAGAAGCAGGCGATAGTAGCGATGTTGATAAGCCACGAACTCGTCGGCTTTTGGATGATCAATTCGACTCTGTGAGTTCCCAATTGTTATGCATCGCATTCTGTAGATTTCTTGTTCTCCCATTCTTGTGAATATTAACTTTTTTCGGTTTGTTCTGAAATTTTAGACTTCTAGACTCTACTTGATTGGGTTCAGAGTTTCAATTATGACATAATTGTAGACTGCTTTATGTTTGAAAATTTCAGATTGTGGTTTGATTTTTTGTACTTAAAGTATACACCCTCAAATTTACTAATAATGATTTTTAGTACCAACTTTCACTCTTTTTTAGTACATTTTTAATATCTCAGCTAGGTCTTGAGCAATTTTTGCCTAAAACTTCTGTTTTTTTTAACTGGAGTTACTCTCTGAGGGATCTCTTTCTTTTTCACACGATCTTGTTTGTATGTCAGTCATTTATTGGGCTAATAGACAATAAAGCAACAATGAATTACCAGAGAACGTGAGTGTAGTATTCTGGTATAGTTTAGTGGGAGGTTGTGGAAGGCTCTTGAATGCCTTCAGGAGTAACCATTTCTTACAATTTTTCATCTCAGTGATTTTGAGCTAGTAATGGGACCAATCATTCCCTTTCCTTCTTTGATTCAGATATTTGTTATCGTATTTCCTGCCAACAGTTTTGTGTTTGGATTTTATATTTACCTCACTGTTTCTGATGGATGCAGCTGTTGAACCGGGACTATGCATCTAGCGACAGTGATGGCACTGATTGTGATGAACCCTGTATAGCTGAAGAGGAAGAGTCCCTTGCCCAAAAGCTCAATCATGCCCTTGGCAATCATAGTAAGGATGATTTGGAACTTGAGCAAGGATATAAGGCTCCTGCGGATATATTGAGTGGTAAAGAAGGAGTAGAAGATAAAGAGCTTTTGCAGTCAGCCAGTGATGTAATTCACCGGTGTATGGAATATGCTGAGAAATATCAAAATGAAGACGATGGCATTGAAGATGAATTTGTATTTGATGAGAGCAGTGATGAATCTGAAGTTTGGGACTGTGAGACTATTGTCTCTACATGTTCTAATCTCAATAACCATCCTGGGAAGATCATGGCTCCTGAAATGACCAGAAGGAAGAAGTTGGCTGAAACTGTCACTGGAGCTCTTAATTCCAATAATCCTGTGATAACTCTTCGGGGAAAAGAGAAGCTACCGGTGAACTTTCTACCTCATGGTCGAAAAGTCGACAAAGTGAAAGATACTAGCAACTTGAGAACTGAACCTCAGAAGAGGAAGTCGCATGGTCAGGAGTCCAAGGAAGAGAAGAAGGAGAGAAAGGTAAGCTGGCTTACCTCATACTTTTCTGTTTTATTTTATTCGTGTAATCTTCAAAGAATTGGAGATATCTGTACAGTATTTAGGTAGAAATCTTTGTGCTACTTTTAGACCAAATCTAAATTATAGTTATAAGTTGCTTGTGCCGCCATTCATCAGTATTTATTGAAGTTCTCCTTAATTTATGCAGGCTGCTATCAAAGAAGCACGTCGTGAAGCACGCCGCACGAAAAAAGAAATGAAGGGCCTTTACAAGGAGGAAGCTCATCGTGCTCAGAAAGTAGTTGCTTTTTCTGGTCCAGCATCTATTCATCTTATGTAAGTACCAACCAAAAAAATGTTGTGGTGTTCCAGAATTTTTTATTGGCATGTCTAAGATGTGTGATGATGCCTCTATCTGTTTGTAAATATTTCTGCATCTACTAATTATCTTGTATTGTGCTATATCGACTAGTACTTTAGGCATAGTTGGTATTTGGTATATTTGCAATTGCCCCTTAAATTTATTCTTACTCATCAGTTTACGTTTTTTGTCAGTTAGTGGTTTATTGTTAGGTGTTAAATGTCAATGCTAATTGGAAGTTAGAATGAGATGTGACCTATGCAGCTTAATATGTTTTTTGGAATGATCTGGCCTAGTGAATTGAACTAACGAACAATAACGACGGTATATTAAATGAACCACTATCTAGTGCAACTGTGCAAGGTGTATAGAGATGAACAAAGCTTACTGGTTATTTTTATAACGATCATAAATATTTAATTTCAGGTGAGAGTGTTTCGCGATGCTTCAGAATTGAACACGTTTTTCATTCGTAACATGGATCAAAGTACTTGGAGAAGTTTGCAGAACAATACTTGTATAGAACGAATAGCCAATGATCCAAACTATGAAGAAAGGAGAGGAAAATAAGAAAAGAGCCAATGTCTTCAAAGATTTCTTGATATCCACCACATACCAACCTGCTCACTGATCTGATTCTTTGTACGGTTAGTCTAAAGAAGTGAGCGTCCGTAACACATCCATCTTGTGATGATGTGTGTTTGAACGAAAGCATATTTATAACTGAAGTTTGCTTCAACTTTCATACTTCGTATTTTTGTTCTCCTCTAACATTTAAGTTGAGATGATAGTTATTTTAAATTAATGGACAATTTAAGGACTAAAATAGCATATACAAACAATAACATTTTATTATAGCTATAGAAAGCTTATAGATTTTATAATTTTTCTTACACAACTTACATGACAAAAGGGTTTGAAAGCATATTACAAGCTTTTGTAGAACTGTGTTTCATAATATTATGACTATGTGGGAGTGTAGATTGTGAAGGGAAATACAATGAAACCATATATAGGACAGTGTAGTACTAATTACTATAGGGGAAACTAACCCTTCCATACAAGTAGTACTTAATGGGGAATGAGGCCTGCTCTTCCTCTCCCAAATATTGGGTTCGGACTCCAGTCGACATAGTCTGTCACAATTTCCGAATCGTCCTTCAAATGACCATCATCTCCCTTCACTTGAGATTCATAGTTGCCATAAGTTGTTGAAGGTGCATTGGTTTCGGATATTGTTGTTATTATAGTAAACATCATTACACCAAAGAATAAATATCGAAGAACAACCGAGGTAAGTGTGGATGTTGTCATGCTATATTTATGTGCTATCAACTCCTCCCCTTAGTTTCTTGTGATTGGTTTATTTAGATCTTAATATTTGATGAGAAGTGGGATTGACTTATAAATAAGCATAATTAGTGTTTGAAGTAAAATGGATTTTATGTTCACACGAGGCGGATGACAAATCATGTTTCTTTCATGCATACGGTATTTTATTAAACATGGAATGCTTACGAGCCAACAACAGTTTTGCTTAATTTTTTTAAAACATGTTGGTTTCTTACCTTTAGAAGACGTGAAATATCTATTTTATTTTTATTATGTATGACTATTTAAACACTTCAGTATATGCATTATTTAACAAATGTTTATATTTCGTGAAATTGGGTCAATTAAATTTAGCGTAGTATTATTAAAATAATATAAATTACACGAGCTTAAATAAAATGGCAATAATTATAGTATTTGTATATTTTTTTTCTTTTTTTTCTTTTATGTTATAATTTGTATTAATTACTAATAATAAAATTAACAATCACCATTAGTAAGTGTTAGTCGTTTTTTAGATATTAATTATGCAACTAATTGAGTACTAAAAAAATACACAATTGATCGAGAGAATCATAACACGTTCAAATTTCAACTTATAAGAACTAATATTTCATTATTAACTTTAACTAATAATAAAGACAAACTTCAAAATTAATTTAAAGAGAATAAATAACGAACTTCGTTAAAATTTATATTAATTTAATTAATTTCATGTTTTTGTTTTACAAAACCATTTAACTTAAAGTTTTAGACGTAATTGTTGAAATGAATATAACAAAGTCTTTTATAATTAAATTTTAAAATTATCAAAAAAATTAAATCGTTATGTTAACAAAGATAATTTTGATGGGGGTGAATTTCTAAAAAATTAAAAATTAAAGCATAAATCTTAAAACAGAATAAAACTTTGGGCATTGCCTAAGTGAGATAAAACAGAATGTAACCAATCTCATCAATCAAAAAACAGAATGAAACTTGAAACATTTTTCATTGAGAATGAGATAATTACAATTAATGAAAGATAAAACATAAAGTTTGGTTAAACCTATCAGCTTTGGGGGAGGGGGGTCAATTCCTATATTGTTTGATTTAAATTGTTCTAATGCTCAGGATCATAACTATAGGCATATTGATGTGGAGGATATGAAGGATATAAAAAATGAGGAGGGGATTGAGGATGATATATATAATGGGGTGGGGACTGAGGAGGATGATGATGATTTTCATCAACTATGTGTGGTGGGGAAGGAGAACTGAGTTCACTCACAGAGCTATCATCATGTACTGGAGACTTCTGTTTCTCAACTTTAACCTCTGATAATTCTTCTTCCTCAAAAGATCTGAAAATTGGATGCAAGTAAGCATCGGCTAAGAAGGCTTTTACGTTAAGGTCGGGTTCCGTGCTTCGCTCCAGTGTATCTTTGGCCATTGCTTCCTAGAGAACAAGAACCAATAGAATGTAAGACTCCAAGGAATACCATAAAAGTTCACTTTACAGTGTTTGTCACTGTCGTATCTTCAAACATTTAATTTGAGTAAAACTTGTAAAGGAGTGTTTGGCCCACCGATTTTATAAGTCAGTATTAATTAAGTCAACTCTACCAACTTCAAGAGTAGTCACAAAAGAACGTTGCACTATCTTTCTCTCTCTCTAACGTTTCCTAAACTCTAGACTAAACAATTCCCAACTTAAGAACTCCTAAACACCCCATGAAGGTTGTTAAAATTACACTTGAGAAATTGCTATAACTATTCCTTCACACTTGACTTTATGTTATCCCAAGACTTTGTGTGCGTGTATCAGCAAGTCATGAAGAAATGCATCAAAATATCAAATTACATGTTGGTGAAGATTATTTTCATCAACTAGACTTGAAGTACTAAGATTTTACCTCGAGAGGATATTTACGAAATGCAGGTTCGAATCGGTTCTTGCAGTACTTGTGGAAGAATAAAGTCAATATTGGTAAGGCAACGAGCAACGGGGTGGAATTGGCAGCTTTTTTTGTACTGAGCAAACCCAATAAAAGTAGTTGAGATATCAACAAGCTTGCTACGATGCGGCTATGAACATGGGGCCAAAAGGCACCAACACTCTCATAATGCTGATTATATACATTGATGATCTGCACAAACAATCCACATTTACAACCCATGATTCAATAAGACGTAAGAAATCACAGGATCAAATAAATCTTTGAACGCTAACTGTGTTCCTTCTGATAATCAGAAAAACAATACATACTGATGTCGGTAATCAGAAATGTAGTCAGATAATCAGAATGTAGGGCGACAAACCTGATGTCGGTAAACCAAGTAGGCAAATGCGAAGAAGACGAGTATAAATGGGAGAAGAATGGGGGTGACCACAGAGTAGACAATTCCCAGTAGAAAGTACAATTGTAAGCTCGGTAAAGTTTCAGGAAATTCCACACTTCCTGGATCCATTGCCTTTGCTCTATCTCTTTCAGTTTTCACCATAAAGAGATTCTTGAGATGAAAGATGACCAGTGGTTTTAATCGAAGAATTTCGCTTGCTATTCCAGCCCACCCATCGACCATTATGTATGTAATGAAGAAAGTAGCCTTCATTGGTATGGAAACTCCAATCGTCCGAGGAATTCTGCAATCAGGTTGAAGGGCCATTTGAAGTTTGATCATTAGTCCATATACAATATTAGTGATATGGAAAATCTCATATCATTGAAAGGATGTGAGGCATTACTGAGTAGGAGATTGGTGAATGAAGGAATCCAGTTGCTCAAAAGCTGTACCAGTTACAATACTTCCCAAGAACACGTTTACAAGCATAAAATAATAGTATTTGGCCGCAGCTCTTCTTTCAAGGGCAGAAACTGCTACGTGCCCTTCAATTTTTGACATGACCATTAGAACTGATGGAAGTATATATAGAAAGATTTTGAGAGCCAAACCTGGGAGAAAACCCTGTAAAAATGACTTGATGAACTTCCTGTATAGCATAACACAATGATTAAACTTAAAAAGATCAGTCTTTGAAGATTCATCATAAGGAGGCATTCAAATGGATCACAATCAAACTATAAGTACAAAAATGATGGAGTGTAGATACAGAGGGAACAATGTGCGTTGACTTACAATTCTATCACGGGCCTTAGGAAAGGAGCGACTCGTTCGAGACCTTCCAGATTGGCGAGTGATTGTACAAAAGCAATCGGTATCATGTAGAAGAACACTAGAGCAAAAACCAATAATGATATAACTAGTTTTCTGATGCTTAAGGAAACAAATGGTATAGCAAGGTTCTGCCAATAAACATCATGAGGTTCTGGAGCCCAATTTGTGAGCCATAATGTGGGATTCTTGCTCTGCTGCGTCTGTGCACAAACCGCAGCACCCCAACGAGAATCAAATGAAACGAAAGCAACTGGTAATATTGCTTTTGGATCTTTGATAATTTTCTGTCTCTCCAATCCCATCTGTACACATGAGGGTTCAAAAATACATCAATACCAATTCATTAAATCTGGAGAACTATTGAATCTGGTTTGATGACTTACTCTGGCGTCAAGATCCTTCATTTGTTGTTTGTAGTATTCGATAGCATCAACTCTTCTACCACAAATTCCAAAACATCCTGTCTGAAAGAAACAGTTCAATTGGTTTAATCTCTAACCATAACTATAAACCAATGGGTTTGCAGCCTATGTGACTGACTGACTTATACTAAATAGTCGAATTCAAGTGCTCGGGAAGTCGGATGGATACCTTCGTAGTCGGTCTCTTATCCGGATGCCTTTCAAACTTAAGTAGATAATAGTCCAACCAATTCTGGAGCCTTGCTCTCTTTTTTGCTAGTTTAGCAAACTTGTTGGCATTATATACAGCCTAAAAACAAGAAATGATATTAAAGAACAAACACCAGCTAAATAAAAGGTCCCCTGGTAGTATGGGGCGAGCTATGAATCATGCCCAATTTTCTTTGAATATATTTTTATATAGTAATATTATTACCTGATGAGAAAGATAATGTTCGGGATGATTTTTATGAAAGAATTGATCAACCGAATCCGAGGTCGAGCGGCCAGATGAATGTGGTACATTTCTAACCAACACCTGACAGAGAGAAAACATTAAGCAATCAGTGCAGAATTTTCTCACCGAAAATCGCATTGCAAAATCATTCCTGGAAGAATGACTATTAAGCAATAAAATTTCACTCACAGTAAACTGTTCGGCACGTCTTCGTTGCGATGCCAAGAAATTCAATCTCATTTGTGCTACATTGTTGTATTCTTTGTAAAGCAAGTAACAAATCCATATGGTGAACAAGTACTCCAATCCTATATGAGCAAAAAACCTGAAACTCAAATGTTAGTGTGACTTTTCCCAGCAAGTCATAATATGAGATCAAACATGTAGAGAAGAGAAGTATTGAGAATAAGTGATACAACAAATGTCACTTCACCCTCCCAATAATGTGACATAAACACACAAATTTGAGCATTTTCGAACGCAAAAATAAATAGTAAAGTGCACCTTTTCCTCTTTCATGAAGACAAGAACACATACCTTATGGATCGAGGAGAAACGTTCGATATCGAAAGCTTATCGATGTCGCTTACAACCAATTCCTTCTTTAAGAAGAATAGTGTCCCACTAGACACGTTGACTGGTATGAGAACAAGTAGTGCAACAATGGTTATTGGGAAGAATATCTTCAACCTGCCAATAAGCATAAGGAGGAAAAAATACATTATAAATTGTAATTTATTCCTTATGAGTAATCATAATACTAACAAAAGAAATCTCATATGATAATCATTTTGTTTTTTTTTTTATAAACAAAAACGTTTTTCCAGTTATGTTTCAGAAATTATTTTCAAAATAGATCTGTTATACTTTTTTTACACTGACTTTTTCAATGAAAATGTTACTGTCCTCATTGACATCATTTTTTTTATCTATATACAATTTAAATACGAAAAATAAGACAAGAAAGTACAATTTTAAAAAACAAAGTCACCAAATTATAATTCTACCAACAAAAAAAAACATAGGTTCTAAAACTTTGTTTCCTTTTCGAAAATCAAACACCAAAAATCTCTTTACAAAGATGAAGAACACAATAGACAAATCTCCAAATACACAAAACAAAATCATTATGAAACAGAGGAGAAACCATAAACAGCAAATAAAATCATACGAATGCCCTAAATACCCAAACAGTAAAGATTAACACAGCAAAATAATAATAATAAAGGTCAAAATCAAAATCAACCCAACATGAAAACAGAGAAAGAAGATTGTAAATCATAAACCACCATCAAACTTCAGGAGAATCAGAAAAATTAAACAAGAAATCAGCAAAAAGGATATGAACAAACCCGAGAGTGTAAATTCTGAGAAAAACAGCAGAATCAAACCCAGCATGAGAAATAATTTCCGTCTCACTCATCTTCAAAGCCGCAGGCATCCAGTTCAAGAAAGTGAGATAAGTGCAAATGTTGAGATTAACATATTTCCCAACAAAATTTCTGGAACTACGAGGACTATTTCGTCCGCCATTGATATACCATTTAGGAAAATAAACTCTATCGTTGATGGGCTGAATTCTCAAAATAGCAAAAGCAAGAAGGAAGACAAAGGCAGTGAGGATATTGATTAATGCTGAAACCCCAATATCCCCAAGAGTCGCCATTAGAGGACTGAAAAAATTCTAGAGAGAGGGAATGGTTTTGAAATGGAAGTGAAAAGGAAAATTAGGAAGAAGAAGAAGAAGAAAGGAATAATGGAGAGGAATTTCAGAGTGGAAATGATGAAATGGATAAACAATGGAAGGATTGAAGTGGTAGAAAGAAAGCATATAGTTGCTTGTGGGATTTGGTTTTTGACTTCACCAATCCGCCATTTTTCTACTTGTTTTCACTGTCCATGTGCAAGCTTGGAAGAGAGAGACAGAGAGAACAGGGAATTTTGTTCAGTCTTTTTTATTTATTTTTAGTAGAGTCTTTATCAAACTTCCAAAACTAAGTTATATTTGTTTATTTATTAATTTTTTTTGGTATTATTGAATTCAACTTTTTTTCAATACTTTTTTCAACCAAATTGGAAAAAGCAAAAACAAGAAGAAAAAAATGGTCAAAAATAGTAAATTTGACAAAATATTTATAACATATATTGAATTTAATTTTTTTTTTGTAAAATAGTAAATTTTATTAACGATATGATATAGAGATAGACTAATAAAAATAATTATTTGTTGACGTCAAACACTAAATTATTATAAATTAAAAAATACAAAGATTAAATTGTTACCAAAACTAAATGGTTACATGTGAATATTTAGAGATCAAATTGTTAAGAGAATTGAGATGAAGTATAAATAAAAACATAACAAATATGTTAACAAGAAGAAAAAAATAATAATAATAAAGCGAAAATAAGAAAAATAGCTTTTATGGTTATGGCGGCGTCGCTGTCAACGTTGGATTGGTCTCTAGTTCGCGGCGGGAAAGTTGGGCGTCGTCGTGACGGAACCTAAATTAGCGCCAATTTATCTTTTATTATTTTATCTCTTATTTCTTACTTTATTCTAGTGTTGCATTTATTTCTTTTTTAGGAAAATACATTGTTTTATTTGGTTCTTATATTTTTATATATAGTAAAAATTGAAAATAAAAAATTATTAAACTTTCCTTCTCAATTGAGTTTTTTCTTTCTTTCTATAATTGATAGATAGTTTTAATTTTTTTTTGTATTTAGGATAATACTTGTTTTAATAATTAATTTTGAACTTGTTCCAATTTAATCTTCAAATATTGTGATTTTATGTTTAGTTTTGTTTGAATTTGGTTTTGGGGTTAAAAAGATTTAACATTTTTAATCAATATTGTTAATTAAATACTTATCTTTTTAATTAAATATTAAAAGCGACAAAATGCACTAAAACTTGATTGATTATGGAGCATTTTTAAAAATAGAAAAACAAATTAAAATATTTACTCGCTATAGCAAAATTTTGTAGCACATCAATGACTATAATTAATAGAACTTGCTATAGGTTGTAAATATTTTCTAAAAATTGTTATTTTTGAAAATTTTCTTTGATTATAAGAGAGTTTTTCAAGAATATAAAAATTAACAAATTATTTACACTTCAATAACAAAATCATTCAAAGATAAAATTTATTATAAATATTTTGTCAAATATTCTATTTATAACAAATTTTCTAAAAGTGAAAAAAGCTATTTATGTTTTCTAAAAAAAATTATTAAAAGGTAAAATTTATTACACTTAATTTTTAGATGTAAATAATTTGTTTATTCTTTTTCTTATTTTTAACAATTTTAATACAATTATCACTAAATACTGAAAACGAGTATTTAGTGAAAATTCAAGATTAAAAAGGTAAATACTGGAATATATGAATCATATTTAAACTTAACTTAAAAGGTTGAGGATAAAATTGCGTATTTTGGTTTACTAAATTGAACCCAAACTTAGGAGAATAAATGTTAGAAACATTATAAATTAGACCTCGAATCTATTCTCTCCTTTTGTTGGTTTCTTAATTCCTTACCAACCAAATTCAAGGCCATTATTTTGATTCTCTTTCGTCGGATTTGGAAATAATTAAATTAGTTAGCCACTAATTAATTATAACTTTAAATATATATGGCCCATTATTTTTATTATATCAAATGTATTTTCTAAAAACATATATTTCTTTTTGTCTCGTCCTTTTAGAATACAGCAATTCATTTTTTATAAAAGTTCAAACATTTAATTTCTAAAAAATTTGAAATTTCGTAACTGTAAAGTTACATTTATGTTTTCTTGACTTAATTTGATATGGATTTATTTGATTTTAAATTATAGGCACATTTATTTTACTTTTTTTTAGAAGACAAAAATTATAAAAAAAAAAATCGCAAATTTAACCAAATATTTACAAGTTGTAGAAAAATTTCAGATTATATCAATAAAAAATATTTGATAGTCACTGATATCATTCTATCAGTGATATTGATAGTCTGATAGAAGTCTATCACTGGCTATCTTTGATAGAATCCAAAAAAATTATTATAACTTGTAAATTTTTTAATTTATTTTGCTATTTTAAAAAATGTTCCTAAAAAACATTTCGTCCCTAAATTTTAGTTTATGGTTATATTTGAGTAATATCATTATGGTGGTTTTTTTTTTCAAAAATAGAAAGAAAAAAAATTATGTACGCTCCATGAAAAAAACCACTGGAAAACAAAATTCATTACATTTGATTTTTCTATAAAGTGTACATTGACTTGGTTCTTAGTTTTTTTAAGGTGAAATTCCTGGTTTATCTGGAGTCATTTGGTTTTTGGATGAGACTCTCATGTGAATGCATTTTATTTATAAAAAAAAAACAATAATGTAAACAAAAGACATGAAATTACATTATTAAAAAAATCAGAAGAGAAGTAACTTTTGTGTATGATTTAATTGATCTAGACAATACGTTTTCAACTAAACGAGAAATAGTTTGTCATATTTGAAGTAACAATAATTATAGTATATTTCTTTACGATTTATTGACTAATTTGTCAACTAATGAAAGAAAATGCTAAACCAACCTTACTCTCTTCTTCTTCTTCTTTTCTTTCTCTCTTGTATTATTCTAAAACAAAATAACTAATAACATAATTAGTGTGGGAGTTGTTGTTGTCATGTTACTTCAACCATGATGCTATAATTTAAAAGAGAAAAAAAAAAGTTTAAAAAAGAAAGTGGCTTTTCATTAAAAAGAGAAAGTGGTTTGCTAAGTGTGGTTGCAATGTGATCGCTATTAATTAAAGTTAGGCAAAGCAAAGTAAGCACTTTATATATATATATATATATGTTTACTTTTAATAATAGACTTTTACACATTTGGTTTTGTTTTTAAATAGATTTAAATAAACACAACTTCCAAATCCATTTACATAGATAAAATCACGACTAGTAACAAAAGCAATAAGTTCAAATAAATGTTAAGTCACAAAAACAAGCATTTAGACCTTTTTTATATCAAGTTAAAATCGTTATAAAATAATGATATTTCGATTCATCTGATATGTGGAAATCCAATCTATAAAAATAGGAGTATAAATGTCCACACATGCAATGTGCATCAATTAAAACAACATTTTAATTAAAATGATTTAAAAAGTACGATGAAAGTTAAAAAAAAAAAAAAAAAAACATTTTTAGTCCTTATGAATAATATGTGTTTTGTACCTAAGTTTTAAAAATCGACACTTTTAGTCTCTAGGTTTATAACCATAGACTCATTTGTTCATCGAGATTTCAAAATGCATCTTGTTAGTTTATGAATTTTAAAAGATAAGTTTACGAGGTCCTAAAAGTATTTTATGTTCGATTTTTTTAAAAACAGTTATATGATATTTAAAAGATTTAAAAATAGTTTTAGAGTGATGATGAATTTTAAAAACTATTATTCTAATTTAAAATATCATATAATTATTTAAAATAAGAGCAAAGTTATTTAAAATAGAGAAAATTTCAAAAATAGCAAATTTTATAAAATATATACAATCTATAACAAATTCTATCACTGGTAGTCATTGAAATGCTATAGTGATAGAAGATTAGTGATAGAATACAAAATTTTAATATAAGTTGTAAATATTTTAATTTATTTTGCTATTTATAAAAATGTCCATTTAAAATACTTTTAAACCTATTTTTAAAAAGTTAGAACTAAAAAGAAAATTTTATTATTGACTCTATTCTTATAAACATAAAAGCTAAAAGAAAAAAAAAATGTCTATTTTTAAAACTCGAACCAAATACACATATTCATCCAAACTTAGAAATAAATAAATAATAGATATATATGTATATTAACAAATTTAAGTATAATTATAGAGGTTATTGACCCAACCTATATATAGATAGACCCAAAAAGAAAAACAAAAAAAGTAAAGAAGTGTTAATTGATTAGGCAAAAAATATTAAAATTTTGGAAAAAAGAGAAGTTGTTTCCGGTGGAGTTGTGGGTCCCACTACGCGTGCTAAAGTCCAACGCTCTCGTGATTGCTCCAAATATTCTCCATAACCGCCCCAATTGGGACCACGCGCAATTCTTCTTTCATTCCCATATAAAAGCCTAACATTGGGCCGGGCTTCAACTTTGTTTGGGCTTCACCCTTCCCCTCATTTTTTACGGGCCCAGCTACCGCATTTAATTTCCATAACAAATATAAAAATTATATTCAAAATAATTAAAAGTATAACAACGTTTTTTACGAACAGTAAATATAACAATATCTATCCAAGTCTATCAATAATATAGACTACATTTAAATTATTGATCTATCACTAATAAACCATAAGAGTTTATTGGTATTATTTAGGCTTTTACAAAAATAACAAAAAAAAAATCATGATAATAGAGTCCATGTCACAACATTTCTTGAATTTGCAAAAGTAGTAAATTTAAAAATGATAATCCTCTAATAGCCCTATAATTACTGTTTGATATGTAACACCCCAACCTTCTTAAGTTATACTCAGTTCTAAAAAGAATAATTCTTGAATCATAAATGCGGAAAAACTGAACTATTCCCTATGGCGAACCACGGTCACTTCTTGTCATTCGCCAACTTGCCCTTGCCTTTATCTTTACCTGAAAATTAAAACATTTGAGAGAATGAGTATATAAAATTATACTCAGTAAGAGACCCGTACTTAGTCTCCCTATGTGTTGTTAGTCTCTTGCTAGAGTCCTGCAATAAGGTACCACGCTCTATGGTGCTCCCGAACGCACGCTATCCAGTAGTCCCACCGGGACCGAACTGGGCTCTCGGTGATCCCGAAGGAGTCACCCTAAAGGAGAGTCGGGCTGTAAGTGATCCCGTCGAATCACGTCTCAATAATACTCAAACATATATATATGGGAGGACCTTAATGGACCCCTCGTGGTACGACTCTAACCAGCAGACCAACAGAACACTATAGGCTATACATGCTCATCATAAAATCAACATTCAGCTCAACATACACAATCTCATAGATACATATAATCACATCATGCATCAATAATATGCATCTCAGGCAAAAAGGGAAAAATTCTCTTACTTGAAGATCCGCTAAAAATAATTCACTGGTTGACAGTCAATTCCTCCCAATACTCAATCCCGAAGATTAGGGTTGAATCCAACACAACCCTAAGTGAAACAATTCACACTCTCAGTTCCTCCAATTATATTCCTTCCTTCAAGAAAACATAGATTCACTTAAATCCATAACTTTATTTATTCAGAATAGAATAGGCAATTAATGGAAGTACCAGCACAATCGATAATAGTCCAACTCACCAAAGTGACTCCACAACAAGGAATGGCTTGAACCAAATGAAAACAGCTCAAGTGGCTTGTTGAAGAGGCTCGGCTCGGACCTTGAGGCTTACGGCTTACGTACGGACGCTGGCGGCTGGACGCTGGCGGCTGGACGCTGGCGGCTGGACGCGTGCGGCTGGAACTCGTGCGGCTGGACACTGGCGGCCGGAAGCGTGCGGCTGGCCGACTGAAACGCGAGGCGAACGACTTCGTCCGACGGCCGTCGTCGTGGTGGTGTTCGCGGCGGCTAGGGTTTCTTTGTGACGGCTAGGGTTCTTTGTGAGGAAGAAGATGAATTGTAACTATGGCAAGCATCCCGAGGGTGTATTTAATATGTAAAATACTAATAATAATAATAACATTAATACCATTATTATTATTATCTAATTTTCCCCAAATAACTCCTCTTTTCCTTCATCTCTTCCTATTCCTATTTAATTTTCCCTCTCTCCTCATTAATATCCCTTATAACATATCTTTCCTTAATAATTAATAATGATAACAATAGTATTACCAATTTTCAACCATTAACCCCACATCTTTCCAAAATACTTTATTTTCCACAAAAATTAAAACCATCTCACAAAATAACACCCGAAATTAATAAAATGATAACGAAATATCATGAAAATTTTGGGGTGTTACATGATAGCTGTTTGATATCACTAGTTTTATCATATTCGCAATGTGGTAACAAAAAAAAAAATTGTATCATGAGCTACTTTTTTCTAAATGTTTTTGTCATTTTATGCAATTTACCATATAATAGACTTTACTATATTTGTACTTTTTAAAAATGTTGTTATATACTTAAATATTATTCTTAAAGTTGCTATCCATTATAATTAAAGTTGTAGGCTGCATTTTATTGAGAAATTATAATAATGAACAAAACATGTATTTTAGAATGTTAAGCTTACTTACGACTATAATTTTGTTAAACTCGTTGTTAATGTTTTCGTTAGGCCTTATATGTCATACCTAAACAATTAACAATAGCAATCGAAGAGACATTAGTGGTAACATATATTCATAAATATAACAATATGTGTAACTATGAGAATAGCAGTCATGATAAAGACTAGTGAGTCTCACGTAAATTTCAAACCAAATCGAAATGTGCACTCATAGTTCCTCCAATCATGCTACATTCTTATATTACAAAATTTGAAATAGACTCCACAATTTATTGCATTTAAGAAATATTAGTAAACAACAACAAACGTAATCAAACGATATCCATATTTTCCATTTCCATCCATTTATTATGTTTGCAAGTGGGTAAACACAACCTAAGTATTTATAACATTTTTAAGGACGTTTTTAAATAAACCGAAAAATTAAAACTATTTATTTACGTGGCAAACTCTATTAATCTATCATTAGAACATTTTAGTTTTTTTTTCTCTATATTTGTAAATAGTTTCAATTTTTTATATCATTAAGAATTTCTCGATTTTTTTACTCCAATAAATTTTTACAATTTTTGTTTATTAGTTAAAAATAAATTTTGGTCCTCTAAATTGAAAAAGAAAAAAAAGGGTTAAAATTAAATGTAATTCCCAACAAACATTTAGACTTAGGGTGTGTTTGGTTTACATTATAAAGTGTTTAATTTTGCCAAAAAAACTATTTTGAAAAAAATGGCAATGTTTGGCAAATTAAAATAATGCATTTTTTAAAAATTCATTTATAAAATAATTTATTTTGGAGAAATCTTTAAAAACCAAATTCACATATAAACACTACTAAAAAAAATCTAACCAAACATTAAGGGTGTGTTTGGGGGAAGGGTTGGGTTATTGAGGATTAGTGTTATGATAAAACTAGTGTTATGATAATATGTGTTTGGGGTAAGAGTTATGTAGGAAGAGTTATGAGGTGATTATAATAAAATGTGTTTGGAGGAAGGGTTATGTATGAAGTGTTAAGGGGTGGTTATGATAAGATGTGTTTGAGGAAAGGGTTATGTAGGTAGTGTTAAGAAATTTATTTTCTTATACATTTTTTTTTTAAATTCGTATTATAAATCCAACACAAATTTTGTATATTTAATTTACCAAATTATCATATTTTCTTAAAATAATTTTCAGTAGTTTCTTTAAATGTGCGTCTATTTCCAACATTTTTAACGTAATCGTTACGTGTGAATAATTTATTGATTTTTTAAATAAATTTGTATTCTAAATCCAATACATAGATTTTGTATAATTAATTTTTCAAAATGTCCTATTTTCGTAAAACATTTTTCAATCATTTTTTAAAAACGACGTCAATTTTTAACTTTTTGACATAATTGTTACGTGCAAATAAATTATTAATTTTTTTTTAAAAAAAAAATTCATATTCTAACTCCAATACACAAATTTTGTATATTTAATTTACAAAATCGTCCTAGTTTTCGCAAAACAATTTGCCTTAATTTCTTTAAACACGACATGAAGTTTTCAACCTCTTTTTAAGTAATTGTTACAGTTGAATAAATTATTATTTTTCTTTTAAAGATAAAACAATCTTAATTTTCTTCTTACTTAAATATTATGTTTTTTTTCTCTTTTTAAATTAGAGGATTGTGGCTCAAAGGAGCAACAAAAAATGATAAAAAATTATAATGAATCAATGAAAGATATAAAAATAAGAAAGAAGAAAGAGAAAAAAAAATACATTTTGAAAAGTAGGAGAATAATTTGGTAAAAAATTTAGATTCAAATTTTAATTCAAATAAATCTTAAATCAAATTTCGTCATTAAATTGATTTTTTAAAAAGAAAATTCCTATACATTTAAAATTTAAATACTTTAAAAAATATATATATTTGTTATACATTTTTTAGGTTATGTAAGGATTCAAAAGTTGTTTAATTTAATATTAAATCATCTAATTTGATTTTTTTTTATTTTTTATAAATCTAAAAAATTTCATTTTAAAAAAAAATTATTTAACTTAAATTTATCAGAAATAGTTTAGATAAATATTTGAAAGGTGAAAAACGAATAAAAGACATGAAATAATAAAGTTAAAAAAAAGTTTAATACGATGGCTAAATGCGTAAACTAATCAAAATTAATTTTGTAAATAAACTAAATTAAAAATAATATTCTTTTAAGATTATTAAATTAATTACAAACAAATGACATTTGATAAATAAAATAGTAATTTTTTTTTAAGAAATTAAATAATAAAATTATGGAAGTTGAAAATATAGGATTACGAGGAGTTTAAAATATAGGTTTATGGGGAGTTGAAGAGGGATTGAGAAAGAAGAAAGAGAGGGAAGAGGGGTTGAGAAAGAGGAAAGAGAGGGAATAGGGGTTATGATAAACCTAAAACAAGGGTTATGATAACCCTTCCCCCAAACAAGGGTTGGGTTACCATAACCCTAACCCAATAGTGATTACCTTTGGGCCAAACGGCCCCTAAATATTTAAATTTTAAATTCATTTTCAAAAAAATGTTTAAAAGTAAATGTATTATTGAAAAACATTTTTTTCTTAATTCAATCCAAACGGACCCTTAAATAATTTGGACAAAACATGGTGAAGTTTCGAATCACCCTATAAATAGTCTTCATGATTTGAGATTGTTTATAAATATAGGACTTGGAATGTATTATTTTTGAAAACACAAATAAAATTGGCATAACATTTACAACATTTACGATCTCAAATTTTAATGAAAAGTATAGCAAATGACAAAATTTATAAAATAAACAAAACAATACAACACATGAATTTGTAAAAATAGCAAATCTTAACCAGTGAAGCATATCTTCAATGGTTATCGTTATAGAAATCATCAGGTATAGTTGTTATATCAATGACAACAAACACATTTTTCAAATTGAAAGTTATCGTTGATAGCTATCCCTTATAGCTTTTAATTTTTACAATCGAGATGAAACATTTGAAATGGTAGTTGGACATGAGCATTTTTGTATTTTGTCAAATTTGTACTATATTTATAATTTTTTTTTTTTTTGTTTGAATGTCATTTATACAATTGACCCTAAGCTTAACAAAATATCAACATCATCAATACATACAATTATTGGACTAAAACATTGATGAATCAATATTTTGAATGAAAAATTGTAATGGAGGACCATTTAGGAATAATAATTAAGGATGTAGCAACATTTAAAAAAAATTGCAAATATAGCAAAACTATTGCTGATAGACTTGCATCGTGATATACTATATCAGTGATAGACCAATATTTGCAACATGGTCTATCGGTGATAGACTTCTATCATTGATAGAATTTGACAACTTTTGCTATATTTATAAATTTTTTAAAATGGTGAATCTAATTGCTAAATTTGCAACTATCCCTATTTCAATTTTATGGATATCAAATATTTTTCTACAAGAAAAAAAATGTACAAAATTTGTTTAAATAGGTAATTAAGTTTTTTTTTTTTTTTTTTTTAGTTTCAAACTAAATCATGAACATAATTATTATTATTATGGAGAATTGTAAAAAATAACAAACTTGATAAAATATTTACAATATATAACAAAATTTTAGATTTATCAATAACAGACATTAACAAACACCAATATGCTTCTATAGCAGCATTGATAGACAGTGATAGAAGTCTATCAATTTCTAACATTGATAGAATTCAAAAATTTGTTATAATTTATAAATATTTTAATTTATTTTACTATTTAAAAAAAACCCATATTATCATTAGTTCCATTAATATTGAATTAGAAGATTAACATTTTTTTTAATATTTTACAAACATTTATAAAAAATAAATATCAAAACATATCATAGACATTTAATATCATCAACCTTTTGATTTAGTGTGTGTATATATAATATATATCAACATATTCACATCCTTTAGCTTTACAATCTCAAACTAACTGCCCAAACTAACTCAACAATATACACTTAACGAACTCAGAAAAACGGTATACTTTCTAAGCATTCTTTCGAGTTCCTTTATCAAAACCGCCAAATCCAAATATGAAACTACCAAAATTCAGTGAATGGTAGAGAAAGAAGAAGAAGAAGATGAAGAAATGAAGTTCATCTTCAGCCATGTCGATTTCGATTCTGGAATCCTGCAAGAAGAGAAAGAGAAGGCCTAAACTTTTCGGGTTTCAAACGTTCGGGGATCCGGGATCGCCAATCAACCCCAAGGGTCCATTTCGTGAGAATATCAGAGTCTTTCTTCAACAATGTGCAGAGATTGAAGATTACAGAATTCAAGAAATGCCTATATGGTGTACTCTCCTTGTTCATGAAAATAAAAGCTTCGTTGTTCCACTTTACACTATTGAAGAAGATGTGAAGCTCTCCCCAAAACCCTATTGCGATCAGTGCCGATGTTCTGGTTTGAGTTCTTTTTTTTCTACTGAGTTTCTCTGTTTCTATGGTTTCTGTTCATGGCTGATTTGTTTTTTGTGATATTTTTTCAGGGTGGAGTAATCATTTTGTATCGAAAAGAAAATATCATATTGTAATACCGTTGGATGATCGGTGGAACAAACGATTAGACGATGGCGGTTTCGATCTCGATGATCAAACTCATCTTCTTCATGGATTGATTCACTGCAATGGCTTCGGGCATTTGCTCTGCGTCAATGGAACCGAAGGAGGATCCAAGTTTCTTTGTGGCAGAGAAGTTATGGATCTTTGGGATAGAATCTGCACAAATCTAAGAACAAGGTGTAAAGAATGGAAGTTATGAAAGACTGATAAAATTGTTGTTCTTCTCTGCCGCAAAAGAAATTTTCTCTAACTTTCTGTTTGGTTCATAGGAAAATTACAGTTGAGGATTTATCCAAGAAACGATCAATGGATCTACGTCTTCTTCATGGGGTAGCATACGGTCATCCATGGTTTGGGAGATGGGGCTACAGATTTTGCCGAGGAAGCTTTGGAGTGAAAGAACACCATTACAATAGAGCTTTGGAAATCCTCAGCTCTCTGGAACTCGACAAGATAATGCACGAAGTCGACTATAGCGATCGAGGAAGAGAAGTGAAGCAAATCATTCGACATTATCGAAATCTGAGTGAAACGCAGTTGATCACACTGAAAGATCTACTGAAGTTCATGTTGACAGTAAAATATGTTTCTGCGATCGAGAAGAAAACGGTTCAACCAATCGCTAAATCTCCTCCTCCTTGTAGACAATCTCTGCAGCGAAACAAGCAGCAATCTCTAGTGAAGGAGAAGCAAATACGGTACAGAAAATTCGCCACTGCAATTTCTAATATGGACAGCCGATGGCCGGCGAGACGATTAGAATACGCGGCGGAGGTAATTGTGAAAGCATTGGAAGAGAAGAAATCGGATAAATTCAGCCATGGGGGAAATGGAATGACTCGTCAAGATGTTCGAGATGCTGCTCGCCTTCACATCGGCGACACTGGATTGCTCGATTACGTTCTAAAATCACTGAACAACGTGATCGTAGGTAACCAAATAGTTCGCCGTGCAGTGAATCCTAAAACACGAATTTTAGAGTACACGATTCATGAACTTAGAAATGGCATTCAATTAACAGAAGAGCAAGAATCAACAGAAATTTTAGAACCAACCGTAACTCCTGGCAAAAACATTTACAACGACGTGCTATGTGTATACAGAAGCATTTTCCTTGACTATCCAGAATCAGAAATGGTAGAATTAGCAACCCAGGGAGTTCTCGATAGTAAACATTTTGCTAAAGAATGGCCTCTTCAAGATGAAGAAGAGCATCTATTGACGTTCATTATCAAATTGATGCCGAGGCTAACTTTTACACATACGGATTTAGAGTTGAAGAGTGATTTCATGCCATCCGGCGAGGTAGTGGTTCTTCCATTACACACAACAATCGGAGAAGTAAAAGAAGCAGCAGAAAAAGCTCTAAGAGACACATATTACGTTACGGAACAGTTCGAGGTTTTGGCGATAGAGAATTTGGAGAATTACCAAGACGGAGAGGTGATTTTTGGAGCGGTAGAATCGGGAGCAGAGTTGTTTGTGAAAGGAATGGGTATTGATTTAGATACACCATTGAAGTACCAAGGAGGAGTTGGTACATGGAAAGTTCGATGTGAGTGTGGCACCGGAGACGACGATGGCGAGAGGATGGTGGCTTGTGACATATGCGAGATCTGGCAGCACACTCGCTGCTGTGGAATCGACGACGCTGATAATGTGCCGTTGTTGTTCGTATGCGCCGCCTGCTGCGACTCGCTTGGACAATTAAAAATTTGAACGTTGTTTGTATGCGCCGTTGTTCGGGTGATGACCTCATTGACTAAACTTTTTGTTTGTAATTACATTACATATGCATCTTCCCTCAACAATTAAAAAATGAGGCATTGGTTTCTATCCTAACTTCCAAGTCAATAATTAATGTCTTTGTTTATTTTAGTTTGGTATATATTTTTTTTCAAACATTTATAAAAAATCATAAGGTCCCACCAAAATAAATTGTCAAATTAAACATACACGGCCATTATTGAGGTTTGAATTTCCCTCTCCTACCAAAAAATAAAAATAAACAAATACCAAAAAAGAAGAATTGATTCACAATTTGATTTTGAAAAAAAAGCCTTTTTATTACGAGCAAAGAATATTCAAAAATCGTAAATAAATTAAAACGATCATTCACAATTCTCACGGCGACTCAAGTTCTTTACTCTCACTCCGAGAATCCAATCCAAATACCGGCGAACCCTTTTCACTGTCATCTCTCACATGCCCCGCCGCCACAGCGCCATCGTAATCAGTAACATTACCAAAAATCAACAACATTCCTCCAACGACGGCGCAACAAAACACCACACCGGAAGAAACCTGCAACCTCGTCGGAACCACCGCCGCAACGGTAAATCCAACGCAACCGCCGATTGCTCTCATCCATGAAAACCACATCGAAATCGCACTTTCCTTCCCTGCAGGCGAACAATGAACCACTAAAGCTCTTCCGTACGCATGAAGAACCGCCGCTGCCGTGCCTTGAAGAACGGCAAAGACGAAGACCAGGTGCCGCTGCCATGCGTAGGCGTGGAAGTAGAAACAGGTGGCGGAAGTGGCGGCGGAGAGAATGAACCCAAGAATCAGCATTTTTGAGGCGTCGGCTTTGATCCGGATTTGAAGTTGATGGAGTAATGGAAGAGAAATTAGAGGGACGAGGAAATAGATTAGCAATAGATAGAAGATTAAAACTGGCTTGAAGCAGATTTGGCTGATCAGGAAGAGTAAAACGGCGGTGAAGATGGAGATTGTGGCTAAGGAAGAGAGGAATCCGCCGGAGATAACGGTGGCGATTGCGTGAGGATATTTAAAAATTGAAAGAATGTGAATCTCTGAATCGGAAGGAATTGATACAGAGATTGATCGATTTGTGAGGAAGACGTGAAAAATTCCGATAAGCCATTTTAGGCCGGCGAAGATCGTGACGATCCATAGGTTGAGGAAGTGGCTGTCGACTCCTTGAACTTGCTTGTCACTGATAATTGAAAAAACATGCAGAGTTAGAGCAAATAATAATAATCACAATAAATTAAGAATATTCCAATTCTCTATAGTGAATATCAAAGGTTAATGCACATTTGGTAACCCTCTCATAATCATTTTGTTATTATTATTTTTTTAATTGTGCTTTTCTTCCACACATATTCTTATTAACATTTCAATTTCTATCATTTTTAAAAACAAAAACAACCTTTTAAACAATTTTCTTGTTCCTGATTTTATTTTTTATTTTGTTTAATTCCCAAAATTATTGTTAATGATACTCAAATGAAATGTAACTTTGTAACTTTCTAAAGTATATGGATTTTTTTACATGTATACTCTTCAATTTTCGTGTTGTGTGATGAATGAGCTCTTTTAAAAAAAAAAGTATAAAAAAAAAGTTTTTTAAAATAATTTGAAAGTTTATTATTATTAAGAAAATGATTCCAATACTAAAATCATAGTTAGATTACGATTTTAATACTAAATCCTAACGTTGGTTTAGAAAATAATCCTATACTTTTAAAATTTGCAATATCAACTCTAAATCATAGACGTTTCGAAAACTATATTGAAGTATAAATTTTTTAAAATTTCAAACAATGCAGTGATTTAAATTTTTTGTTTCATATCAATTACTACCTTACTTCATATTTAATTTCTGTCCAAATTCTAAAATATTTTCGGTACATTTATAAAAGTGAAATAATATTCCCACTTTTAAAAGTATATAAGAGGATTTTTGAAACAAATGGAGAAAAAAAAATCTAATATTTTATAATTCAACGAGCGTTTTAACACGAAAGCAATAGATATATAAGTACTACTTAGAATACCAACCTTCGAAGCATGTGGTAAGTGAAGGCGGAGATGGCAGCGGCACCCACACCGCCGACGCCGGCAGACCAGGACGAAATCTGACCGGATCCGATTATTCTGAGGGAAAATTTGGCCTTGTGGATAATCGGTCCGGTGAGGCCACGGAGCATGAGGCCGAGGTGGCGCGTGTGGGAGGTGGAGGCGACAGAGTGAGCAATGACGATTAAAATAATGTAAAGAGGAAAAATCTTGACCGTTTTGAAGAAACCTGTCGGAAGACACGTGAGGGCTCCGGCGGCGACGGCAGCGAGAGTGATGAGGTATTGATGGAAACCGTAATCGAGGTGGAAGGAAGCGACGGCGAGGATTGGGCCGGCCAGAACCAAACCCACAGCCCATGAAATTGAGGTCCATATTAATGGCGAGAATTGGGCGTTGGATACTTTTATTGTTTGCTCTGTTAGACTTTGGTACCTGCATCCATCCAATCAAAGAACCCCACGTGTACTTTCTTTGTTATTTCCCCAATTTTTAGCTAGTAATAATAACCATCTTTGTATTTCTCTCTTAAAAAATACATACAATTTTATTTCGTATAATTTCAAAATGCTATAATCTTAAGTTGAGATTTGAGTTTATGTTTCGATCTAGTTTAGTAAGTTTTAATGTTACATATTTTTCATTAATCAACCGATTTCAATTACTCACATCATTCTCTATTAAGTCTCTTGCAAAAGTAACCATGAAAAAAAAAAATTAATTTAACAATATATAAATCAGTAAATTTTAATTATTTTTAGTTTTTAAAACAAAAAAATTATCATTAAAAATATTGAAAAATATAACGAAATATCATAGTTTATCTATGTAATAAATTGCAATAAACTACTACTTGTGTTCAAACATATAGTATTTATATATATAGAGAAATATCTACTTTTATAATTTGCTATATTTATAAATACTATAGTTCATTTTGTTATATATAAAAATCATCATGTTAAAATTATTTAAAGAAAAATTGTCAAAAATAGCAAATTAAACAAAATATAGCAAAATTTTAGATTTTATCAATAGTAGACAACCTATAGGTTGCATTGATAGAGAGTGATAGAAGTGTGTCAGTTTCTATAATTGATTAAATTTAAAATTTTGCTATATTTGAAAGATAAATTTTTAAAAATAGTATATTTTACAAAATATTTACCATTTATAGCAAATTCTATCACTCATAGTCATTAATATGCTATAGTGATATAATTCAAAATTTTGCTATAGCTGGTAAATATTTTAATTTATTTTACTATTTTTAAAAATGACCCTATTTGAAAATGTCCTATATTTCAAATTAATTAACAAATATTAAAGTTAAAAGAATGAATATTGTGTGAAAAAAATCAAAATTAGAGGGGTAGATGTTGAAACTAAATGGTAATATCATTTTAAAATTCATGGACTAAATTGAAGAAAAAAAAATTACCTAAAATGATGACTAAGATGATATCATTCTAAAACCCAAAGAAATATTTGTTGGAAGAAATTGGTGTAAAAATTTGCAGTTCACGTGGGACGACCAACTGTCTAGTGAGACAAGAAAGACACCGAGAAGACTTACAATTGCATTTCTTTTAAAGAGCAATCGAAGCCCCTAAAGCTCTTAAACCATCCCTGCGGCGGCGCCGTCGGAGGCCCACTAATCTGACTAATTATCAACGGAAACACAACCGGAATCAACAACGCCAAAACAAAAAACGAGCAAAGTTCATAGAAACACCATCCCAAAATCTCCGCAATCGTCGGCCTTTCTCCATGCCCTTCATACGCCCTATACACCTCCTTCGCCCTCTCCAGCTTTGCTGCCGTGCTGTGGAAATCCGGCGTTTCCCTCCGGCTTCCTCCGCCACCGCCGCTGGTGGCCGACCTCGGTGTCGACACGCTCCGGGCGCTGGTGGACTTCGGTGGAGGTAAGTTATGGATTTCTGATTGCTTTGGTCTCGGGCTTTGCTCTGTCATGGTGATCGATGGAGATGTTATGCTCGATCGCAAGTGTTTGATGAAATGCCGAAGTGAAAATATTAGGCCAAATTTTGGCGTTGAGGGGGGAGAGTATTAAAATGGGGGAATTGGACGGAATTTGGTGAGGCAACAGCTGGTGGAGCGAGAGATTCAATGAAGGTTGAAAGAGGACTTTCGATATGATCAGTGAGAATGTCATGCATTGGTTATGTATATTATTGGCATCTTTCTTCATGTACTCTCCTTTCTCTTACTCTATGCTTTATCTCTCTCTTTTTATTTGCTCTTTTTAGTTTAAAATATGGTAAACCGCAAAGGAATCATGAAAAAAAATATATGTAGAACTTAGCCGGTATTATTTATAATTTAATTTTGTATGATTTGATAAAATCACGGCAAACATATGGAAAACATTTATAGAATATAGCAAAATTTCATATTATATCACTAATAAGATATCAAATATATCAACGATGAATATTAACATAATTTATTATTTACTTTAAGCTTATTTTGACTTTCTTATTAAATTTAAGATTATTTGGTTTCATTGGTTTAGGGTTGGTTTAATTTTACTCTTATACCTTTCATTGGTTTAATTTTACTCTTTGTATCTTTAAAGGTTTTGTTTTAGTTTTTATACTTTTAAAATTTTCAATCTATACGTAGTAAATTTTAGTTTAGCTTTGTGAAAAAAATATATATTGAAATTGGTTAAATAATAATGATAATTTTCATCTTAGACATATAATAGAAAAAATGTTTTCAAACTTTCTCGTGGAGACTATATATTTTGGTTAAATAATAATAATAATTTCCATCTTAGACATATATGGTAATCATAGAACTATCAAATGGCTACCAGACAGTAATCATATAAAATGTTGTGACATGTACTCTATTATCATAAACTTTTTTGCTTTTTTTGCTATTTTTGCAAAAGTCTCTAAAAAGAAGTCTAATACCTTATGTATCCTTAAATTGTTTGACTTATTTTATTTCAATCCTTATATTCATACCATATTTTCAAAAAATAAAAATAATAGGGTATTTTTCAAAAATTGACAGCACTATTTACATTTTATAAAACAAAGTCATTAAAAGACAAAATTCGATCATTTATAAATCTAGTATCTAAACCTTTATATATCCTTAAACTTTTAAACGTAAAAAGTTAAAATTTTGAGTTGCTGAACTTGGTTCAATCATGGATCAATTAAATTAAATTGAAAATTGAAAATTTAGGTATCAATAAGACACAAAATTTAATTCTATATATTTAATACATCGATTAACTTTTCAAATTTTAAAATTTTTATATAACTATAATTTAGGGTTAAGTTATGTGATAACTTGTTAATGTAACTTTAGGGTTAAGTTACAAATTTTTTAATCTCAATAATATTTCTTATATAAGCAAAGAAGCTCCCCAACTGTAGGCCGTATTGAGTTACCAGAGTACACTGTTTATTTTGTCTGTTGTGTACTCTAGTTATTCATATAGTTAAATACTTGTTATGTAGCTAAAGAGCATTTAACCTTTTCAAGTTTCACAATGTACTAGTTATAATTATAAATGATTTGGTTTTTTAGCACCGGCTAACTCTTCCGTTAGCAATTAAGACATGGAATAGTGAGTTGCTAGAGGATTGTTTGAATGTTACCTCTTTCAAAAAAAACAATTGTGGTGAAAAATATAAAAAAATGTCTGAATACAAATTCTAAACTTTTGTTTCAAATTTCAAAAGTTAGTGGGTGTATTTTCTATAAAATTTAAAAAAGAATTATAAAAAATAGAAAAATTAACCAAATATTTACGTTTCTTAAAAAAAATAAAGAGTAATGAATTTTGTTTTAGGGAGTTTAAATAGTTTCTTCAATTTTGTATATATTTTTTTAAAATCCCAAATTTAAAACTAGTGAGGAGGAAATAACAAAACTTAATCCACTGCAAATCTCTTAGATTAATTAATAGATATTAACACGGAAAAGACCAAATATAATATTTAGCGTTTAATCAATCAATTTCAAAATTTAAAATCTTATAAACTAAAAACGGAAATAAAACTCAAATTTTAAGGATTATAATTACACCCAAAAGTTAGGAAATAAAAAATATTTTTCAAAAAGATAAAAATAAAGAATGAGGTATATTCCACTGCCTAAGTTAGGATGTTGTTTTGAGAGGGAAAAAAAAGAAAAAAAACCATTGATAGAGACTAATGCTCAGTTTGAGCTGTAATAAAAATGACGTTTTAAGAGAGAGAGAAAGAAGAGAAATTTTCACAATTAAAGAAAAATGTAAAACCAATTATATACATGGATATTTTTTAAAATAGGAAAATAAATTAAAATATTTAAAATTTTAGATTATATCACTGATAGTCTTTTATTACTATAATATATCAATGACTATCAGAAATAGAATGTGCTATAAGTTGTAAATATTTTGTAAAATCTACTATTTTTAAAAATTTCCCTATACACATTGGTAAATACTCATATACTCGAAACGATGTTTTAAGAGAGAAAAAGAGAGAGAAATTTTCATAAATAAAAAAAAATGTAAAACTAATTATATACATAGAAAAAAAACATTTATAGACATTGAGCATTTTAGTTTGAGTTAGAGTTGCAGTAATATGCTCTATCTTAGTTGTAAGAAATGTAGATAATTTTAGGAGGCATTTTTAAAAATAGTAAAATAACTAAAATATTTACCACATATAACAAAAGTTTGAAACACTAATAGACTTCTATTACTCATAGATAGACTTAGAAGCATACCAGTGTCTATCAACAATGGCAGATATTGGAGTTTTGAAGGAGCACAACAACTATACCAATGCATAATTTAATAACAATAAAACATTATTTAATATATATTACAATCTAACACTTCAAAATCAACATTAAAATAAAAAAATCAAGAATGTGAGAGGACACGTGCGTTGAAGTTGACTCCTTAATAAATTCGCTCCTATCTATCAATGTTTAGAAGTAAAACATTTAGAATATGAAATTTAGTTATATTTTATAAATATTTTTTTATTTTTGACCTTTTCCTAATTTTATTTATGAAAGGTAAATATTTTGTAAGGATTTTTTTATAATAAAACAAAATAAAATCGTTTATTTATGTATTATTTATTAAAAATAGTTTTTATATTGTTTGTTATTAATGGCGTAATCCGTTGACGGAACCATATGATAAGTTTGGTCTATTTAATCTGACGTCAGAAAAGCAGTTCACAGCTTTCGTCTATTGATTATAAGATACACTCGGCCACATAGGATCACATCTTCCGTTTGAATTCAACAAAGTACTTCACATTAAAACCCGCGATCCATTTTCTTTCGCTAATTTTTCAGAATTTCAGCAAGCGCCAAGCCGTGACTCAGTCACATCGCCTTCCCAGTCCCACCTCCTCCTTCTCCAATCCTCCCCAGCCGCTTCTCTAACCAATCTCCTTCTCACATTTCCATGAATTTCTCTTACTAGCCCTCAGATTATTCATTCTTACACTCTACCAACATGCCGTCGCCATTAAAATCGGAATCGAAATCTGAATTAGCTACTTCCAAGGTCAGATCTCTGCAGCTTGTGCTGCACGAAAACAATGCAGTCACCGATTACACTCCGATGCCGTTGGCTATGTCTGACCCTGAGATTTCGATGGCGGCATGTTTGACGAGAAGGTCGCCGAGGTTTAGTGTTAGTCCTGTGGGTGTTAGTCTGCAGAATGTGGTTAGAAATAGCGTTAAAAGAGCTCATTCTGGTTCTTCTACTGATATGCATCTTGGAATGTTAGAGAATGAGACTTGTCAGAGAAGGTCATCGAGGCTACATCCTGGATTTGCTGGTGGAAATGGAGATGGAACTGGTAAGCTACCTTTAGAGAAATGTAAATTGTTGTTAATGGATGGTGGTAGCTTGAGAAGGTCGCCACGGTTCAATGTGTCTGGGAGTGAAAATGGAGAGATGGAGGAGTTGTCTACAAGAAGTATTACGTCGAAGAAAAAGAGGAAAATCCGTGATTCAGGAAGTTCTGCAACGGAATCGTCGGCGGAGCAGAGATCCTTGAGACGGTCTCCTCGATTCGACTCAATTAAAGGCGATGAGAGGAAATGCGGCTTCAATCAGGTGCTAAATACTGTTTTCTTCCATTATTCTTGCATTTTATCGTCTTGATTTTAAGTAAATGAGCTTATGATTGTCCAAATTTGAATGCGAAACCCTAATTCAAAACGTACTTTGGATTTAGCTGGCCTCCGATTTTCCCTTATTCTGGATTCTGAAAGCGTTCTCTTCGAGAACTATTTCAATTTGGTAACTGCTCATATCTCGAGAATTTAAAATTTACCCAATTTAATCATGCATTTTCCCCCCTCCTCCAAGCTGATGATTTCATGCTAATTTTTCTGACGAAATTAACGGTATCGAAAGGATTTATTAAGAGTACGAACAGGGAAAATTCAAATTATTGAATGAATTTCTTGAGGAAATTTTTTTTTCCTTTAGGGTATCCTTTTAACTGCTGTCCAATCGTGAACAAGACACATGGCAGTATAGTTGATTTCCCATCGTTTTGTGTGTGTTTTTAATTAAAAATTGAAGGAAAAAAATATTCCTAAATTTGGAACGTGTATCAATTAAAACTAAAAGCGGTAACAATTTAAAATTTGTTTTCTTTCGTTATTATTTATACCTTTCTTTCTCTCAAGTAATCGAGAAGTTAATTTAAATGGAGAATTGCTTAAAATATTTACAAAATTTAGAAATATAGAATTTATTCCTATAAACATGCATTAGAGACGGATATTAAAATTTTGTTATGTTTATAAATATTTTGATTTGTATTTCAAAACTAAAAACTAACACTAAAATGATTTTAAAAAATTAGAAAATGTGTTAGTTTGATTTTTTTTTTTTTTAAATTTCTGTTTTGAAAAATTGCTTTGAAACAGGACGACTCTATTTTATTTCTTTTAAATATAAATATATTTTTTGAAAAATTTTAAAGTTAAAATAATCTCAATTTGTTTTTTGCTTTTTAATTGACAAGACATTTTAAACTTTTGTTGTCAACCGGCTGATCAAGTTATGTGTTTTCTTCATTATTATTACTTAACTAAAATTTCTCACAATTTTTTAACAAAATTTAAAAAGACAAATAAGTTTCAATATTATTTTTTTTCTGGAAAAAAAAAAAAACTCAAAGAGAGAGTAGAATATGTATATATATTAACCAACAATTAGAAAACAACACTTATTGAATGGCCTTAGTATTAAAATTATAAACCAGCGGTAAAATATACTTAGCTATGAACGGTTAATGACAATAAGCCGGCAGTTATGAACAGTTAGTTGAGTATTTCTTTTGCATCATTACAAAAAGCTTCGGTAGACAGTTCAAGGACCGAAATTAATTTCAGCTAGTTATTACATCAACATATGTAAAACTAACATATTCTGTAGTGGTAGTCTAGTGATTTTGTTGAGACCGAGAGTAAATAAACCTTTTGTATTAGCAATGAAGATAATGAACCCTTGTATAGGGAAACAGAATATAGAGTAAAAGAATAAGAATAATTAACAACTTCATAAGAGAATAACAAACTCTTCTTTAATAGATTTGTTTAATGCCTCTGAAAATAAATCATGTGGGTGTAAAAGATATAATTGTTTAATAGAGTAATCCAGCAATTTTTTTCAATTATGATTAAAAGGTATTCCGGCAATTCTTGAAGTCTGAACTTCTTGTTGATGCTGCTACTGTTACTGTATGGCCTACAAGCATTGCGAGTTACTTTATCATCTGTTTCTTGGTGACGAGCTTATTGAACGGATTTGTTTTACTGCTGAATTGGAAAACTGAATTTTTCAGGGTGAAAAGGATAATGAACAATGCTTGACTTATGAGTGAGTTATGATCTACAAACTTTTATTTGGGGTTAGTATTGGTTCAATGCTGCTGAATCTAAATTCTATTTCTAATTGAATTTTGCATCTTCGTTGACAAAGAGCGGGAAAAGATGTAGTTAAAAATGTGGAGGGCATGGATCAGAAGTTTGTTAGGAGATCTCCGAGATTTTCATCTAATCACGTAGCAAATGAAATTGGATGTATTATATCTTCATCGAAGAAGATTTCCTCAAGAAAGCTTAAATCTCCTAAGAAAGACAGCTTTGATGAATTGACAGCCCACGGTGCTGAAATGAATTCATCAAAAAAATTAGACACAGAAGAACTGTCTTTCTCAAAACAAGAAGAGATTAATGAAGCTATACTTTCTTCGTTGTTGAGAACTTCAAACCTCACCGGTGGATTTTGTCTCAAGATAGAAGACGAACTATCACCTTGCTCGCTGTGTAGAAATCACGAAGAAGAGCCTAAACTCTTCGGTGGAAACTCTCATTTCATTGCCGAGAAGCATTTGAGAAGGTCTCCAAGGCTTTCCGCAGACTCTAAATGTGATTGCAATGTTGATTATTATAGTGGGTTTGATATGAAAATTCAGAAGCCATTAAGTAGATCTCCAAGACCTTCTTTATCTTCACGTGAAAATGAGCAATCCAAGCCCTTAGATAATCAAACGTCCAAGTTTGCACATGGGACCAAAGCTAGTGAAACCAGACATTCTTCCTCTGAACTTCTAGAGTCAGGTACAGGGCATCCTCGGGAGAAAACTAATAATTCTTCCGGTGCTGACAAGAAAAACAACATAAGCAAAATGGCTTCTTTCTTTGTTGGAGATCCAGTTCCTGCCGATGAGGCTCAACAGAGATGGAAATGGCGCTATGAAATGAAGGTAATTGTCTGCTTTTGTACAATCTACAGCTTGCCTACCGGTACGACTCATATTTCATTTTTGGAATTAGAAATCTAAAAACCACAATTTGTGGAGTCTTTGATATCTGTTCTTTGAAAACAAAGTTGAAATGCTTTTATTACAAGTTATTTTAATCCTTAGTATACAGTATATCAATAAAATAATCCACTTCTTTTAAATCTCTAATCGTGAATATTAATTCTTATAGTATGTGATAAAAACACGTTCTTCTTTTTGTTCCCATAATGCCTTTGAGACAACTATTTGTTTAATTTGAATTGCCACTTTATGGCTTGCTTTTTGTGTTTTGTCTTTCACACTATCTTCTTGGTAATATTCCTGATCTGATTTTTGCATCAAAGCATCTCAATCAATTGAACAGTTTGTTTTATATAGCTCTCCTAGCTCTCTCCAATGTGCTTTTCACTGCCTGTTAAATTTGTATCCTGATCATAATTGTTCTGGAATATGCAGAATCAAATTACTAAGGAGCAGAAGGTGACAGAGAGGTAAAGCGTAATTAGTTCTTAAGCCTATTCTTTAAGTGGTTTTGTAATGTTTGATTTCTTTTTTAATTAAGAATTGTGAGCCAATCAATCTCATATTACCTTGTTTTACAGTGATGATGATGAAGATATGATTGTGGTTAATGTGGATTGCCATTATACTCAAGCTAATATTGGAAATACTGTTTTCAGTCTTGGAGATTGTGTATACATCAAGGTAAACGACCTCTATGTCAATACTAGTTTGATAACATTGTTGAGGATTGGGAAGAAAAGGGAACGCACTTCCATCAGCTTTCATTGTTGAAACATGTTGAGCATCAAATGACAAATGTTGCATGAAGAGAGTTTTTGAATTCTCTCTCGATGATAAATCATCTTGTATTTCATATGATAATGCTTATTCTAAGCTTTTTCTACAGGGTGAAGGAGAAAAAAATCACGTTGGGACGATTATAGAATTTTTCAAAACAACAGATGGGGATAATTATTTCAGAGGACAATGGTTTTATAGAGTAGAAGATACAGTGAGTAAAATCTCCAGTTCACTCTTGTTAATTTTTCTACCAATAACTAATTATTCAACTGTTCCTAGGAGCACTTTAAAGTAATTTTAATTCATTTCTCAGGTTATACAGGAAGAGGGCACTTTTCATGACCCAAGGCGTTTATTTTATTCAACGGTTATGAATGACAATCCATTAGACTGTATTGTTTCAAAAGTTAATATTAAACGAGTAAAACCCAGGGTATGCATGCTTCACAGTCCATCTATCTCAAACTTGATTTTATTTGACAGTGCCTTCACTATTTTTTAACGTTGTTGTAGGCATGTAAGGCCTCACCCCTTCAGAACTAACGCACACTTGTTGCAGGTAGGTCAGAAATCGAACTCTGCATCTTCATATGATTTCTATTATGACATGGAATACTGCGTCGAGTATTCGACTTTTCGTACATTGAAAAATGGTGAGTGTATTTATTATTGGGCATATAATATCATTTGATAGGAATAAATGACGCTTCTCGATTCTTCACTATTAATGGATACTTTTAAAATGAGGTTTAAATTTTACACTTGGAATGCTTCAATTAGGTCTCCACCCTCGTTTTTGCCCCCCTCAAAATTTTAAGTTTGTTAGGAATAGTGGGCTTGGGTCATGTTGAAACCTCAAAGGTAGTTTCGATTTACTTTGTCTTAATTTTTTATTATTATTAGAAAATAATAAGAAACATCTATACCGTTGTTTTTCTCCCTGTACTAGGAGGGTTTTCATTCAGACCTTGTGTTCTTTCTTCTCTTCTTTTTTGCCAAATTTGTTACTAACGGAGTTATAAATCTGGTCTCGACCCAAGATACACATTTTATCAAGTCTGAAGATTGAGTACTGCAAAGGATTGGGAATGGTTTTTTTAGACCAAGGATGTTAAAAAGTATTGAGCGTTGATTTTCTATGTTTGTTTGTTTTATTATGACACAGCTGTGAAATCTTTTTCTTTCTTTAATTCTATTTAAAAATCTTCATGAACAGTTATCTCATTTGTGCAATATTTATATTTATTTTTAGGATATTCAGTTTTATGTTGAATTGTGTTATCTGATAAGTGGAAGTTCTACATGTTTTCTATTGCATTAGATGAATCGCTTAAGAACGTTGACACACCAACCAACCTTGACAAAGCAGCACCAACCAACTGCATTGATACTCCTCATGTAACATCCACATTGAACACTTTCGAGAATATTCCCAAGAAGGCTGAGTTAGAATTATTAGATCTATTCTCTGGATGTGGGGGAATGTCAACTGGACTATGCCTTGGTGCAAAACTTTCTTCCATTGATCTCATTTCGGTAGGCTATCTTATGGTTACTTTTTATATTCTGGGCAGTTAAAAAATATTCTGCCTCCAGCACATTCAACTTCATTCAATTTTAAGATTCATCCTTGTCTTAGAGATGGGCTGTTGATAGCCATATGTCTGCTTGTGAGAGCTTGAGACTGAATCATCCAGAAACACACGTGAGTATGGATCATCATTTATTGAATTTTAGAAAAAAATTTCCTTGGTTGTTTTAGATATTTGAAATTTAACCTCGTTTTGTAATAGGTCAGAAATGAAACTGCTGAGGATTTTCTGGACTTATTAAAGGAGTGGGAAAAACTGTGTAGACGTTATAAGGCAAATGAATCAGAAGGATCACGCCAATTGAGGTCAAAGGCCGATGATTATTTAACGTCCTCCGATGATGAAGATGAATTTCCAACTTCTGAGTTTGAGGTCTCAAGCTTAATTGACATTTGTTATGGTGATCCAACCAGAACAGGCAAACGTGGTTTAATGTTTCTGGTAAATAATTTACCTCTTTCTAGTGGAACATAATGGTGCATTTGTCCAATTTTCTTCTTCTCTACTTAGTTCTCAATTTTCCTTGTCGTCCTTGTCGTGTTCCTTTTTCCATACTTTTTCAAATACTGACCCACTAGAAGAAATCATTGCTTGTTATATTGCTTCTAGTTCTCAATTGAATAAATTGTACAGTGATTTATGTCTGATATTTGAATTTCACTTTTCAATTGAATAAGTTCATTGACTGCCACTTCTAAACTTCATATGATGGTTCATTTGGTTATAAACAAGGCATGGCAATGGGAGGTGTGAATCTGTGTCATGGGTCAACCTGTTGCCTCCTGTTATTTTGGTACTTTTCTTTACATTGATAATAAAATATTCTATTTCATCAGGTGCGTTGGAAAGGCTATGGTCCAAGTGAAGATACATGGGAACCAATCGAAGGTTTAAGGTCAATACTCTTTCTTCTTTATTGATTTTCACCTTTATTTTACCAATCATTTTCTCTGTTTTCCCCCGTCTCATCATTTGTCTTCTGCAGCAACTGCCAAGAAGCAATTCAGGATTTTGTGAAAAGAGGTTTGGGAGAAAAGATTTTGCCACTCCCTGTAAGTAGTCCTATTCACAGTACTATTAAGTATGAGTCTTTCAATCGATACTAATGAGTGAGTTATGTCAGGGGGATGTTGATGTTATTTGTGGAGGTCCTCCTTGCCAAGGGATCAGTGGCTATAATCGCTTTAGAAACGTCGACTGTCCTATGGATGATGAACGGAATCGCCAGATAGTTATCTTCATGGATATAGTGAAGTTTTTAAAGCCTAAATATGTATTGATGGAAAATGTGACTGACATTTTGAGATTCAACCAAGCTTCTCTTGGACGATATGCAGTTAGTCGTTTGGTACATATGAATTACCAAGCAAGACTTGGAACAATAGCTGCTGGATGTTTTGGCCTCCCACAGTTTCGGTTGCGTGTTTTCCTTTGGGGTGCTCGTCCCAGTGAGGTGAACTTTACTCTTTCCATTATGATCTGTAGGTCGAATTTAGTCAGGAACCTATGATATTTACCAAATTTGAATTCGTTACACTTCTTTTCATTAATTTCGTTTGTGATGTGTAGAAACTGCCTCAATTTCCACTTCCAACGCATGAAGTAATTGTTAGATATTGGCCCCCACCCGAGTTTGAGGTAATCCTTGTTGGAGCAAGTGAACATATGGTTTTTCTATTTATTAAGTTGATATTTATATCTTTTGGGCCCATATTTGCAGCGAAATACAGTTGCTTATGATGAAGACCAACCCCGTCAACTTGAGAAAGCTGTTGTTCTTCAAGACGCCCTCTCTGATCTCCCAGCTGTACTTCACTCTTTTGGAATTCAAATTCTGTTCCTTTACATCTACCAAAAGGATTGTTTTGATATTCCGTTTGGTTAACTTCTGCAGGTCTCAAATTCAGAGTCTCGGGAAAAAATGCCATACGAAAAGCCTCCTGAAACAGAGTTTCAAAGATATATAAGATCGTCTAAATACGGTGATTATATCATCATCTTTCTACAACAATCGTTTCAATTACTATAATCTATCCAGAAATGTTTCATTCAAATAACTGATTTCTTCATTTTCAAAGTCTTACTCCTGGATAACAACTCGGAGATCGAATGAATCCCTATATGTTTATTTTATAAGAAAAGAAGATTAACCCATTATGAATTGGTCTAGTTGCAAATACAAAGTATGCCCTTGATAAAGAGTTAAGAGGTCATAGTTCTAACTTTCAATTCATGGTGATCACCTACCTAAGATTTAATATCCTACCAGTTTTCTGGACACTAAAATATCAGAGGTACTAATACTTATTTCTTTCCTTCTCTTCTTTCTAATGATTTAAATTGATTGAACAGAGATGACAGGATGTGAAACAGATAACAGTACAGATACACTTTATGACCATCAACCACACTTGTTAGGTGAAGACGACCACTTGCGAGTTTGTAACATTCCAAAGAGAAAGGTAATCAAATACAATTTTTACAGTTAGATTTATCACTCAGCTCTTCTTCCTTTTTACACCAAGATTGTACATAGGGGGCAAATTTCAGGGATCTCCCTGGTGTTATTGTGGGGAGTGACAATGTTGTCCGAAGAGATCCAGCAAACGAAGTATTACTACCATCTGGAAAGTTGATGGTTAGTGCTCTAAATTTCGCTATGAAATTTCTCAAGCTGTTTAGAGTCTATCACCTCCATGTTTTGAGCGCTGACTTGTCTGAGTTTGATATTGTTATATAATATATTGAATATTTATAATAATTTAGAGTACATAATGACCTTTTAACATAGAATAAGTACGACCTTGAAGAAACCACAAAAGGAAAATACATAAATAGAAAATACCAAAAGGAAAATAATAATAAGCCATAAACCCTAATTTCCTTTTAACAGAGTTAATCAAGCTCTATTAGCAAGCAATTTCTAGAAACATACTTATTCGCATTGTCTTGTTTAATCACAACAATCAATGTTCCTAGCTAGCTACAAATTGTTAAAAATAGAATTTTAAATTGATTGGGGATTCAATAGAATGAAACTAGAACTTAAGGTCAAAATTTTAAAAACTATAGAAGTTGTATTTTGACTTCGTGGATGTGAAACGGCTGCAAGTAACCAAATTTTTAATGCATTGATTGAAATAGAATGTTATAAATGCCACCTTCTCACGTTTTGATTCTTCCAAACTACTGACCTTCATGTATAATAAAAAAAAACAGGTACCAGACTATGCTATCTCTTTTGAACAAGGAAGGTCTAAAAGGTTTGTTAACTCATTCAAGTAGGTGCTCATATTTCATTTGGATTCTCTCTCCCTCTCTCATATTCTGGTTGTGCAGACCATTTGGCAGGCTGTGGTGGGATGAGACAGTGCCCACCGTAGTGACTTTCCCAAGTTGCCACAGCTCGGTAATTTCATCTTCTCCTAATTGCCATTCTTGAACAGTTCATGTGATAACATTTGTATTTTTTTTTCCGGTTTCTTCTTTCTGATGGTTTTCATACCACTTTGGTCTCATTATTTCAGTTTTAGCTCTCTTTTGTCCAATTGCTTTCAACTTTTGTTCATTTTGATCCTTGTGCTTTTAAAATGTTGATGTTGGTCTCATACATTTAAAAAGGAATGATTGCAATTGGTAGCACTTTTAAGTTTCACAAACAAAAATTAAGTGTATGACAATATAATAAAATCTATTAGTTATAGACTCCCATCAACGATATTTCTTCTTTAATTACAAAGAGAATGAGAATAATACTAAACTATAATCTAATTAGCAATAATACTAAAAATCAACATTTTTACATTAAAAAAGGAAAAAAGTAAAAAAGTTGTTAATTCGGCCTAGAGTTTTGAAGTAACGTGAGATAGTTTTGTTCTAAATGTTTCATATTACAGGTAGCATTGCACCCAGAACAAGATCGAGTCCTCACCATAAGAGAATATGCAAGATTGCAAGGGTTCCCAGACTATTATAAATTCTCTGGGTCTGTCAAAGAGAGGTCAGTATTCTTCTCTCTACATTTTGTTTTATTACTATTTCAACTTTAAAATGAAAGACCAGATGTTCTTACTCTCAAAAGTGTTCCCTTAAATTTATCATCCAAGTTTTTTCTAAACATACCTTTGTTCTGGTGTGATGAACAATAACATTGTGTTTCCTAAAAAATTAGATCCATGATTTAAAAAATACTTTTGGTTCCTAAACTTTCATGAAAGTAACAATTTAGTTCCTCGGTTTGTAATAATTTAGTCTCTCAATTTTATTTAGTAACAATTTAGTTTTTGTACTTTACAAATTTGTAATGATTGAGTCTTTATTCTGAAAATATTAGTATGATTTAAGGAAATTTGAATGTAAAGTTGTTTTTTTAGTTAAATCATAAAGACTCAGTCACATGTAATCAAAATTGACACAGTTTTGATGATTTCTTTTACAATATGAAGTAAATTTCTAAATATTACAAACCATCATGGACGAGCCTAAAAGGAGACACAGTATCAACATCTAACTAAGAGGTTATGGATTCAATCCATGATGGTCACCTATCTAGGAATTAATTTCCTAGAGACTAAATTGTCACTTTAATGGAAGTTGGTCAAAAGTGTTTTTTCACCTCTATTGTTGGATTAGCAACAAAACAACTTTATTCATAAACAACGAAACACAAAAGACAAAACGGTTATCAAAGAGAGTTTATGATGTATATATAATCGATCTCTTTTATCGGATCTTGAAGTCTGATCTCTTTGTATTAATATTAATCAATGCACAGATATCGTCAAGTTGGGAATGCAGTCGCTGTATCGGTGTCACGAGCATTGGGGTATTCCCTTGGATTGGCAGTGAGAAGAATGGGAGGTGATGAATCATTGATGGTTCTTCCTCCCAAGTTCTCTCTTTCTAACTACATTCAATTACAAAAGCCACCTGATCATAATGATACTGATTAGCATTTTTTTGTCTTTAAATTGTCGCTGCCCTGAAAGTGTAAAAACTCACTTTCATTGTATTAACATTCTTCTTAGGGCACTCACTTGATTTATCTCACCTTAACAACTGTAATGTGTTCATTTGTTGTAAGCATATTCTCCCTAACCATTTAGAGAGAGGTATGTATTTTTACAATGATCTCAAATTTTGAGATAGTTGTTGAGATTATTCTTGTGTTTGTTAGAAAGGAGGAATGCAAGATAATTATTAGCCGTTCCGTTCAAATGATACTTCCCCCTACAATCTCTAGACTCACTATATAATAGTAGTTCGTTTGTGTCTAGTCAGTTCTTAAGCCAGCGGGTGGATTCAGATGTTTATTTGATGGAGTGGAGTGTAGATTTTTATGTCCTTATTGGCCAATAATATTGTTGTAATAAATGGTTAGTTGTTTGTGTTTTTACCTAAATGGATGTATCACTTTATAAAATACTAACAACTAAATTATAGAAAAAGACGTGACTTTTTGAATGATTACGAATAAGTTTATAAAGTCATTTTCTATTTGGTTGATGAGAATTCTTTTTCATAATGATTTTTCTTCTTCAAAAAGAATGTCTCTCTATTTTCAAAATCTCGACGTTCGGTAGATTCACAAAGTTTTGTTAGTTGATTTTCTAAATGTAATGCTACTTTAGAAGAAAAATGATATGTTTTATTTTGAGAAACAATTAATCTCAAAACTCAAGTAGTAGAGTGAGTAAAATACATATATTATACATCATTTTCTTTGTTGGAATGATAATATTGATAACAAATATTCCATCAACGAGGAATATATGCTTGTCTTAACAAAAATGATAGAAGAAATATGTGATATTTTGAAATTTTGTTAAAAATGTAGCAAAATTTTAGAATATGTCAATGCTATATGTCTCTTCTAAAATTTTCTTCTATCTTGAAAAAATTAAACTTGTTTTTTTTGGTAGTTACCACATCTAACCAACAAAATCAAAATTGATTTTAAGTTAGTTTTATTATTACTAAAAAAGGTGAAATTATTCACACTTTTGCCATTTTACCATATATATATTATAAAATATTTACAACATCTTGGGATTAAAAATAAATTTTATTTATTTATTTAAAAGAAAAAGAAAAAGAAAAAATAAATAAATATATATATATATTTAAAGATGGACAAAGAGTATTGTATTGTTCCTTCTTACACCATCTCCTTACGATTGGGGTTTAGAGCATAGGGTTTAAGAAGTCGGAAACTCCAATACCATCACTAGCTTACTTCTCCAAATACTCGAAGAGCTCATTCCAATGGCGACTACCTTTCTTCTTCGCAGAACTTCACCCAGATACCTCTTTCAACCTCCCCTCCATTCTTCTTCTTCCTCTCCTCCACTTCTCCGAAACCTCTGTTCCCTTCTTTTCCGAGATTCCACTTCATGTAATCATCCAAATTCTTGCCCTTCATACACCAGAAGTTTCGTCTCTCTTACTGAAGGTTCTGGTTCCCCTGCTCTCGGTTCTGATACTCGCGTTCCCGCCACTGTGATCACTGGCTTTCTCGGTTCTGGAAAGGTTCTATTTCTTTCCTTCTTATATTCACCATCTTTTTTTTGTGTGTGCTTGTTGATATGCAATGTATGAGCATCTTTTCAACTTCAGTACTTGCTAGAATAGTTTGTTTTTCGTTTGGCAATCGGTGGACAAACGGTCTCTCTGGTTAAGGCATTTTGATATTAATGATGGGCGATTAATTTTGGCTAGATGATGATACAGATACTCTTTTACTATAATATAGTACTTCGTTTTTTATGGGAAATGTTCAATTGATCATTTATTATAGTTATTAGAACAAATATGATACAGTTTTCTCCCTCTATTTTGTTCTACCAATATGATATATTTCCTAATTATTATTATTATTTTAGTGTAAAAGGGTAGGAAAAAGTGAAGTTTGTGCTTGTCACTTGCCTACTTCCATTGCTTTTTTCGATTAATATGATTTGATTTGCTACTTTATTTTCAGACGACTCTCCTCAATCATATTCTGACATCTCAACATGGCAAGCGAATTGCGGTTATTGAAAATGAGGTATATACTACACGCTGTTTATCAGCCTCACCTATGCTGTCTTATTTCATTCTTGGCGATAAGGAATTGCTCAATTTTGTGCACAATTTATTCTTCATCTATTAGATTGATCAAGCTGCGATCACTGTTTACAGTTTGGTGAGGTGGATATTGATGGATCCTTGGTTGCCAGTCACTCCTCTGTAGCTGAAGAAATTGTTATGGTTAATAATGGATGCCTTTGCTGCACCGTGCGAGGTGATCTGGTTAAAATGCTCTTGGAGTTGGTCAAGAAAAAACGAGACAAGTTTGATCATATTGTTATTGAAACCACAGGTATATTTGTCAAATTCACTTTGTCATTTGAAAAAAAAAGTTTGGTGAAAGTTACATTTGTGTTTATCGCTTTTGTACTTATTAATTGAATCATTGATCAATGATCGTTTTCCCATTCACTTATATTATCGACACAATCCTCTTTTCTAGTCTTCGGTGAAAAGAAATATTTAAACCCGTTTCACTGTAAGTTTTAAGACAGACTTATATGAAAAGTAGTAGTTAAAAGATGACTAGAACTAAACTCACTCGTGTCAAGCTCATTCAATGAGCCAGAGGGAGAAACGAAAATTGGTCCAGAATTGCTTGAAGGCCTTGAAAGCAAATAAAGTGAATGTAGGTGACTGTATGTCAATTCATTAAATTTATGCTAGAATGTCGTAGAATGATGAAACACAGCTACATGTCTTTTGGTATGGATGTTTCTTTGATAATTGTTTTTGTTCCTTGTTAGAATAGGGACTTTTGTTGTAGCAAAAAGGAATTCAACAAATTCATTAGCCCTTTCCTGTATGGAAGTTCAGTGATCTATTTAGATGGGTCACGCAGATGGGTATTGACGATAAATTGTAGGAAGTGGTGATTGGAAAATTGAATTATGGATGCAGGCCTTGCTAAGCCAGGTCCAGTTATCGAAACATTTTGTACAGATGAACTAGTTTCACGTTATGTCAAACTCGATGGTGTTGTAACTTTAGTAGACTCCAAACATGCCATGCAACACTTGAATGAAGTGAAACCAAGATTTGTGGTGAACGAGGCTGTAGAACAAGTTGCATATGCTGATAGGATTATAATGAACAAGGTAATGAATTAGAATTAACGTGCTGAACTTTGTGCCTAAGGCTTTTCTTTCAATTCACTGGAAGAATTCTATTACAAACCTACTTCTCCCTTTTAACTGCCGTTAATCTTTACACATTGTATTGACAGATTGATCTTGTAAGTCCAGAAGAATTGGAGCAACTGACGCAGAAGATTAAGGTATATCATTGCATATCTTAATTCGAGATCATTGGTAAATATGTAGACATTTAATTTGATCAAATGGGGCTGGTTAGAATTCAATGAGAACAGCTCTGGAAAAATGAAAATGAAATTTCTTCATTTGATGTCTATTGGCTCATCTTTATGATACATTGTTACATCTAGAACCGTTTAAGATGCATTTTCTGCTCTTTTTTACCCTAATCTCATGATTTGTAAATTGTATTCGTTGCACTTGCATCTATCTTTGCAGCGAATTAATGCAATGGCCCAAGTTAAGTTGACTAAGTTCGGATCTGTTGACATCGACTTTGTATTAGGAGTGGGTGGATATGATCTGGACAGGTAATAGTTTGGTTGCATCATTCTACTATTATCATTCATTTTTATCAAATTACAAATTTACCCCTAAACTTTTACGTTTGTATATTTGATCCCAAACTTTTGAACTTATAAATTTAGTCCACGACCTTTCAAATATTTAAATTGACGGAGCTATTAGACATAGGCCCATCAGACAGAACAAAAGTTTAAGGGCCTATGCCTATGCCTACGCCTACCAAATATTTTTCGTGCCTTAAAGTTCATAGAATAAACTTTTGATTTTACCTTTTATTTTTTGGGTTGAAAAATTGCAGGGATTGGCCAAAGTTTTCTTGTTTCTTATATATTGTTCCCATTTTTAAGTATTACGACATCGAATTTTAAAAATGTTTTGAACCTTTCGTATGTTGTGCAGAATTGATTCTCAAGTTGAAGCCAACACTTGTTCTGGAGACCACAAGCATGAAGCTCAACATGGTATATTTGCCCTCATTTTCATGTTTTCCTCAGCTTTTGTGTGTTTTCTTGAAAAAAAGATAACATGCCATAAAAAAATCCCATGAAGAATGAAGGGCACCTTTGGAAGTTACTTTTGGATTTTTTATTTTTTGTATAAAGGAACTTGTTTGGCCGAATATTTTTTGAAAACGCTTTTCGGAATAAAAAACATTAAAGAGTAGGAAAAGCATTTTGTTGTTCTGATGTATTTTCAAGGAAATTGTTTTAAACGAGTAGTTCACATTAGATCATTAACTGTTAAAGTATAATGTGCTTTTAACTCATGTTACTTTTAAAAATGAACATGGAGATGAAAGAAGTAAAATTACAAGAACAAATTTCTTTTTTATACACTTCGTTGTTTAATTATTTGGTCAACTTTGCAGAGCACCACAAGGGACACGATCATCATCATCATCACCACCACGACCACGTACACGATTCTGCTGTGTCTAGTGTCAGCATTGTTTCGGAGGGATTACTTGACCTTGATGAGGTACTGATATTTTTATATTATTCTATGCTTTTTGGCACTTCACTCATTAGATTCCTAGCCGACAATTTCCTTTGAGTTTTAAAATGTTTTTATGTAATCAAACACCATGAAAATTTTGGAGGTCGTTTTTTTAAAAAATATTTAAGGGAAGAGGGCGTTTTTTGGTTTGTTAGCTAAATCAACCTTTTTTTCCGAAAAAAACCTTACTGCAAACTCGTCTTTATCAAACGAATTTCACTGTCATCACTTCATCTTTGCTAATGAAGTTAATTATTGAGTTTTTAATTGTCATTCAATGGTCGAAATGCACCCTATAGGTTGACGATTGGCTCGAGCGATTAATCGAAGAGAAAGGAGATGACTTGTATAGAATGAAAGGAGTGCTGAGTGTAAATGGTCATGACCAGCGTTATGTCTTTCAGGTACTTCATTTCTTCTTCATATATACACATTTCTAAATCCTACAATTAGGATCAAACCATCGAAGTTAACTGGTACTTTACCCACTAAGCTACACTTGAATTGACCACCAAAATCAATATTCAAATACACATAACAACCTCATCCTAGGGTTTAATTAATTAGATGAAATCGTAAGTTGTATCGGATACGTTTTCCAAAAATTAATCAATGGTTGTATTTGGTTGCTTCGTTATTCAGGGAGTGCATTCTATCTTGGATGGGTGCCCAGGCAAAGCATGGGGCTCTGATGAAAAGAGGATTAACAAATTGGTTTTCATAGGAAAGAATTTGGACGAAACTGCCCTTAGAAAAGGTTTTAAAGGTTGTTTAATTTGAGATAAATTTGGTACACCATCAGTTCCCAATTTGGTAATTTACATTGCCCTTGTTTAAGAATAGTTGACAGGTCTTAATGTCATTATAATTCTTATACGTACACTTTTTGTGTGCATTTTCCACGCTAATTAAGCCATTCTTTTCTTCTTTTAGAATATATTTATGTATCGAGTTTTCTACTAGATCAACAATTGTGTGGTTAGAAAATCAAACCTTCCCTGCCTCTAATAGTGGAAGGTCATGCTAATTACTATCCAACTAAAACTCATTATGACTTTGTATAACCTTTTTAATGTTTTAATTAGAAGAGTATTGTATTTGGTCGTGTTTACGGTAATAAAAATGTAATAAATCAATGATAGTGTAAAATATAGGCTCATTTGGTTATATTTTGTATTGTTTACTTGTGTTTTGCATCTATACACACAAGGTCCTCTTCTAAATCTGTTAACAAAAGATGCAAACTAATGGACGGATAAAGCGTGCTTAATCTGATGGCGTTATGTCATAAACGATAAATTTAGAGGTAGAATACTGAATTGATATGTATAAGTTCGAACATTTATACATTTTAAATATTAATAATAATATATTTTTATTTAGTTTGAAATTGAGAGAGTGTTTTGAATTCAAACCATATATGACATAAAAATTCAATAAAGCTCTCTAGGAGCAAAACAGGTTATCCCTTCTACAAAATGATTCTTTTTAAAAATAAAATAATGCTATTTAAATCATTATTGTCAAAAATAGAGTTGTTGTAAAAGTATTGTTGAGAATAAGTAGCGAAGTTGTATATCCGATATACGATTAAATTAAGTCATGTAACGGGTTTACGACTTCTACTTTGGTTATACTAGAAGTTGTGGATCGAGTATACGACTTCAATGTCAAAAATAGTTTACAATATTTACTTTTTCATTACCTAAAATAATTACTATATATAGTTGTAGTTTTTTCATAAATAATAACGTAGAAGGTGAGTTTTTCCTAATTCACTCGGAACAAATTATATTTGAAAATTTTTTCTTTTGCCAAAGTTAATTTTTGGGTACAAATCATAAATAAGAATTAAAATCAATTATTTCAATTATATATTTTTAAATAAACATTAATTTAAAATTTAAATTACAAATTAAATTATATATAAGTTCGAGTTATAAACTTACCATTCTCGTTTTTATTTTTGTTTCATTTCTAATTTATAAACTTCATTTTTTTCTTTTGCGATAATTTTAAGAAATCTAGCCAGGTTTTAGGTCACCAAATCTTGAATTTCATTAAAAGATTTATAGGATTTCTATTTAATGGATGTATTTTGAACTATTTATAAAAATTCAAGATTAAAATTGTAACTTTTAAAATAAGATACATTTTTTAAAACAAAGAACAAAATTTTGATTTTTTTTAAATAATGGTTAAATTAATGCATCTTCTACCGTCCATTTTTAAAATAATAATAATAATAAATATTATGGAGGAAAGTCGCATACCCGGTACATGACTTTGACGAATTTTCAACCACATGAGTTGTGTTGATTTTTTTTTTTTAATATTTACCCTATTTTGGTCATTAGTTTGAAAAAAAAATTATTCTTGAAATTAATCCCATAAAATGTTCAACTAAAGAGAATATTGAAAAAAAATATTTAAACACGAGTACTTCGGGTGTCTATCTCAAAAAGGAGAGATATTTAAACATTGGTAATATTCTTTGAAAAAAAGATAAGTTTGTCCAACGTGTAGTGTCTTTAAAATAATTCAATTCGAGGTTATCATTGAATGACTCAATTGTGTAAAATTAATTAAAATCAATCTTCTACATAAAGCACTCCACATATTAACGAGTTAGAGACATCATTTATAGCCACATAGTCAAGATTCTAACACAATTTTCATTCTTAGTCACTAGTTGACCGCGGGTTGATTTAAAAAGAAAAATTAAATTTGATAAAATATTTACAACATATAACAAAATTTTCAGATTTCATCAATAATAGATATTAATAGATTGTGATAAAAATTAAAAATTTTACTAAATATTTTAATTTATTTTGTTATTTTTAAAAATACTCGTAAATATATCATAAAACCTCTAATTATTTCACAACGAAAATGATATTCATGAAGTGATAGTGTTGTGAAAGCTTAGTTTTCCATTTAACGCTTCTAAGCATTGGTACAAAAATGAAAAAACGTTTGTACGTTGCACAAAGTAGTGTCCAACCATTTTTCTTAATCAACATTCCAAACTCAAAAGATATATTTGATTATTTTTAATATATATATATATCTAAACTATAAAATATTTAAACAACTGAAATGGAAGTTTTGTTTGATTCCATTCCATTGAGACCTCTCGTTTGGAGGAAAGAATATCAATCATCAATACTCTCTCTCTCTCTCTTTTGCTTTCAATTTTCACTTCGAAGTTCAGCAAAAATGCATTTCTGCAACGCCAATTTTGCTTCTTCCTCTACCATTTCCACTGCGGTTCTTCCACTTCCTTCTCCAAAGGTAATTTCTCCATCTTCCAATTCTTTTCCATGGCGTTCTCTTCAATATTTACTTCTAAATCCTTGTTTTCTTTCTCTGTTTCTATCTTTAGCTTGCTTGTTTCAGGATTTCGCACCGGAAAACTCATCGGAGTTTCGTTTCCAGTTCAATGTTTGAGTTTATGCCGCGTAGACATCTTAGAGTTTTGCCGCCGAATTTGAGTAATCGTCGGAGCAGCAATGCATCGACTAATTTAGACGTTCCGTTTCCTCGCGATTATTCTGATCTTCTCAATCAGGTATGGTTTCAATCGCTTTTGTTTCTTTTTTACTTCTTGTAGTCGATTTTCCTATGATCACTTCTCTGCTGTGTATTTTTCCTTGTGTCATTTTGGCGGTTTTGCTACTTCAATTAACCTCTCTTAGTTTTCCATTTCATGTGTTTGTGTTTGTTTTTCACATTTCGATTATCGTTTTCGGATCTCGTCTTTGGAATCTCTCTCTGTTTCTTTTTTACTTCTCGTAGCCATTTTTCTGCGATCACTTTACTACTGAGTAAGTTTCTTGTGTCATTTTAGCGGTTAGCTACTTCAATTAACTTCTCTTGGCTTTTCATTTCATGTTTTTTGTGTTTGTTTTTTACATTTCATTTAGCTTTGAGATGCGAATATCGAATTCGGTTCTCGTCTTTGGAATCTCTTTCGTTTCCTACGATCACTTCACTGCTGTGTATGCTACTTCCATGAACTTCGCTGAAATTTTAATTTCATGTTTTCTTCTATTGATATTTTTCACGTTTCATTTAGCTTTGAGATGTAACTATTATTTACGGGCTTCCTCTTTCAAACAACTACAGGCGAAAAAAGCAACTGAAGCCGCTTTAATAGACAACAAACAGTTGATGGTTAGTTTTGAGCATATTTTGATTTCTGTGGAACAGGAGAAGCATTTATAGATTGAATGACTAAATAGTGTGAAATTTCTTATCCAAACAATTCTGGTTTAGGAGATCGAATTTCCAACTGCTGGTCTTGAATCAGTTCCAGGTTCTTTCCTCTTCTTGAATTGTTGTATTTTAATTGCGTTATCAACTCAAATTGTTCCCAGGCCTCTCTAGTAACATGTTTTGCCTGTTACAGACCGTATAACCTTATGTATCAGGTGATGGCGAAGGAGGAATTGAAATGACTGAGAGTATGCAATTGATTCGCCAGTTTTGTGATTGCTTCATAGATCCACTGAAAGCCACTCGCACCAGAGTAGTAATGTTCTACTGCATTATCCTTATATTTTCTTACAAAATTAAATGTTTGAATTCACTTAAATTTATCACTGGAAGGGACTAAAGAGCATATAATAGGTGAAATCTTTTTCAGTCTATATATGTTTCTTTCCAAAATTTCATCCACATAAAGATCATAATACGATTTCCCCTTTTTCTTGAGAAACTATTCAAAAAGGCCACCACAACGTGTTCAACACTTTTATGGCATTGGATGTATGAGAAAGACGTTCTTCGAATTTATATCGAATGGTCATTAGGAGTTAAAAAAAATTAAATCTACATCCAATGGTTGTTATAATGCAATCATATCACGACAATCTCGTATGATAATTTGTTGTTTTCCTTTCCTTCTGATGGCTGTACTAAAAATTCCTCTTGTGCGTAATACTATAATTTAGCAAAATCTTCTTGTTTTCTTCACGATTCTGTCACTTTTTTCCCTCTGAAATATCTTAATATTATAACATTTGAATGAGGAAAAGTAATAGAGCTGGCATCCTTTTTGTGTTAACAATCATGCTTTTGTTTGTAATATGCTTACTGTCTACTGTTCTTTTTTCTCTTTTCTGACCATATAAAAGTTCTTTTTAACATTATAGACTGTTAGTTGTATTAAAGAGAAACATATTCAGTTCTTTCCAGAGGCCAACGAAGTTAAATTTGCAAGAAATACAGCATTTGAAGGAGTTTCATTCAGGTTGGACTACCTCACAAAACCATCATTTTTTGAGGATTTTGGTTTTGTTGAGAAAGTGAAAATGGCTGACCGTGTTAAACCTGAAGATGAGCTTTTTCTGGTTGCATATCCATATTTCAATGTCAATGGTTAGTGAACCCTTCATTTGTTTCTTTCCATCTTTTTTTAAGTTGTTTGTATAAGGCCCTTTTATCTGTCTTTTTTTGTTTTTGAAAATTAAGCCTATAAATATCTTTTTCAATTTAAATTTTTTTTGTTTCGTACAATGTCCACTAACAAACAAGTTTTGAAAACTAAGAAGAAATTAAAAACTTCTTTTGGTTTTTAAAATTTAGCTAATGTTCGGTTAAAGAAATATGAAAAGTATGGTAAGAAAATAAGAGAAAATAGACTTAATGTTTTAAAACCAAACTCAAATAGTCACCAAACGAGCCTAAATTAGGGCTTTTCTTATTATTATTTTTTCTTCATTACGTTACAGAAATGCTTGTGGTCGAAGAGCTTTACAAGGAAGCTGTCCAAAACACTACACGAAAACTCATAATATTTAACGGAGAGCTCGACCGCATTAGATCCGGCTGTATCCTTTTATCAACTTTTCTATTCCTCAATGAAGATTGAAGAGTGGGTTTGGGATCCTCTTTTTAAACGGTAATATTTCTAACTAAAAATTGGTTAAATTGCATGAAGAAATCTTAAATTATTTTGTATTTGATTAGTTCATGAAGTTTAAGAGCTGTCTTTAATCTTTGAATTTAGTGTCTTCTAATAGGCCTTTTCTAAAATCTACTGACTAATTAGACCTAAAATTAGGGTTTAATAGTTTATTAGACACTTAGAATCATGAATATTATCTCACTTTGGTATGGTTTTATGAATTTAGTAATTTTCAATTGTCAAGTATTATAATTATTTATATTATATTAACATTTGTGACTCTCAGCTACTTTCGTGAATTAGAAACGGTAATTATCATGGATAGCAATTTTTGGAATAATAACTAAGTGTGTAACAATATTATTTTAAACTTTTATAGTCGATGGATGTGTATGGTCTATCTGGCCAACATTAGTCTATCATTGATAGACCACACGAAAGTTTATGAACGACAGACTAACATCGCTAATAGACTTAAACTAAAATATTTATAAGCTATAACAAAATGATTGATTTTATCAATGATAGAAACTGATAAACTTCTATTCCTATCTATCAATTCTACTGATAGAATCATATAGTGTCTATCAATGTCTATTATTAATAGAATCTAAAATTTTGTCATATGTTGTAAATATTTTGTCAATTTTGCTATTTTTGAAATTTTTTCTTTGTTATATTTGCAATTTTTTTAAAAAATATTGTTATATATACTAATATTTTGAATCTAATTGTTATATTTGCAATGGTTAAGAAAAAGTAGGTACACAAGCGATTTTTCACTTTTATAAGTTATACCATTAAACTTCTACCAAGTGTTTGTGACATCAATATTTAATTGTATATTTGCAATGGTTATGAAAAATTATAAAATTACTACTAGTACTAAGTTTATATAGCAATTTAATTATTTTAATTTTAATATGTAACATATATTTTATAGTTGTAATGTTATTGGTAGTAACTATTAATTTAAGGATTTTTTTTTTAAAATTTTATGTGTTAATCAATAGCTAATTAGAACCAAATGTATTTATAAAATATAACAATTTAGTCCGAACGTAATAAAAATGTTGATTTTGATTAAGATTCCCACAGTAGAATAATTATTATGAAGGGAAAGACCCGACGTCGAAGTAACAACAGCTTTGTCGTGATCGACGAGGTGATTTCAACCATCGGTTTTATATTATATTGTTGTTGTCTTTTATTATATAATGTGAACCTTAATAGGTGAAAGACTATCCGCCATTTTTCTATCCAAAGCTGGCGGCTCTCATGAAAACTCTCTTTCCCAAGATGGAAACTGTATATTACATTCATAACTTCAAGGGCCAGAAAGGAGGAGTTCTTTTCAGGTTTCTCATTTACTTTTAAATCCTCACATTCCTATGTTTCTTTCAATCTAAATATCTTAAATTTAAAAGTCAGATTATGTTTGATAAAGATTTGATTTTTTAATTTTTTATTTTTTATTTTTTAGTTATAAAAAATAAATCTATAAATATTCATTTCACTTTTAATTACTTTTCTAGCTATTTTTTATCAATATTTTAAAAAATCAAGTCAGCTTTAGAGAAAAAAAAGATGACTTTCAAGAATCAATAACCAAAAATAAAATTATTGTGAGAACTCTTGCCCTTAAAATACAATTCATTGTGAGAAATAGAGGGAAAATAAACATGACTTTCAAGAATCAATAACCAAAAATAAAATTATTATCAAACTGGACTTTAATTTTCCATTTCTTGTTTAATAAATCATTTTTAGCTTTCAAAACTTGTTGTAAGATCTAGAGTTGTTCCGTAAAACTAGTCAATGTGCGAGTAAGATATTCATAATTAAAAAAGAAAAACGATACTTGATTTTCAAAAACCAAATACAAAAAATAGCTATTCAAAGGAGTCCTAATTTTTTTTCTAGTTTTCAAATTTTTACTTCATTTTTTAAAACATTGGCAGAAAATGAATAACAAAACAAGAAAGTTTACAAGTACAAATATCATTTATAAGCTTAATTTTCAAACTAATCTTTGATTGATTTATTTTTTTTCCTTTTCTGGTTTGGTACGTAAATGTAGGAGCTACCCAGGTCCTTGGAAAGTGCTTAGAAAAGTGAGAAACAAATTCGTGTGCGTACATCAGCAAGAAGAAATGCCTTCTCTCAAGGAAGTTGCTCTAAACATTCTTCCATCATCTTAAGGGTACGTAACTACACTTCACACTCATATAACTCCTACTTCACAATCATCTCACCCACTACATGCTATCAACTTTTCTTTTTTGTTCTCTATTTTTATAAGTTAAATCAAGCTTAACATAATTTACCAATCTTTCTTTGGACTTGTTATTAGATCTTAATCACAAGAGTAAACTTGTATTTTTAGTTTTCACCATTTTCTATGAAAGGAAAGGTCAAATAAGCACCAATATTTTTAAATTCCCCTGAAATCATTAATTTTTTTTATATATATAAAAAAAAATAAAAAAGAAAAGAAAAGAAAAGAAAAGTGGGTAGGTGTTCAAACCTTTAATTTTATTGTTTGACAGTATATATATATATATATAGTTGTATTTGTATTGAGCCTTTTTGTTTCTTTTCTTTGTTTTATAGGTCAATAATATTAGTTGATATCCTTGTTTATTGTCATGTGAAGAGGATGCTTTGTTCCTTCACATCAAAATCTCTTCTCTGGTAAAATACTGCATCAATATAATCTGTATATTCTTTCTAAATATTTAACGTCCATAAAATTGATGAAATGCCTAAAAACTGACATATTAGGAAACCCTTTTTTCACTTTATTTCAAAACCAAATTCACCTCATTCCAACGTGTTTTTCCACTACCTATTTTCCAAAGACTATCAAGAAAAGTTAGATTGTTCAAAATTTAAACACCAGAATGAAGACCAAATTAAACTTGATAAACTATAAAACATAGTTACAAACCCATAAATTGTTCAAAAGATTATTTGTTCCATAAACTCTAAAAATCCACCCCCAGAAGGATTTTCTTTTGTTCTATTGTATTATTCTTTCTAGCTTCAATTCCTTTGTGCAACAAACTAAACTGACTCTAGTTCCTAATAAATGAAAAACAACCCAGCCTTTTCTCTAGAAAGGTAATAGAAGATAGAGCAGCCACTAGCCCTTTTTTTTTCTTTCTCTATTTTCTATTTGCTAATTTTTTTATATATATAATATATATGTAGAAAAAATATATTTATATATATGAAACAAAGCCTATAAATGGAGGTTTTTGGAGAAGAGAAGAAAACAATGAAGGAGTGGAGAGAAGAAAAGAGTGTGTAGGAGGAAGAAGGAAGAAAGAAGAAAATATAAAAATGCATAATAAATTCAATCAGATGGATAAGAGTCTAAATTTGAGGGTATGGCAGAGGAGAGCTGAATGTGAGATACTCGTACTGCTCCAATTAATCGCTCCGGTAATTCTTCTGTTGTATTTGCCTACATTTTTTTTAAACATACCCCCACACAAACACCAATTAATTCATTCATTCCTTTCCTTTTAATCACTTTTACCTATTATTTATAAACTTATTTTACTTTTACCTATTATTATTTGAAATCATTCCAAACATCAATTTAAGGTCTTGTTTATAACCGTTTAGATTCTTTGTAACTATTTGTTTTTTGTTTTTGAAATTAAGCCTTTTTTTTCACTCTGTTTCATGCAATAATTTGCATCCAAATGGTTCGGTTCTTTGTCAATTTTCAAAAACAGAACAAGAATTTAAAAAACTACTTTTTATATATATAATATATTTAGTTTTCAAATTTCTTCTACCTCTAAATTATTTCTTGCTTTCACAGTTACTTTTTTACCCAAATAAATTTTCAAAAAGTAGTTTTGGTTTTTTAGAATTTGGTTAAGAAGGCAACTCTTGTACCTAAAATTGATACAAAAAATTTGAACTTTTAAAGACCAAAACCAAAATGGTTAAAAATGTGTGCCATTTTTTCCCTCTAAAATCTAACTTTTTTTTCTCTCCACATATCTCAGTTGCAACTATAATCCCTAAAATTGGTCACTACGTATTATCTCTAATTTCTCTCCACATATCTCAGTTGAAACTATAATCCCTAAAATTGGTCACTACATATTATCTCTAATTTCTCTCCAAAATGTTCTAACATAATTTTACTCTTCTTTCTGACGCATTTTTCTCTCATCTCCGTCTCTATCTCTATTCTCTACAAAAATCTCTCAACCGCCCGCTTATATCTCTCTTATATAATCTCTCCATACGGACCATAATCCCACTCTTTAACTTTTTATCTCTCTAAAATTTTCCCCTAAAAGCTTCTTGTTTCCTTATTATCTCTAACATATCTATAGCTCTCCCCGTTCTAACTTTTAACTTATTTCACGCTATAATTCATAATCTTCGCTCTAAATATTATAAATATAAATATAATGATAATATTTTGATCTTTTTCTTTAAAAAAAAATGTTTGTTGTTTTCAAATTATTGCACGGCCGGTAAAAAGGTTCGTTACTAAACATTTTTTATATATAATAAACCACGTTACGTTTGGTTTTATTTTTAAAAAGAACAAAAACAAAAAAAATCGTAACTAAATGACACGTTGTTAAAAATAATAAATAATAAAATATAATGGCGGCAAAAGAAACGAAATTGCTGAAGACAATAAATAATAATGCAAAAAGCTTGAAAACAAACCTGTATAAGGAAAGCCATGTCAACCACCAATGTCGTAATTACACCAATAACAAGTCCCAAAACTCCATTAGCAACCGTCGAAGAGCCGATATCAACATCGACCTACACTCAAATAATAAAAAGATCGCTTATAAAGATTAAATATTATCACAAAGCTTCTTGTGAGAACGAAGAGACGACCATCTTCCCTCTCCTCTATTGATTGAATATGTTGTTGTGCTTAGACAAAAACCAAAGGAAAGCTGGAAGAGTATTTCATGGGGTTTGTACCTCTAAATACTTAGGCCCTCGAATATAGTTGCAATCCACTGCTTTTCCCAATAAGCATGGCGTACTTCCAACACTTTGGCGAACAATCCATGAACCCTGGCATCATATTTCATATTTCATATTTCCTTTTTCTTAATAAATAGAAATCCAGAAATAGATTCTTATAAAACATTTTAATAATAATCAAATCAAATACAACACCAATTGCATTAAAATAGTATCTAAGTTAATTTATTCCAAAAAATAAAAATAGCGTCTAAGTTAATAAAAGTTAATGATGGTTTTAATCCATTTGCATTTTTAATGGAAAATTAGAGATATAGACATTTCAGAACCTCCATTTTTAATGAATTAAAGTGAGTTTATGTTATACAGACTAGTAAAGATGAAATAAAATGTGAGTGAGATTATTTTGATGGGTAAAAAGTGTTTTTAGCGGTTAAAAATATACGTACATACATACATATAATAAAAAAATGATTTTGAAATACCTAAAAAGCAAAAATCACTTAGAAACTTAGAATTTAGGATTTAGAATTTAGAAGCAACCAAACTCCTAGAGACTAAATTCGATGAAAATATGAAACTTGAATCTATGCATTACTTAATGAAGATAAACTGGAATCTAGATATATATATATATATATTTATACCTTGGGAACTGATGGAATGAGTTTTAACCTACTGTTGCGAAACTCATCATCACCGTCAACAAAACGTTGCAAAAGAGATCCAGGAATTAGTTCCTTCGTCACAAAATAAAATATCATGCTGTAGTGTGTCGAACCAGGTACCTAAACAATGACCATTATCTCGACCATCAGAACTCCGAGTAGAGTACATTCAGTTTCCTCTTTGAATTCCAAATGGACCAAAGAACTTACTTGCACATTCATGACGATAGAGAAAAGACCTTTTTCTGAAGCGACCTAAAGAAATAAACAAAGTATGGAAAGTTTTAGCCCAACAAACATTAGCAAAAATTGAAGTAATAAAGAACTTTCAAGTCCATTTAACAAGAAAAAAAAAAAACAAATGATAGCGTATCTTGTTGGCTTGCCGTAACGATTACTTATAATCTTGGAGAGGATAGTCTATAAAAGACAAGAAAACCAAGGTTTGTATAACATAAGCTAGAGATTGAAATTGAGTACTTTACAATCGGATGGTGCGAACAAGAAATAGGTTTTAGAAGCTTAAGTTGGCATAGCCTTTTGTTTAATTTGTGAAGTCGTAAAATTTAGTGTATGTTCTAAAGGATGGATTTATATAGTTTGGTAGGTTTACGAACGTAGTGAGATTGACAAACTTGCAACTTCAAATAAACAACTGATCAATTACAACTAAGAACTTACTTGAGCTGCACACCCTTGACGCCTAGCAACATGGTCCATTCTTTTCGTGTCCTTTAGCCAATCGACAGCGACCAGATCCATTAAATGCTTCCCAGCTGGAATCTTTAAACACAACAATTAAGCACAGACATAAGTGTTCTCTAAAGTCTGAACAGGATCTGCCTTTAGGAAATGTAAAAACAGATCCAGAAGAAAATCCTCCTAGTGAGCAACAGGAAAAGGTTAAAGTACCTTAGTCTTATCAAAACAAAAGGTCTTGCTACGAACTCTGAAATTGTTCCCATCAGAAATTCTCCAGCAGTCTCGAGAACCATCACGATCATCGCGCCTTATATTTCCCGAGAAACTGGATAAATCAATTGGATCTGTTGATTCCTCTTCCACAGCTTATATCACCAACATATTACATTAAATCAGCACTACTAAACAATTGTTTATCCGAAGTATAGTAAGAATACTAGAGTATAGATAAAAAATTTACCTACTCTCTTGATATCATTCTCCTGCTCATTTGGGTACACCTAAAAATTTATAAACTTGTTATAAGGTGGAAAATGTGCTAGATAATAACTATAGTAATAGTAATAATAAAAGAAAGAAGTTATTATTCTTATTTATATATTAGAAAAAGAAAGGCACAAAGAATATCATTGAAAATTTGTACCTCTTGTTCACTCTCAGGTATTTGGTATTCTTCGTCTTCGTCCGAGTATTCATCCAACAACACAGAATTTCTATTTGCAGCATTCATTTGGTCAATAGAAGAACTAGCATGAACGGTGGACCCCTGGGCTTTTAGGCTCTTCTGTGACGAAACTGTAGATGAAGCCATATTTACCATAACTGGTATTCTTGGAGGAGCAGTTCTTTCATCTGTTTGTGCAAACCATTCGCGCAGCCCTATCATACGGAGGAAAACAATAAATAAAAAAGAAAAAAAGAGAGATGACTGTATGATTTCCATAAAGAAATATAGCATCAATTAGCACTACAGTTTCACATAAATTTGAAATGAAAATGCGAAGAAGCTTTAAGGACATGATGGAATTTAGAACTTACAAACTCTACAGCATTATACCACCACTTTATATCTAAGCAGAAAGAAAGATACAGCCCTTTTTTTAAAATGAAAAATAACCTTTCATTGAGAAAAAATAATGAATTCACGAACACCCAAAAAACAAGCCCACAGAAAAGGGAGGCTACTAGAAAAAAGGCCTCCCATCCTGATAAAACCCTCCCAACCATTACATACAGCAAGGCAATTGTGTAAAACACAAAGCAGAAAATTATTGCCAAACCAGAAACAAAAAGACATCATAACAAGTACATAAGATTAACTTTCAGCTAGGTATAAAAACTTCAGTAATCACTCGTCTTAGTTCTACTGTTTCTTTTTTCCCATATCCATCAGATAATAGTGCCAGAAACACACACTGAATAATGGCTTTCATCCTCTTATGCATGAACCATAATGAAAGAAAATATCATAACCAATTCCTCAAATTTCTGGTTTTCAAAGATCGTCCCCAGTCCCAATCATAAGGTAAAAAAAGGAAAAACTGTTTTGAAGTTCAAAGCCATCGCCAAATCTTAGCACATAATCTCATTTCTTCATCCTTCATTCCACTCTTCCTTTTAAATCCCCTTATTTTCCTTCTCTTAGAAAACTTTCAGAAAGAAGAGAGGAACAATTCAGCACACGACAGCTGTACAACAAACATTGACGTTGTAATAATGCAATTCAAATTGCTTGTGCGTAACAAGAGCTAGAAGAACAACCTACCAGCAACACTATTTAGCATTTGCAAGAGACAATGTTGCTGAAACGATGACAGATAGCCCACACCCCATCCTTTCAAATCAATTTGCATGAGATGCTGCACCTGAGTTCTAGGCTTCCCATTTCGAGGTTTGAGAGGTGAAATGTTGAATCCTCCACCTTAGAAAATTAGGAAAAAATAAAGAGGTACTTGAGATGGCATGTATAAACTCATTATCAAATAGCTCTGTTCCTCAAAATTACAGTCCTAAATGAAAGTGTTTGATAACTCACTCTCAATATGGGCCCGCACATACCCTGGTTGTGGACCACAGTTCTCATGCTCCCTTGAGCGAAATAATACCACTGCATAACAGCAAGGGGAAGAGGAGAGTAATTTATCACCAGTCAGAACAACGAATGAGAGTTGATAATCAAAACACTAACCATAATTTCCATCATCATTGCGGCGCCAATAGCGCACATAGCATAGGTCACGAGGCCATACAAACCTGTAACAGCATGGGAAGATGACAATAGGAAAAGGAGCACCAAGAGAGACAACTTTACACCACTTCCAACATACTATAATAAAAATGGTCACTCTCATAAAACAAAGAAAAGGGCATATAATACAGAGAAGTTTTACCAAAAAATTCTAGATTCTAAGAAATGGTACTTTATTGCAAGCCACCTCTAATAGTGTACCCCAAACCCTAATTCTAATTGGTGATTGGGTTTAAAAAGAAAACACACAGATGTATATATATACATATATAATCTTTTATGTCCTAAAAAATCCAAAACCAAAAGAAATGCTCCGAAGAAATTTTCAAAAACATGAAATGTTGCAATCAAAATTGAGTGAAAATGAACCAGAAATACCAAATATTCCTGGACTAAGAATGTAATTTTGTAAGTTTGATTTTTTCATCATATGTCACTTATTTTAATCCATATGTAACACAATTGATCAGTTTTGGCAAAAAGTATTTGAATACGTTCCACATAGGTATCAAATTTATTTGAGAAACATACAAGAAAAAATGAAGTAACAAAAGATGCGTAAGTGGCTAGGTAATGATGAAAAGAAAGAATAGCGAAGCACCCAAATAAACCACATTGTAAAATGATTATTATTGGAGGATTTAAAAGTGCCAGTTAAAAAATTTTGTACACATGTGATCGTAATTATGCATGTGAAATTTTTGTATGCAAAATTGAGAAATAGTTAGCAGCTTTTTTCTGATATGTTGAAATGCAGAAATCACTTTTGGTAAAGGCACATTACATTGGAAACCAGTCTAGCTGTAGCCTATGGTAGAGTATTGCCGTATGTCCATCCACCTCTTCAACCAAGCTACCATACTGGAAACTGCAATCCCACCTGACAAATCCATAAATAAAACTTTAAGGAGCTCAAACATTTGAAATAGGCAGCAGGAAATCGCAATTCAGAAATAAAATCACAAGTAATAACGTGATGATTATTCAGAAAAATAAGTACTTCTGGGTCTTGAAATTAATGTTTCAAAGGCATGGATAAGTAATGGTGCATTGATGGAAGTCCAATGTGGCATTTTCCTCGCCCAAACTTGCTGGGTTGTAATCAAGGAACCTAACCTACAATTTTCTGGCCCGTATTCAATAATAATCCAAAGCATAATATTTTTAGGTATGAAGGGAATAATAATTATTAACTAAAAGTTTGTCAGGAAAAGTTGGTTTATAGATTGAGTGAGAAGGAGTGAGGGAAGCACTTCAGTTGTTTGGGCTTGAATTTAGTCAAGGGTTGTATCCCAAGTGCCTAGAATTACTTGGGTTACTTTATTAGTTTATGCTATTGTCTTGTTTAACTATTTCATAATTTCTAATTTAATCCTCTAGTTCCAATTGGATAAATGAGGTTAACAGATCTTGTTTGCATGGGCCCTAATTGCATATCATGCTAAAATTGAATAAGCATCTCAAATCTGAATTCCATTTCTTCTGCACAGTTTACTTTCTTTCTTTTTTCTTGTTAGACAATGGTGTATGAGGACAAGGAGTCAAGTTGCTAACTCCGAGTTGCGTAATCTTGAGAGTTATGAACTCTTGGGTCCATAGTGTAAGGCCTTAATAAGGCAGAAAATTGAAGTTTTTAGTTGGGGGTCCACAAACTCCTTGGGCCAAACAAAGAGTAGAGTTCCCGACTTCTACTTCCCCAAAGCCTTGATCAAAACACCCCCTTAATGATTTCATGTATAATCAATTTTAAAAAATATCCATAAATAATAACAAAAATAAATTATTAAACTAAGTCTACAAGTGTCTCAAATTGACAGGGGAAACACCTACTCAAACCGTGTTCCGTCCATGCTCATGACAAGTTCAAAGATTTGCTCACAAGTAGCCTCCACTACACCAACAGCTTTCATTGCCCTACTATAGCTCCTTGGCTACAAAGAGAATTGGTATGTGAATGTTTACACCAAGAACTTATTGATGACATGATCAACCTATTTATGTGTATAAACAACGAGAAAAGACTTACAAGGTAGTCAACCTCTACAAGCTCTTCAAAGATGCGAAGTCCTGCCGATAATAAGATTGAGAAAACCACCACAAATACACAAGTAAGAATGCAGTTATCCAAGCAACGCTTCTATTATTCTATCCTTTGTTATCCAGGCTTGAACAAAGATTAAGAAATTAATAATAAATAGCTAACCATTTTGGCACTGAACTAGACGCCAATGCTTCCGTGAAAAAGCTTGACTATTGGCATTTTGATTTGAAAAATCTGATCCTATTTCCCTTGTCCAGTCAAAAACTGACTCTGGAGGTCCTGCCACACATTAAATGGTAATAAGTTTAAACAATTGAGTTAAAAGAAAAAAGAAAGGCGAGAAGGAAAATTATAATTTACAAACCATTTCCAATGGTTGTCCTTCGGAGTAAATTTGGATGAGCATCATCCTCATCCTCCTGTGCGCTCATCCTGTTAATGTTACAGAAACAAAAAAGTTATGTCTCACAAAAATGTGCATCGAGCAGAAAGTAGACATATAACTGGTAATATATTTCAGGAGGGCAAGAGGAACATTTTTATAAGAATAATATTCAACCAATCCTTATAGGATGTTAAAACACAGTAAAAAAATGTGGTAGAAAATATCAAAGCAAGTTTAGATGCAAATTGAGGGATGAATGCTGTATGTACCAAACATAAGTACCCTAATTACATCATCTCCAGGTAAATATTTTTGTAGGATATCTAGATACAAATTGAGGGAAAATGTACTCACTGACTTTCATGATCTGAGGAGGAAGCAGTCCTCCCATTATCCATCCCAGATTTATATTCAAAAGATACAAATTTGTTCCCATTCGGAACTTGTGAGCCTTGGTGCTGATATTTCCACATGCAAAGTAGATTTAATTCATCAATTCATAATATGTAGTAATCAAAGAAACGAGTATGAATGTTTACTCAAGGGGTAAATGATGGATATGAAGAAAACCAATACCCAGAAGAGACAGAACCCATTATAAAAACCTAAAATAAAATAAGCTGATGTGACGAAGGTAATATCCAAGACAGATAGAAATAATGTAGGAGAATATTACTACTAACATGAAGAGAATAACTGTTCGATACTAATATGTATATGGGAAACAATCAATTTTTAATTATTCAAAAAGCCAAAGACTACGACTATAAACTTACAAAGGCACTCCCACCCCATAATAAAGGAAAACAAGTAAAGGAAATTTGAGAACTACCAGATCAATGACAAGTTCTATTTTCTCCTTCCATAGTAAGGCTTCTTGGATATTGAAGGCCGCCATCTGCAAATCAAATGCTAATTAAAATCAGTGCACCCAATGGGGTTTCTAATACTGATCAGGCCATCCCATAGTATGTCCAGTCCAACAAAATTTCCTCGTCATTATGCAAAGAATAAACTGTGAAATATAGAAAACAGGAAGCTCAAAAGATACAGAGCAACATGGAAATTTTACTCATGTTACATATCTACAAAAAATCAATTAATAATTGAAGAAAATGGATGACCATATAAAATAAAGTAAGAGAAAAGACCAGAAGCTTAATTTATTCATATGTAAATTATCAATGTTGAGATAAAAGATGAGCAGAACTCATACAATCTTGATCAATCAAGTGATTGGGAGTAGAACAAACCGTAATTCGATGGTACTTCTCTTTCTTGTTGTAAACAGACAAGACATAAACCATCTACAACATCAAAAATGAGAATTAAAATAGATCATTAAGTAATACACACGTAAGGAGTGTTAGCACCATTATTCACACTTATGAAATACAAAATTAAGAAGATAAGAAATCAAGATACAGGAAACAAAAATCCTAATGGTTGATCATCTGATATGAAATAAGCATATTTGTCTGAACTCAGCCAACAAGCTTAAGAATGTTACTAATAGAAAATTGGAATATATTATGAAACAGAAAGTAAACAAGCATTTAGAAAACAGAAGAAAAGGTTGAGACATACTCTCCCGGACTAGATTGGTTAAACATCTACTTCAAAGGGAAAATCATTATATCACAGGATTTTCCGACACTACAAGCCCAAAAGATCAACCCAAACTACCAGGCCATACCAGCAATAAGAAGAGGTGACCATAACTTGGCTTCATTCACTAGAAAATGAGAATATTATAGGCCTCATACACTGCCTTAAATAATTAAGATTGGAAATGCATTCGAAAAATTTACATAAAAGAGTAAAAATGCACGAACTAGAACTTCAACCAGTGGCAAAAGGTTAATGAATCATCTGGATGCTCTCTCTCTCTCTCGCTCTTTCTCTTTAGATGGCACTGTGGACTTTCTGATCGCCATGATCACTCCTTGAGGCTATTTATGAACAAATCCACTATAGAATAGTTCACTCGTTGAGGAGACCAAACTACAAACAATTGGAACCTCCTCCTCACAAGAAAATATGAAGATATTTAATCCTTGGTTGTAACAAATCCTAGCCCTGGTAGAGCCTACTTGTGGCAACAGATAAGTTGGCTGCATTCTAAGTCTTGAATAGACTGCTTGCTTCCGCTTAAGCAAACAAATAGCTTCCATACTCGGAATCAGAAGATAACATGTTGCTAAAGAAAGAAAAATTAGAAGTAGAAATAGCAACTAACATGTCCATGGTGCGTCTTCAAGCCACGATCCTCCACTCTACAGTTTCCATCTATTAGCATGGTCTTAATTGGAACCTGAGTCGAAAGATCAAAAAGCAGGCACGTAAGAAATGCATTTCGATCAAAAGAAAAGAAAACCGTAAGAATGCAGATAGAAATTACACATGCATTTGACGTAATTTAGCCCTTCGCGCATAGTTACATCTTATACGAAGATGCTACAACATAACTAGAAATACACAACACAACACCAAAAGTTGAAAATCCTGAACTAAATCACACAATACCTACCTGATTATCCTGAGGCTTCTTCTTATAATACGCAAGCAACCGAGATTCAAGCACGAAGTACCGCATGTGAATGAAGGACCTGCCGATCTTCCGCCGTCCATAACGCACCATCCAACCTTCATACACAACCTTCGACGACATACCTTTAACAAACTTGATTGGCGCCAGATCAATACCTCTCACAGGTCAAGAAAAATGAATATCCAGAATAATCAAATAGAGTATGCACAGTCTTGCAAACTCGGAAGCTCAGAAAACAATCCTTGCTTCCTTGCTTCCACAACATCAGTGAGAACTCAAGTAACTTGATCGGTCATCACAACGCCGAGAATTTCCAAAGCAAACATCGAAAACGCAAATTCAGACATCCGGCATGACAAGGACAAAAACTTCCAAAATTCTCAACCTCAATTCCAACTTCCTCACAAATTCACTTTTGCAATTCGAGTCTAGCAGTAAAGGCAAACAAATCAAATCATTCTCCCTTAAAAGAAGGAAAGAAATTCAAAGAACAAAACAAAAGAAGAATTGACTTTAGAGAGGAACTGTAGGGCGTGTGGAGGAGCCGTCGGAGCACCGGGATCGGAGAAACGGCGACATCTAGGAAGTGGTGGGGAGGAGAGAGATCGGACGATTGGGAATGCGGGTAAAGATTCTGATGAAATGAAGGGTGAGGGATCCCACGTAGGTGGAAAAAAAAGGGAAGAGGGGGTGGTGGGAGGATGAGTGACACGTGTATGAAGGTTATTGGGCGGTGACGAAGATAGTGGGGTGATGATAATAGGGAGTTGGCGCCGTGACGAAATCCAAATATATTCAAAACAAGGTGGAGACCGGTGAGGGGGTTTACTTTTTTGTAAGGTGCATTTCGCTTCCTGTGGGACCGCACAGACGAAAACAAAACTTTTGTTATTTTTATTTATACAAAAACAAAAAAAGAAAAAAGAAAAAAGAAACAATAATATTTTTTTTATGAAATATAAATAATAAATTGAATTTCGCAGGGAGAGTCCGGAAATCAAGTTGATGAAAAGTCCACTATAATGTCAAATTACAGAAATGTTATACTCCAATGTTCAAATTTTCTTGTTCAGATGTTCTCGAACAAGGGCATTTTGGACCAGAAATATTTTTAAGTCTTGGTGTATCACGTGCCTCGCACGTGTAATGTTGGGTTTAAAAGGGTTTAAGATTGTTTTTAAAAATTTCAGAGTAAAAATAGTATAGATAAGAAGAAAGGAATAAACAATAGTAAAAAAATTATATAGATCAAAATTTGATGTATACAAATTAAAATTAAACAAGTTTCAAAATACAAGAGACCGATAACCAATAAGAGCTCAATGTAGTTGAGAATGTTATAGATTCAAATCTTTCACCTTCAATTTGTATTAAAATAAATAAATAAATACAATGATCAATATAATATTTTAACCATTTAAAGTTATACCAGTTTTTTAAAATAAAAGTTATATCAGTTTAAGCATTATAAAGTTTTTTATACATAAATTATCTAGGAGTGAGCATCGACACTTGAAAAACCGATCCGAACTATCGAAATCGACCGAACCAATCGATTTTATTAAAAATGCAGTTGGTGATCAGTTTAATTAAAATGTTTTGAAAAATATTATATATATACCAATGACTTATCCATGGAATATTCTTGAGACAGTTAAAGTTTGTTAGAAAGTGAATGTTAGGAAATAATGTAAGATTTTATCTTATATAGGTTTTGTTTTCTCTTTCAAAAAGTTATTTTCCTTTTAGAAAATCTTCCTTTTAATTGCAATAGATAAGATTTGAACTTAAGATGTTAGAGTTATAGCGGAGACACAGGCACTGCACCATAAACCAACATTATTTTTTAAGATTATTTAATATATATTGTATTTTTAAACTTTAAAACTAATATTAAAATACAAAAACTAAGAATGTGGGGGCACGCCCCCTGACCCATTCTTAAATCCCCCCTTGATATATGTGTAATAAACATTGTTTATTATGATTGGGTGTTCAAATATTTATATTCGAAGTAAAAAAAATGTTGTCAGGCCCAATGGATGATTAAATATGAAAAAAAAAACTGTCAATAAAATGTAACAGACTTAAACTACCATGCGGTTCAATCGATTGGTTCAGTTTTTGAACATGGTCAATTTCCTTAGTATAAGATAACTTGGTCGGTTTTTATATCCAATTCTTTTTACAAAATTACTCCCACTCAACTGATAACCATCCATATAATTACCCTTCATTAGCATTTCACATGTTACACTTATTTGAAGATAAAATGTTGTAATCGTTACTAAATTTGAATGACTTACTTTTGTTTCTTACTATATTTTTCTTTACTTATTTGGAAAAGAAGAGTTAGGCGATAGATTTTTTTTTTTCTGTTTGGTTAAATTAGTTGCATTTTTTTAACCGACTTTGTTGGTTTATTGATTTATAGCTGTTCTAAAAATATTGTTTTTTTATTAACAGCTAAAATAAATGTACTATAACATTATCCTTTATTTTTAACTTGTAGATGAATAGTGTTATTTATTACAATTTATTTTTAAATAAATTAAATATAGTATAATAAATTATTAATTAATATGAAAATAGTTGAAAAATAAATCTACATTGGTTTATACAACTAAATTGCACTAAATTAGTATTAATTTACCAATTGTCATAACTACTTTTTCTAATTTAAAATTAAAATATATTAAATTGCTTTCTATGTATAGTTTGAAAGTTCCGGCCATATTACCTGTACCTCGACTAATCTTATCGGACAATCCATCTGATCCTATAACATTTGAGTGTCAAATAAACTCGTTAAAAATAAATTATTAAGTAGGTAGTCAACCCGAATTGAACTCGTAGCCTATTTGTTAGTTATTGAAATTACTTTTTTTTCTTTCTAAAACCACACTTTATCTACCATTATTTTAAAAGTTACACCCATAAGAATTAAGTTAGTGAAAGTTTGGAAGTATCATTTATATATATGTGTGTATATATGTATATATTGATTAAGTTACGATGATGGTTCTAACGTACCGACAACTCTTCTCCTTTTAAACAAAAAGGAGGGAAACTTTTGTCTCAATTTATTTGTTTAACCCAAACAAACAAATAAAACTTCTTAATTATAATTTAATTTATTAAGGTGACCTTTTAAGTAGCTTATTGGACATTTGACTCATTAAGCGAATGATTTGTTATATATATGTATTAAAAAGGGAATAAAGAATAAAACACTATTTGTCCCTATATATTGTAAGGTAGTATTTAAAAAGGTTATTATTAAATAATAGATTTATGATCACTTTCACGTTTTTATGTACACAATGTATGTTATGTTCTTTAATTGCGAGGAGATGTTATGTATTGGTTCAGTACAATTATAAAGTTTAGCCCTCCTTGAGGTACAGAAGTTCGCAAAAATATCAATAAGTTTTATATTTTGTGTTTCTGAAATATATTTTTTAAGCGGTCATATTTGTTAGTTTCTAACATGTCTCGTGATGTGCTATTAAGTTGACATACTCTCATATACTACAACAGTAACAAAATTGATTAAATTTGTTAATTCAATCACACGACATTTAATAAGTGGTTTAGCTTAATGGTATTGACACGATTTTCATCTTTGGAATTTAAAGTTTTTTTAGATGAAATATTAAAATCTAAAGTTTTAAAACCAAAACTTAACTAAACATGTGAAGTAACCATAACCATAACAAATTTTGTCAAAGAGCCTCTATGGTTGAATATGTACATATTTTATCTCGAGAATAAATTAAAATAACACATAAATCTTAAGAGTGAAATTGCACTACTTTAAAAGTGTGTTTGAGCTACCAACCTAAAGTTGGTGGAGTGGACTATATAAAAGCTCACACACTATGATTGGAATTTCAATTATAATAGAAATTCCAATAGTATCCTTTAACGTTATAAGCCACTATTAACTATAACATCATTATTTAAACTATAATGGTACTATTCAAAATCATTATAGATGTTACCATTCCTTACTCGTCCTCCCTTTTACATCGTGTTTATTGTTTTTTACCAAAGTTAATAGTATGCACACAAACATTAGACTGTAATGACTACGTTATGAATTCAAACAAAAACTAGTTATAATCGATTGACTATTATAATCACAAACTATAATAATAAATCTAATACTCTTGACCCCTAAACTAAACTAAGACTATAACTCTAAGAGTATAATATTTTAAAACCATATAGAAAGAATTTAACATTTTCTCATCATACTTTTAACATAAACTAAAATTTAAGGGGTTGTTTGTCCCTAGGACTAGAGAGGAGTTTTAGTCAACTCCATATTTGGTTGATATCTTAATCATAGTATTATGATAATATTTGTTCTCACTCCTCTTTGTCTTTTTCCTCACACCCCTTCTCATTAAGCTCCAAATAAAAGTAGAAAGTTGAGCCAAAACGAAAATTCTAGTAAAAACCAAAGAAGTAAAGTCGAAAAACTATCATGAGTCACCCATCACCTTATCGATATTAAAAAAGTAAGGTCGAGAAACTATTATGAGTCACTCATCACCTTGTCGTGTAAAAGTATAACATCTTAAAATCAAATAAAAACTAAGATCCACATTTAGCATATTACACACCATATTTTAATTATACCAAAATAGTATTTTAAAACTATTCTAAAATGGTATTTTGGGGCAATTCGTTAAGTGAGAAGGTGGAACCGACCGGAATCAGATCCCCACCCTGCCGCCATCGTCAACGCCACGTTCAAGCACTCTCTCCTTCTCTCTCTCCCCCTTCCTTTGCGCCAAACCCTTTTTCGGGGACCGCAAAAGGGCTGATTCTTCTGCAACAAACACTCCCTCGCGTGGTGGGATCGACTACTCTCAATCACCTTATTATGCAATCGTCAGTGCTTTCCACTTATCATTACCAATCCATTATTCCATCATTTTCCGTTTCCTCATCTTCTTTTTCCATTTCCACTTAATTTTTATCATCACAATTACGAAATCTGTTTCCTCTTTTTTGTTTCTGCTTTTTCCATAGCTGCCGTGTTATTTGAGCTGCTCGATTTTATTTTGTTCTACTTTTGGCTGTTTTGTTTCACCTGTGGATCTTTTTTTCTTTTCGTTTTTATTCATCATTGCGATATTGGATGTTGCTTTCAATTGTTCGATTTTGACCAAAGAAGTGGAAGACTAACGATCTTTTTTTAAGAAGAATCGATTTCTAAAGCGTTTCTTATTTTGCCTTCAAACAATAGGTTTCTTTGTCTTCTTCCTCAATTATTAGCTTCAATAATGCTTTTCTTTTTCCGCTCTGTGTTCTTGCTGTGGTTTGCGAGAATTATTGGTACTTTTACTTGTTTTCACGAAGCATTTCACGAATTATTCAGAAGAGTTGAGGAAGTTCCTGTGTTGATTTACTGAATGGAAGTGTTTTTTTTTGGGGGGGGAAACAGAATTTGGCTTAATGGTAGAAGAGGAGAAGTTATCATAAAAGTGAAGATCACGGAGGAATAGAGTGGAAAAATCGATTTGAAGATATGGGATCTTTTAAGGGCCATGTTCTTCCAGGAACGCTGTTTCTTCTGGTTGGTGTTTGGCACGTGTGGAGTGCTCTGCTTCGGTACGTGTTAAATCCTAGCTTGTTTCGTGTTCGTGTGTGGAATCCTATGCCTGGCTTCGACGGAAAACTCAAATACTTAGAGCTTTATGTTATTGTTATTGGCGGTTTCATTGATTTGTGTATTGAGCTTTTGTATTCAACCCATCTCAAGTTCTTCGTTAATGGAGTTTTGAACCCTTCACATATGAACAACTTTGAACATTCGGGGATGCTTCTCATGTTCTTCATTTTTGGAGTCATCGCTTTGCTCTCTGAAAAATCCAGGTAATTCATTCTTGTTTCACGAACAAAGCATTTGAGAGTGTTAACTTTTTCATTACTTTTGTTTAGATCAGTTGGGTTTAGTTAATTCAGTTACTTTGCTTGAGTTAGTTTTGAGAAGTATTTTTGAAAACGTGCACAACAGACTAACGAACGATAACTTAGTTTTTTAGTTGAGTGGTGGGTTTAATAAGACATATCAAATTGATGGTGGAAAGTATGAGGTTATTTTAAGAAGGAATTTACGCCGGCAAGGACGAGTAAACATGGCGTGTATAGATGTATCTTTGCTGAATTGGTTGAATAAAAGTTCACGAACTTTTGCTCTTGATCTTGTAGTAGTTTGTTTACATCAGGAAAGTGAATAAGTGATCATAGATTCAAGATGAAGATATCAAGGTTTAGGTCTGTGAAGGATCAGTGTAGCTTTCGTTCTGTTTTCATACAATGAACTTCACATATTAGTAAAGTAACGCATGCATGGGAAGCAATTGATATGAAGATATAGCCTACAGATCATATAAGATGGAAGTTCTGGGATGAGAGCAATAGCAATTTCTAGCACATCATATTTTAAGTTGTGCCTGTTCCCAAACCTCGTTGGAAAGACACGTTTTTCGTCCCTGATTTCTAGTATTTTTCAGTTCGTAAGAGATTATCATCCAGAATTTGAAGTGAAATGTGGACAAATAACTGGTTATACTGTATAGAAGGGGACATGTCTAATTTGCATAATCTTTTAATCTAGTATTCAAATATTGAATTGAGTTGTTAACTATCTGTTTCTAAATTTATGTGCAGTTCATCTTTTACTGTTTTAAATCTTAATTACTAGTTTTTTTCTTTTTTTGTGAAAAAGAGCTGATTATTCAACTCTCACCTCTTTCTGTTTAGATTTGTTCGTCTACCAGACGAAGCGCTTTGTCTGATTGCTGCCATGGCATTCTGCGCCGAATATCTGTTGTTTTACTTTCATTCAACTACTCATAAAGGCCTCGAGGGTTACTACCATATTCTCCTTGTCCTCTTGATAGGGCTCTGCATTTTGTCGACGGTTGCTGGAGCTATTTTACCTACCAGCTTTTCAGTTGACGTGTGCAGCGGTATCGCCATAACGCTCCAGGGTCTTTGGTTTTATCAAACAGCCTTCACTTTGTATGGTCCAATGATGCCTGATGGTTGTGAGCTAAAGGATGATATGATGGTCATGTGTTATTCAAAAGATAGTGAGGTTAGAGGTGAACTCCTCGCAAATTTCCAGCTCTTTTCTATGGTCATTGGAGTCCTTGGAGGGGTCGTCGGAGTTTACTGGTTTGCAGCATCGAAGTACGGGCGATCCGACCTCGGAAATTTGAATGCTATCCAAGAGTAGATTGTTTCCGGGTATGGCTTGCATCAAAATATTCTCTCTTTGTAGGAATCTTTAGGCAACTTCTAGGTTTGTTTCTTACATTATAAAAAGTAAACCTTCTTTAGCTTCATTTAGAAATCCATGCCACGATTATGATTTGGAGTGCTGCTTAACATGCTATTTTTTGTTATTATTTTTAACACTTGAATGCTTTGTGGGTAAACAATTCCTAAGTGCATTTGGCTTGAGTGTTTTGACTTGAAAGCACTTTAACAATTTTCTTAAAAAGGTAAAATCAACCATCATATGATTTTTTATCGAACGCATTCTATTTATTTGGTTATCATTAAAATACTTTTGACTACAATATTAAAATACTTTGATTACAATATTTTGATGATTAAAATCACTTTTGTGAAAGTTCAACATTCAAAATCAATTTCACCTTAAACAAATTTTTTATACTATTAAAATGATTTAGAATGACTAAAAACATTTCCCTAAAGATGCTTGTAACTATTGTCTTAATTTAGAATCACTCATACACATCTAAGACGTCCCATGATCTCTCTCACACACATATATATATGTCAATGGCAAACATAGTCTATGGTTTTATTCTTTTGGGGGACTGATTGGAAATTTTCAAATATCATTTATCACAATAGTGACATTAAAAAATATTTGAGATTGTCATCATGAGCATAGCTAAGCAGCATATTATATGTTAAGGTGAAGTGGAAAAAGGTCCTAATCTCAATTCTATTTCGTTGGATTGAAAAGGACAAAAAAAAAAAACATTGCGGGTCCATGAAATTCGAATTTTCTTTTAATGACATGTTTGTGTTTGAATCTAAGAGGCTTGAAATCACTTTTATCATTTTCAAAATCGCTTGGTTATTAAAAATTAATTTTAATATTATAAAAATTACATTGGAAGTGTATAATTGAATACTAATTTAATTCATAGCAATTAAATATGTGATTTGGAGTGATTTTATAATGGTTAAAAATAATTTTAACCGTTTCAAAATTAAAATGCAATCGATAACTAATGGATGGTTTGAATTAATTTTTCAAACACTTTGATCGATTATAGAATTTGATTATGGGTTCAGATTTGAGAGTTGAATAAGAAATTGAACATTTAAGCTAAAATGCTCTTGATACCATAACCTCTCCTCGTGCTTTTATATTGAAATGGTTATTTTGATAAATCAAAGTTGAACAATCAATCAAATCAAGGTTTAAATTTTATTTTGCGAAGGTTAGATGACCAAAATAACATAATCATAACCACGAGCGGAAATAGTATTTATATAGATTCTTAAAACAATACAATAAGTGCTATTCAGTAAATAGGTTTATTGTAGCTCGTAATAGATTTACGACCAACGTAGCACGACATATAATTATTGTATTACTTACTAATAACGTATGATAAACTTGTTAAAGTTATTTTTAGTAGTCTTGATTTTGAACTTCTAATATGTCGTAAATTTGATTCAACCATGAGTTTTCTTATAAAAGATCACGAAAAAAAAACAAGAAAAAGATAATATATGCATTAAGATAGGTATAATATAAAATTTAACCGTACGAAGAATTATACATTACTTTTTACTAAAATTTGTAGTTAAATTAGCCCAAACATAGTAGAACGTTGTGTTTGAATTACATTTAAATTTTAAATTTTAAAAATAAATTATTTTTAAAAAAATTAGATATGGAAATCACTAGAAATAAATTTTTTTAAAGAGCATATTTTAAAATAACAAAATAAATTGTGATAGAATTTGTTATATGTTGTAAATATTTTGTAAAATCTATTATTTTTAAAAGTGTATTTTAAACCATATTTATAAAAAAAATAGATTAAACTAAAATAATTTTTTTCAAAAATATTTTTTTTAGATAATCCAAACGGATCGGGAGTGTATTTAGTATTTAAACATTAATGGAAAATTTGTATACAATTGGGAGTTCTTTCCTCGTGACACGTGGGGCAGCCACATTGGTCCGCCAAATGCTTTAGGAACCCAAACAATCTTCCGCCAATTCCAAGCAAAATTTTGATGAAAACCTTATCCTCTTTCACTACTCTCATCCATGGCGTTCGTCTCTGCTTCGCCTAGTGAAGACAAGATGTAAGAGACGAGTCGACTGTATTTCAGTTTCATAGACAAACCTTAATGGCCGCCATTGCCGGATCTCTCAACCTTCCTCTTGCGCCTTCAAACCTTCCATTACTCCGCATTAAGGTACTCTTCTCACTTCGCCTCCCCATTGCAACATTTCTTTGAGTTCTGTAACAACATTTTCTACTATAACTACTTCAAATTATACCTAAACGATGAAGGATTCCTGAATCCGAACTGTTTATCAATGGATTATCCATAAGTTCATCAATCAACAATCGGTTTCTTAAAGATTAGGAGTTAGGATTTAGGATTTAGGATTTAGGATTTACTTTATCAGGGATACTTGTTAAACCTAGAACGATCCATTGATCCATTTCAACGACTACTACTTGAATTATAATGAAATGGAAGAAGACGAAGGATTCTTTAATCTGAACTATTCATCAATGGAATTTCAGTTTTGATTAGTAGTTAGGATTTAGTATGGATATCAGTAAAACCTAGCGCAGTTCATCGATTCAGTTCGATGATAACTACTTGAATGTTGAATTATATTGAAATGGAAGGAAGACGAAGGATTTTTTAAAATATCTGAACTATTGATTTTCCATTTCGATTACTTTACGAACACTAGGAGTTAAAGAATAGTTTTGAAGAACAATTGATTGTAAGAAGAAAACAAGTGGTCTACTTTTATAGGGAGTAGTTTATAGTTGTTCGAGAATTGTGAGGGTGGGCGAAGACAACAAGTGTTGTTGTTAGGAAAGTTCCACTAAAGATTCTATGACTTTGGTTTCAAGTTGTCTAACTCAGAATTAAATTTATTCTCTAGTTTGAGATATGTTTGCCTAGGTGCTAACTTCGAATGTGTTGGGTGCTCTTTGTGAAACCAACCTCGGGCATTGAGGTTTTTTTCCATAATTTTTAAGAAAGAGTGATAATCCCTCAAAGAAGATAAAAGAATTTACTACACCTAAACGCAAAAGTCCTAGAAAACTATTAAGCTTTGTCTTAACATTGGTTTGGCTGTTTGAGAGTGGAAAAACATGCGTGAATGTTACTTTTAATTATTTTTATGTGGGCTTTGTTTTTCTTCGATTTTAAAGTTTTTCACGTGTATATCCTAGTTTCATTTTTTCTGTTTTTGTGTAATTTCTTAAATTTTTTATGTGGTTGTAGTGAGGTTTTTTACCAAGTAGGATTGATATTTATTAAACTTAGAACGACTCGTTGATTTTTTTTATTTTCTCAGCAGAAAAATTGTAAATTCTCACTTCATATAAAAAGCAACGAAAGAAACTGTTTCCCAAATTTAAGACCAACCATTAACCAAAACCAAACTCACATGAACCGCCCCACAAGTCTAAATGCAACCTTGAAGCGTCCGAAGGGATTCGGACCAGCTTCAAGGAAGAAGAAGACGAAGAAAACGAAAGGAGAAGGAAGCGTGGATGATGACAACGACGAAGACGAGGAGGAGGAAGAGGAAGGTGGTGTAATACCAGAAGTAGTGACAAATAGGATGATGAGTAGAATGGGATTTACAGTGGGGATTCCATTGTTTATAGGGCTATTGTTCTTCCCATTCTTCTATTACCTCAAAGTTGGGCTGAAGATTGATGTGCCCTCATGGGTGCCAGTCATAGTCTCATTCTTCTTCTTTGGTTCAGCTCTTTTGGGAGTTAGCTATGGGATTGTGTCCTCTAGTTGGGATCCTTTGAGGGAAGGCTCTTTATTGGGTTGGAATGAAGCTCAGAAGAATTGGCCTGTTTTTTGGCAGTCCATTTGGGGTGGATCTAATAAGAAATAGATGAATTTGCCTTTTCATCTTCTTGCTTTTTCTTTCTTATGTTCTTCTTGGATAAATATTATGGTTTTTTAGAAGTGACGTTAGAAGCAAAAACGAGCATAGTTCAACTAGTATATTGTATTTATTGGCAATCAAGAAGTTCGTAGTTCGTCAACTAATTGAGTTTTAGCTCAATGGTAGTCAGTAATAGTCTTCTATTCTCGAGTCAAGAGGTCTAAATTCTCATCCCATATAATTATCATAGGTTTGTAGTTCGAACCTTCTCACTCCAGTGTACTAAAATAAAGTTATACGATAAGTGAGGTTGCTTGTAAACGAATTAAAAGAGGTAACGATTTTATAAATATGTTTTTTGTTTTGGTTAAATTACATGTTTAATTTATTTAAATTTAAGTTGAATTTGGTTGAATTTTTTAAATATTTAATCTTAAAAATAAGTCATTGTTTAATAACCATCAAAATAATCTTTAAAAAAACCATTGCTTATCTTTTAAAAAAATTATCAAAAGAGTTTTTTTTTAATTGAAAATGACTTTTTGAAAAATCATTTTTTTCTAATGAAACTTATTTTCTAATAACTTTCACTTTCTAAACTTTACGACCATATTGAAATTATATCCAAGATCACAGGAATAAAGTTTAAAATTTCAAAATCTTAACAACTAAACTAATATCAAACGTATTGATGCTTATGCCAATAGACATACATAAATCTATTGATTTTCAAAATTAATACACGTGTGCATTGCAATAGTAACTAAAAATATTTGATCAAGCACGATTAAATGGAGAAAATTATTGTAATTGACAAAATTACTAAAATAAATTTAAACTATCGATGATGAACATTGATAGACTTCCATAAACTTACGTGGGTATCTATCATTGATAGAATTTAAAATCTTGTTATAATTTGTAAATATTTTGATTCCTTTTGTTATATTTAAAAATAAATCAGTCAAAGACATGTTTGAGAGTAAAAATCAATCATGTCGGTAAAAAATATCGCTTTTATTTTATGGGACAATTTCAAATATAGCTTGATGAACCAAAATATTTACAAAATATAGCAATTAGCAAACTTTTAAATTCTTTCAATGATAGGTATCGATGGACTTTTAATCAGTGCATTTAATAGACATTAATAGACTTCTATTCGATGTCAATCTTTGATAGAATGTGATATTTGACCATAATTCACAAATACTTTATGAATCAATAATGTGAATTTACAATGATTTTTGCTCAAATATTAATTAGAAAATAGCTTTCCATTTTATCCAATCTTACCTTTTTCCTTTTTGAAAAATTGATTCCTCATTGACTTATTTCTACATTTTTACTGTATGGCTATAAACATTTGTCATTTTGTCTCTCCATCTAACTACTTTATCTCTCACCATAAAATATTTATCCCTCCATCCCTCTCCCCCACACTCTCTCTCTCCTTCGAATTTTCAACCATTTCTATTAACTTTTTTTTCATCTCCTTTCAATTTTTACCACTTTCTCCCAACTCTTTTTTCCTCCTATCTCATAATTTATCTTTTTACTCTTTTAGGGTTGTTTGGTCCTGACTTCAATATAGTCCACATAAATTAACTACAATATTACTATATAAAAACATTTTTGTTGTATTGTTTACTATTTCCCTCTTATCCTCTATTTTTTTCAATATTATCTTGTTTATTATTTTCTACTACATTTCAAATATATATTATGGACATTTTTAAAAATAGCAAACTAAATTAAAGTATTTACAAACTATAACAAAATTTTAGATTTATTGATGATAGAAACTGATAGACTTCTATCACTGTCTATCACCGCCACTGATAAAAACATATTAGTGTCTATCAATGTCTGTTATTGATAGAATTTGAAATTTTTGCTATATGTTATAAATATTCGGTCAAATTTGCTATTTTTTATAATTCTTTTGTATATAATGATTGACTATATTAATAATTCAAAAACTTTTTTTTTTTTTTTTTTGTTAAAATCATCTTAGAATTGTAGCACTAAATCACTTTGTCAAAATACATAATTCAAAATCACTAATCAACTTTGAGAACAAGTAGAAAATTCTTGTAATTTTTTTAATGTAGCTAAAAGAAAATGAGATTTAGTTGGGCTGATGTGATGGAATGATAGAAAGTGGGCCTAAAGTGGGATTTTTGAGAAGAGACTGTGAAAAAGGACAATTCCAAATACATCATTTCTCATTTTGAACATTAACAAAATCCTATACTAAAGCAACATTTATATCCAACTCCTAATAAACTATATTTATGATAAAAGTCTATCTTAGTTTCATGTAAATTTTGTTATATTTATAAGTTTTTTTTTTTAAATTTTGTTGTATACCTAATGATTAATCTTAAAAGTACTATCTAATACGGTTAGGTTATAAAAATATAGGTTAGCAGTTACTTTTGTTTTTTTTTTTTTACTTTTATCGACATGCGAGTATTTTAACCATATGCTAATTTATTTGTTGGAATCGATGGTTGCAGCGAATTTAAATTAAGCATAACTAAAATATATATTATTTATTTTACAATAAGTGAAGATATGAAGATTTAAATATATGAATTTCTAGCTTTAAGGGAGGAAGTGCGTACTATACAACTAAAACTGTGAGATTGATAATTAAAAATGGTAGGAAAAAATATTAAAGTACATGAACTAGAAGCATGTTTAAGAGTATCACTCTTGTAATTGAGAGAAAAATCGCTTTTATTTTACCCATAGGTTCTTATTAGTACAATGAACATGAGAAGATGCACACCACAAATTTCTTATTTACTAACATCTCTATATGCATATGTTGCTATAAATTTCATAGTTTTTTCCATTTCTTCCTTAATTTACTCTTTTTTTTTTTTGAGAAATTATTGTCTTTTCTAAATCTTTTATTATACATTTCTAAATACCCATCATTTATCTATTCGTCTAACTTTTTTCTTACTCTCTTCATCCTCATTGTCTTTTTCTTTCTCCTTTGAATTTTTTTACTCTCGTAACTTTTTTTTATCCTTTAAGTTTTTATCACTCTTTTAACTTTTTTTCCTATCTTAATGACTTGTCATTTTCATCTTTTAATATTTTCTCTAAAATGTAATACTCTTTTTAGCAAACATAAAATAAAATTTCAAAACATTAAGGGGGCATTTGGCCCTCTGACTATGAAGGAATGAAGTGGACTATTTTAGCCCACTCCGTGGTTGCCCCGGGGGTTATCAATTATCATAATACTAGGATTGTGATTAGGACTATTCTATTTTTATCTTGTTTCTCATATGTCACTATTCCCCACTATTCCTAAATTATAATAACCTATACTATAATTTTATGCAGTCCAAACACATACTATTATAACTCACAAATTATAATAACTTACTTCACGCCTCAAACACCTCTAAGAATTTAAACATATTCTTAATATAATTTTATAGAAGCTAGTTTGTTAAATCACTCTTTATATAATTCTTAAAATCACTTCCAAACGTGCACCAAACTAAAATCACTTCCAAACGTGCACCAAACTAAAACCGAACCGAACAAACCATACTATTTAGGAGTGAGTAAAAGGAAAATGGGAATTTAGTTGGGCTGATGGGATGGAATGGAATGATAGAAAGTGGGCCTAAAATGGGATTAAGTGTCAGAAGAAGAGGGCTAAGGGGAGAAAGAAAGAAAGAAAGAAAGAAAGAAAGAAAGAAAGGGAAAAAAAGGACAATACTTCTTCTCAAGTGTGTAATGTTCTTCTTCTCTTTGCTTTGCTTTGTATTGTTCACTCTGCTGTATTTCTGACTTGAAATGATTGTACAAATCATACATTTTCCCCATTCATATTTCATTGACTCTCCTCCTCCTCTTATATCTTTTTTATATAAAGAGGGAGAGGAGGATGAGGAGAGGAGGGGAGGGGGTGGGGGGGTCGGTTGGTTTATTTTATTTGTTTGTTTTTAAAGTGTACGGATGAGTGTTTAAAGCTTTGCATATTCGCACAGCTCAGTTTCAGTAGTCGTGCTCTTCTCTTCTTTTTATATAACGGGAAAATTACATTTATTTCTCTTTTTTCTTTTTCTTTTTTTAATTTTAGTTTTGAATTTTAAATAATGAATATACTTATATACTTACTTTTGTGATTTTATATCTTTAATTTTAATTTTTACTTTTTATATATAATTACCTTCTTTGATTTTGATTTTTTTGTTCAGTATATAATCAGTCCTTTAATTTAATTTCCACCTCTAATTAGTTACGTCAAAATCATGGTAAATTTTTTTATAGAAAAACTCAACATAACGCATTACAAAATTCTTCGTTACAAATTTAGTTATTGAAAATTTAATTGTTAGTTCTTTTGTTGTTTTTTTTTTTTTTTTTTCAAATTCAGTTGTGAATTTTGAAGGACTATTTTATTAAAAAAGGAAAAGGCAAAAACGAGTTATTTGGAAAAAAAAAATCGATAAATTTTATTATTCTTGATTTTTTTTATGAATGTAAATATTTTATCGATTTCTGAAAATTTTAAATTATATTTTTTATTTGGTAAGTAATGTTGTTGATGTGGTTCATTAAATTATGGGATAATGAAATATATGATATACCATGTGGGTAGGAAAATTAGATAATAAGTCGATTGAATTATATTCGATATGTACTTTTTATATATTTTTCATATTTTTAAATGTCATTTTTTTAATTACATTTTTTTTAATAATTGAAATATATAATACATCCTTAACAGAAGTTTATATATATATATATATAACAGTTGCAATAATAAGAGAAGTCATGAAATATGATTGAAGATGACAAATTATACGAAACCAATTGGCATAATTAAGATCAAAGAAAAATGGGGAAAAAAACTCAATTAAGGTTTGTATATATAACCTAGAAATACTTTAATTGATTAAGAAAATGTATTTTTTATTTAATTAGAGTTTAAAAGTTTAAATCTCTTAATATGTTAACGTGTTCAAATAATATTTATAATAATAAAATTGCATCAATCTTTGTGATCAACTTACAATATTGTGCTTTTAACTTCATGTGAAATCTCAATTCACTTTAAATATAATTAATCTTAGTTAAACTAAGAAAACTTTTCGTAACATAAATTTTCGAAAAAGAAAAAAAAAACTCGTTTGAACATATTACAAAAAGCAATAAAAATTTGTTAGAATACCATCGGTGCTTGTACTTTCAAATATTCAACTAATTTAGACCACGTAGTTTTAATAAAATTTAAATTTAGTCATAATGTGAGAGTATTGTTGATTTTTTAGGTCAATCTATAGCATTTTTTGTATGAATTATAAAAAATATTAATGTATTTTAATTTGTCTTACATATGAAAATGAGTTTTTTTTTTAAATAGAAAATTTTAACAAATTATTTACACTTCATATAACAAAACCACTAAAACACAAAAAATTACACTTGATTTGTAAATATTTTGTCAAATGTTCTATTTTTTACAATTATTCTATAAAAAAAATATTATTATTTAACCAATTTTAATAAAAATTTATTAAATTTAAGATTTGGTGATAATACAATAACTAAAATCAGACAATTGAAAGCAATAAAGACTCAAATTAAATAAAATTCCATAGTATAGTAATGATATTTTAAGAAAAATAAAATTTGGATATACCTTTAGAATACGAAGAAAAGAGAAGTAGAGAATAATTTTCTTTAACATTAAATTTCTACCATGTTTTAATCGTGTGACTATAGGACAAAATAGTACAATAAAATAGTCACCCAACCAAAAAGATGATTGAATAAATAATTTATTCCCACAAGATAAATAAATAACTAAATAATATCCATATAAATTAAATCTCAATTGGAAATCATTGGATTATGAATGTCACTAAAAATATCAATGCAATTATGTAAAGTTTTTTTTTCTTTTGTAAAATTAAATTAAAAAATAAAGAGATATTAATCCAAGTCAAATCACAAATAATGGGGAAACAATATTGGCATTAGTGGAAGGAAATTTAAAAAAACAAAAAAATCAAATCATAAATATATATACATTTATATGTAACTCAAATCATTTATCCTAAAGTTTTATTTTAGCCTATAAATGTAAGCATAGTCGATAAGATAAAAAAGAAATTGTATTTTTCTCGATCACTAGGAGACTAAGAGATTTAAATCTCTCAACCATTCAATGTTGAATTAAAAAAATTTGGATTTAGCGTATTTATATTTTCAATATCAATATTATTTAAGTTTTATAGTTTTTAATTAATAATATTTAAGAAAACAAAGTTTAATTTTATTACTATAACGTGTAAAAATATTTTTCTTATCGTGTATACCCATTCAATCATTTTAAAATTTCGACCAATTTTATAAGTTTTGAATAATTAATAAAGATAAATTACCGTAAATGAAAAAAAAAAAAAGTTAAACTAAAACAATTTCTACCCACAAAAGTTCACCTTTTTTTATTACTTAACCAAACAAATAAAAAATTATAAGAACCTTTGGATGATAAAAAATAATAAATTTTGAGATGGGAGGAAATGTAATAAAATAAAAATTATATTAAAAAACAAAGTCAAATGGAAATAAACTAAATTAAAGCTTTTTAAAGTCATGATGACTAAATTAAACATAAACTAAAAAAGTTTATAGGTCAAATTAATAATTTAATCTCTAAACATTTACCATTTTGCCTCATGCCTCATTGTATCATTAAAGACAATAATAATAATTTCATGAATTGAATGATTGAAAATAATTTGACTTATTCCATTTTGAAATCATAACATTTCTAGAAATATATGTCAATTAGATCTTCATACAATTTCATATATAGTTTTAAGACATTTTATTTAATTTCAACTTAGTTTTCATCTTATTTCAATATAACTTTCATCCATTAGGTTTCTGTTCAACATAGAAATTTAAATTAATGGTCGAGAGATAGTCAATTTCTTATATGTGTTCATGGCCTTTTCCTATTATTTAATACAACGCACTGTTCTCATACCATTAAACTAAATAAAAAGTATCAACTGTTATAATCAATACAAAAACATCGTTTCATCCAATGTTACTATAAAAGCACACTTGTATAGCCGCTCATAAATCCTCAAGAAAAAAAAACATATTAAAGTGAAAGAAATTTAATCATAGATGATAAAACCGTCAAATCAAACAATGACAATCAAAATGTAAAAACAGGAAATCAAAATAGAGTAAGGGGAAAGAGAAGAATAAGATCACGAAGTCAACAATTTCAATGATTTCAATAGTTCAATCGAAGTCTCCATCCACTTATAAATCATAAAGATAATTTCTATTGCAACAACCAACAAAAAAGATTTGATCTCACTCATTCACCCTCAAACTCAACGATTGTTTACGATACAAAGCAATTTGATTAAGAAACTTTCAATCCTCTCACCAAATCACACAAAAGAAGTATCACACACTCAGATTAGTTAACTATGATTAAGCTAACCCAAAAAGTATTACGTAGACAACAATAGTTAAGAATTATACAAAGAATGCAAAAAATCAAAGTATTAGTTAAGATTAAAATCAACTCCCCTACATTTTTCTTTTCTTATTTTTATTCAATATACGATTTACGAATATAAAAAATTTAATATTTTGATATATATATTTGTTGAAAACATATACTTTAACCCGTTTAAACTCAATTTAAATTCTCGATTAAAAGGGTTTTTTTTCATAATTATTTATACTTCATAGAACAAAATCACTAAAAGACAAGATTCATTACACTTGATTTTTTTACGAAGTGTAAATATTTTTTCAAATGTTAATATTTTTCTATAATTTTTTATTAAAAAAGTCTTGACTTTTTCCCAAGAGAGATTAAAAAAGAAGAATCAATGTACAAGCACCAAAAACTTCTCAAACAAACAAAAAACTAGGAAGAATATTCAAAGGTAAAAACAATATTTAATTAAGAGTTTGATTTAAATTTCGAAAATTAGGGACACAAAAAAAAAAAAAAAAAAGAAAAAAAGAAAAGAAAGAGAGGTTAAAAAATAATAACAAAAATAATATGAATAAAAAAATAGAAAGCCATCAAATCAAAACATTGGAAATAGGGAAAGAGTAAGTTGAAGTATGGATTTAGATTTAGAGAGAGAGAGAGAGATTGCTTTAGAATGGGATCACTTAATGTCTTTATAATCACTTTTCAAACTTAATGAAAACTGCTTCCCCCAACATTCATAACGTTAAAAAGTAGTCTAATCTCTCTCTCTCTCTCTCTTCTTTTCTTTTCATCTTTGCTTCCTTGTCATTCTCATTTCACTTTCTTTCTTTCTTTTTTCCCCCTAACATTCCCACATACATAATCTTTCTCTTAATCATTGAATTTGAATCCAATAAAATTGACTACCAAAAATCTCAATCATTTTCCTCCTACCCACCTACCTATCTCGTGGAATGAAAAATCCACATCCTTTAATTGCTTCAAATCAATTCATTTTTTGATTACTATATGTTCCTAAATAATTTTTAAAAAACGTTTTTACATTATTTTTTCACAATATTATTACAATTCATAGAAAAATTAATGTAATAGATTTTGTCTTTTAGTGATTTTTTATGGAAGGTAAGTAATTTTTTTCTTTAAAAAAAGTTTCTACTTATATCCTTTTAGTATTGTTGTAGAAAAACAACTATGACAAGTGAGAGAGACCATTAATTTATTCTAAAATAAATACAAATTGTCATTTGTTCAATATTATAATTTCTAAAAATTGATGGTGATGTGTTAATATTTCAGGGAGGTTACTAACACAAAGACATTTTTAGACATCAGTGAATTTAGTATAGGTTCAAAGAGTTCGAGTTTCTTTATCAATACTAGTAGTTAGTCCACTAGTAAAATTGTATTTTATTCCTCTTTAGAACCAGTTTTAAGCTGCAATTCTTATATGTTTTTTTTCGAATTATTTTTACTGAACTATAAAGTCTCGTCAACAAAATTTATGAATCTTCACGTCTTTTTAAATATTTTAAAACCAAAATAATTATAAAATTAGTTGATTATATTTATGCTAAAAGTAAATATTTAAAATCGTTATTCACATGGGAAAAAAATGCAATTATGAAGTTAAAAGGGGAAAAACGAAGATAATGAAAGTTTTGGGGGAGAATTTTTAGAAGGGGAAAGGGAGAAGATGGAAAGTTTAAGAATTTAAAAAAAGAAAAACCTAAGAATTAAGAAAGAAAAGAAAAAATAATAAGAGAGAAAAGAAAAGAAAAGAAAAGAAAAGTTAAGAAGTAAAATTTGAATGTTTGAGAGAAGAGGCTTTTAGAATTCACGAGTGATGGGATCGAGGAGGGAAGGGAGGAATGACGTTTTGGACCTTGACTATGCTTTTCTTGCCTAAGAAGATCTTGTGTGTCACCCTTCACTTTACCAAAAGTTGCTTCCTCTCTCTCATCCATTTTATGCCACGTGGCACTTCCATTATATATATATATATATATATATAAAGAAAATATAAAGATTAAAATATCACTTCCATCTCTATACTTTCAGACTTTGTTTGATTTCAGTCATTGTACTTTTGAATGACGTTTTTCTTTAGTTCTATGTACTCTTAGAAAATCTTAAATTTAAGGTATGTTTGGATTAACTTTTAAAGAATTTTAGTTGAAGATGCATTTTTTAAAAATGAGATTGAAAAATAATATATTTTAAAGAAAAAAACCAAAATTATATAAAAATATATTTATAAAAAATGTAACAAATCAGGTAAGTGTTTAAATTTTAAATCTACTTTAAAGAAAGTATTTAAAAGAAAAGATATTCTTAATTTTTTTTTTATAAATAATCTAAATGCACACAGTCACTCAAAGTTTTTTTTTTAAAAAAAAAAATTGAAATTGAATAAATAATAAAGTAAATTTCATGCAATAAAATACAACATTAAAAGGGCTTCTTGCAAATTTGGCAAAATAAGTATTAAAAGTTAAGCTCATAACTCGAACTTAATACTTTTGTAAAAAAAGGAAAAGGAACAAATCCAGTTCATGAAAATGTCAAAAAAGAACAAATATACATAATACACCTGATATCCTTAATACCTTTGATACATTGAATACACTTCAATGTCATGTTTGCAAAATAGGAAAAAAAGTGTGTGACACATATTTTAAATATTTAATATAATTCTTAGTTTATCCACCCACCCTAGTTTTCCATATAAAAATATGTCTTTAGAACTTGTAGTGAAAATGCCAATAAATAAATAATTAACATAAATAAGTAGTAGAAAACTAAATTCTAAGGTTTATCGAGAAGCACATAGACTAAAATTAAATAAATTTTTAAATGTAAAGACCAAAATAATATTTTAATCGAATAAAAAACTTTGTATTTTAGATGACATAACAAAACCTTATGAGGAAAGAGAAAGAAGGAAAAGAGTATTTTAGTGTGGGATGAGTTTGGTTTTGTTGTCCCTCTATTCCAAGCATTCTTTGCTTAAAGAGAGGTTTTAAGGGATGGAATAAAGACAAATGAAGGCAGCAATGTGTCTTAAAATTTTAAAAAAGAAAAGTAAAAGAGAAAAAGGTTTAAATCTATTTTAGGGTTTTTTTTTTAATGGCTAAAAACACTTCGGAGCTTTTGAGAAAAACAAGTTTGAATTGTTTAAGTCTATGGCACCCGAGTTGCTTAATCGTGACTTCTATAAATATATATATATGTGGAGTTAATAAGACATAACGTTGATGTTTTTAAGTATTGGAATCCGCATTTCAAGACGTTACAATTTAGTCAAATATTTTCTTCTTCCTTTTTTTACATCTAGGTAGGGGATTTGAATGTTTTACTTTTGGGTTAAACTCACTTTGGATAGCAACAATTGAATTGTTAATGGTTTAGTCTCATCTCTCTATATATAGAGTTTGTAACAATTTAATATTTACTCTGAAAAATATATCCGTTCACTCTAATTTAATCCATACCATTATAATTGTATGGTCTTTGACTCTTTATTTTATAAAAACCCGGCCCACATACATGATCCCTGTTTAGTTTAGGATGGATTAAATAATTTTAAATATATATTTTTTACAATATTTGAGGTTGATGGTACAAACATTATATATGTTAATTGAATTGCGCTTATTTAAGTGGCATTACGAAAACTAAAATAATACAAATTACGAACCGATTGTTACAAACTAAATATCCACGACTAAACTATTAACCTTCATTAGAATTTAGAGGTGAAAATTTTTAAGTTTAAGAAAACTTAATATAAATATCTAGAATATATATCTTTTAGAACTCAACAAAATAAATATGAAGTTTAAGTTTCTTTCATTGATACATTGTAATTTCTAAAAACAAATTAAGTTTATAAATACAATATATGTTTAAAGTTTTCTTACTTTATTAGCTATATTTTTTGACAAAATATTTATACTGTAATAAATTTTGTCTTTTAATGATTTTGTTCTATAGAGCGTAGATAGTTCGTTAATTTTTTTTATTTTTTAAAAACCTATTTTAAAAACGTTATACAAAAATAAAGCCAAAATTATAAATGGATAGAAAACAATATTTTTCTATACGAAAATTTACCTATAATTTTAAGGGTTTTTTCATACAAAATCGACAAACTATTTATACTCCATAGAACAAAATTACTAGAAGACAAAATTCATTCTACTTCATTTTTCTATAGATATTTTGTCAAATGTTCTATTTTTTGACAATTTCTCTAATTTTTTAACGTACATATATTGTTAATAAAACTTGTGGACATAAATATATATATATATAAAAAACAAATCAATAACAATAATATATGTCTATTTGAGCCCATGCGATCAATTACAAACATAAAGTAAAAATTTATAGGACATTTTTAAAAATAGCAAAAAAAAAAAAATATTTACAAGCTATAGCAAAATTTTGGATTATATCACTGATAGTCTTCTATCACTATAACATATCAATGACTATCAGTGAATGAATTTGCTATAGCTTATAAATATTTTGTAAAATCTACTACTTTTAAAAATTTTCCAAAATTTATTATGCCTACAAACATTTTCAAAAGTTGTAATTAATAATTTATGTAATTTTTAAATATAGTAAAATAACAAAAATATTTATAAAATATCACAATTTTAAATTTATAACAGATAAACTTTTATATATAAAATAAAAAAATTTGTTATATTTTGTAAATATTATCATTAAAATAAAGAATATAGTTTAAATTTTCCAAAGAAAAAGAAAGATTGCATGGGGTGGGTGGGTGGGTTGGTTGGCCATACTTGCCAGGCTAACAAAGCACAAGCAATAAGCCAAATCTCGAATGCTGACTGACAACCGACAATAGCCAGTAACATGAGTGTGGACCAAAGTGTTATATGTCGAAGGAAAACAGAGTCTCCAAGGAGTTGTCACCGGTCACAGCCGGTACTCACGTGCCCCATTTCTGCCCTCAACGTACCATATTCTCAGCAACCTCTTCTCTTCTCTTCGTCAGACCCCATTTTAAGGGAACATTTACTCTCTTTGTTCTCTCCCATTTGTTATCATCCAAACCCCAAAATCTCTATTTCGCATATTCCCTCTTTTCCTTCTTCTTCTTTTTACCTTCCTTTGTCCTCATCTCTTTACAATTTTTTTGTAATTTTTAGTAGAGATTTAAACTTCTGACTATCCTATTTATAATTTTAAAAACTTAAATCACATGACAAAACAATTAAAAAAAAAGCAGTTTATAATACATTTTTTTTTTCATATTGCGAATATGACAAATATAAAAAAATATTTAATGATATTAGAGTGTTATCCACTTTTAAAATTACTACTTTTGCAATTTAGAAAATGTAGTATCATAATATTTTTGCTATTACGCCTCTATTTTTTAAGTTAAAATACTGTTTTGGTATATATACTTTTGAATAAATTTTAATTTTAATATTCTACGGCTTTTGTACGTTCCATTTTATTACTCTTTATATTTTCAATTATTTTTATAAAAAAAATAGTTAAGTAATAAGAATAATTTTTAATACAAGAAAAAAAAATGGTAAAAATTAAGGGAAAAAAAAAGAATTAATACATCAATAGTATGGATTAATAAGTAAATTATTAGACACTTGAAAATATAAAATTTAGAAATATAGGGATTAAAATATTTTAACTTTCTTTTTACTAAAGCTTATATTATCGTTTTTTATTTCAATATTTTAAACTTCAAGCAGATATAGTCTAGTTGAGACACGTGTAGATTTTATTCTCATTCTCATATTTGTTCAACTAATTTTTTTAAAAAATAAATAACTCATCTATACGTTGAATTATAATGATAGGGGTTTGATGGTTTTTTCTTTTTAGTATTTTATCATAAAGTTGTAAACCTACGGCATATAATAAAAGGGGAGATATATACTAAGGGTTTATAACTATATTTGAGCTATGTCCCAAATAATTTCTTTTCTAAAATGTTTCATTTTTTATATAAACACTACATTACAAAAGACAAAGAGTAGTATACCTTAGTATATAAGTTATATATACACTCACATGACACCAATTCATAGAAAACCGTGATTTTTTTCCGATAATTTATTGGTTGTCTAACGAATTTATTTTCTCAATTTTAGTAAATTCGTTTTTCAAATATCCATCACGTGAGTTTAATATGTATCATTTTATGTATGACCCTCGAACATCGTAAAAACGATGTGACATATCAAGATTTATAGCATGTAAACTAAAAATACAAATCAAAGAGATTCAAATTAAAGATAAATATTCAAATTATTCCACTTTTAAAAAAACAAAATTAAAATATAAAAGGGGATCTTTGGAGGTTCATCAAGGCAAAAAAAAAAAAAAAAAATTGGTTAGTGTGATATAGTACAATAGTGTGAGACAAATACACCTCATAGGTAAAGGGCTTTTGCTTCTTAGAATATCTTTTTACGATTTAGCTTTGACAGAAGCTTTCAAAGATTTGATTTTCTTCCTTACAATTCCAATTTTGATTCTTTTTTAGTTTTTAATTTTATTATTACTTTTGGTAATATCATCACCTGCAGGGCATCTCAGTTCCTCACCCGTGCAATCTGATTGGATTAGACATTACAATACTCCCCACCAGTGGCATGTTTGTTTCTTTGCGTGACTGCCCAATAACAATTAACTACTTATCTAAATTACTCATTTACCCTCCATTTTTTTGTTTTTGTTTTTCTATTTTTTTTTATGTGAAGTAGTAATAATTATTTTCTTAAAACTTTCAATTTTGATTTTAGTGTATCTTTGTCAATGACATTGTTAAATTAAACGTTGTTGTGTCACGTTGATAAGACTAACCAATGATGATTTGGCACGATGAGACGTGATAGAGAAAAATTATTGGAAAATGGAAAGTTCGAAAGTAGGAACATCGATCCAGTTTTGAACTTAATATATATGATTAGTTTGTTGTATGCTTCTACGTATGTACGTTCACCTGGAATATTTTGTGTCACAAAATTAAGTTGACTGTGGTTAATCCAATTTAAGCATGACTTAATCAATAAAGAAATCAATTATTATATTTACACTAGTTTTCCTAGGTTGGAATTTACATTAGTTTTCGTCTAATAAATGATAGTGTTTTAAAACAAGGCATTCAACTTTTATTCAAATTTTAAAAGAAAAGCAATAATTTTCTATTGAATTTTGTAATCTTTACTTTTTTTTTTCTTTAAACTAATGATAAAAGTAGTAAATTTAACAAAATATTTACAACATATAGCAAAAATTTTCAGATTCTATCAATAATATACATTGATAAACACTAATATACTTCTATCAGTAATATTGATGACAGTAATAAAAATCTATCAATTTCTATAATTTTTACTGTTAGTTTAAAGAAAATTATTAAGTTTACTATATAACATATATTAGGAAGTGTCATTATCCAACCACTAAACCATATAAAACTAAATAGTCTTAGAAAATATTTATTTTCTCTTTATATGGAGACAACATGCCCTCATTGTTTGTTTGTTGGGTGGAATGCTAACTAAAATTCAAAATGGAATCCTCAATCAATTTTCTTTTATCATTCCAAATTATTTATACCTAAATAAAATCTAAATATTTTGTCTCCTTGTCTTTGTTTTTCTCCCTCTCTTTTTGAAAAAAGATCATTAATATACCAAATAATTATAATATTTAAGGAAATGTGGCCACTAGCTAAGCAATGCAAACTTCTTTTTTAAGTTGAAATTGTTTAAATATATACCCCTTTAATTATAAACAAAAATGTTTTATGATATATTTTGTATTAACCATAAAATAAAAAATATATATGGTTGATAACTATGAGCAAATCGGATCACAAGTTCATGATAATCCCATGTTGATATGATTGAATACATATAATGAAAAAGACTACAAAACGAAGATTATCCCATTGATTTATGATGACTACGTTAAACTTACTCGATAACTCGAGAGAATGTCAATTAAGATAAGAAAAAGTTGTGAATAAACTTTCTTTTATGTGTGTATATACATGTATTATGTATATACTAGTTTTATTGGTTGTTCATTAAGAGATTTTGTCTCTTATTCAAATGTTGAATGAGGAGATCAATGCTTTTTTCCTAAAATGTTTTCTTGATGGTTATATATTATTTCCTTTTATGTAAGGTTTCCAGACGTCTGTTTAGTAATAATATTGTTCGAGGACTTAATTCTTCTTCTTTTAGTTTGGCTCGTGACAAAGTTAGATAAAACAATTTGTTTATGGTTGTTTAATCCCTACAGTTGTTAACTATTTATATCGTTAGTTTTTCTTCTGGAATTTGAAAGGTTGATAAGGTGTCTTTTTAGCTCGTTTTCTTAGGTATAAAAAACAATGAAGAAAATAATAACATAATATAGATTAACAATTTTATTATAATTATTCAAATTTATTGTTTAGTTACATATATGAGGTTTATGATCTCGAATACTCAATAATAAAAAAAATTATTTTGATGAGAAAATTTGAAACATATTCAATTCAGCAAATAAAAAAATGTTACTAAATGCTTTTTAAGACAGAGTGACAATATAGAAAAATAAACCTCTGACTTCGATATCAATGGTGCAAATTTTATGTTAGTCTACTCACGTTAGAAATTATTAAATGAAGCTAGTAAGAAATTATATAATGCCTAGCTATATGTAATGTAGTGTCAATTTTCAAACTAAAAATAGATGAGTATAGTTCGATAATAATTACATAAGCAAGGTATCTACCATTCAACTTTAGTTAAAGTGATGAATGTTTTATTAGTCTTCTTTTATAAGTAAAAATTTATTAGTCATTTTAATATGCTTGTATTTTTCACATAATTACGTATATATACTCATCGTTATCATTATTTGGCGATAATGTAAATTTCCATAAAATTACTATTACAATAAAGGTGATGGGACTCAAGCTACACATAAGCCTTAATGACATTAACACGTGATATATGTCGATTGAACCATGTTTACTTTGACACTTTAATTTATAACTTAAGAACTAAATTGTAGATCACTATGCATTATAAATCTTTAAACTAGAAATATGTTAGAATAAACCGTCATTCGATAAAAAAAATCCAGTTTTAGATTGTTTTACATCTCTAATTTGATTGATTGGTTCATTAGGAAGTTCGAATGTATATACTAAACAAGTTCCACAAAATTTTATCGTGTATTACTTTCCTTCCACAATTTTCGACCATGAGTGTTTGAAACCTCGTAATTTGGTTGTTAGTAGAAGAGATGACTTAAAAGAGTGTGGATAGCATTATGTATTTGTCTAGTCACCCACGACTACAAATTTTACCATTCTAATCATTCATAGAAACATCGACCAACACCTAAACAATCATAACTATATATAACAAAAAAAAACAAAAACATTAAAAGAAAGGTGACACAAAAATAACGTAAAAGTTGAAGAATTCATTAATAACTCAATGGAATGAATTTGTTATTTAACAAAGATTGAAATATAAAAAAGCTCAAACAATTTAAAATGGATATATATTTTTTTCTCTCTTAAAAAGGAGAAAGAAATCGAAGGAGGCGATTGAATAAGAATTGAAATCTTTTCTCTACGTGCAGTGATTTGATCAAAATATATAAAAAAAATTGTATTTAGTTTTTACATTAAACGAATCTCCTCCGCCGTTGATCTTATTCTCATTACACCAATACCCAATGACATTCTGCCACGTACCCTACTTCGAATGCACGTTTGAGATCCTCATCCTCACTAATACGTCACCGAAACATGTGGGCCCAGGCTGTCCTCCGTTGTAATGACCAAACGTCAATCCACTGTTAACAATCCCTCCTCTCTCTCCCTTATACACGAAAGACATTTTTCGTTACTTTAACGGCTAAAAACCAGACGGCGTCAACTCGGATTTCTCTATATAAATAACTGCCTCTCAAATTCGATTTCTTTGTTGTCTATAGATTTTAATTTTGCCGATATTTGGGCTCTCTCTAACGTAAAACCCGGAACCATAATATCCCAAACTTTCCCTTTCTGAACAATTTTTATTTTCTTCTCTATTTTTCTGGGGTTTTTATTGATCGCCGCCGGTGAACGCCGGCGGGTTTACCGGCGAGTGTTCAATTTGGGTTCTTAATTGCATTTTGATTCTGCTGTTTGTTTGGGGGTTTTGGCAAAGAATCAGTGAGAGAGAGTGAGAGTGAGAGAATGTGTTGTTTGTTTGTGTAACTGCAGAAATTAAGCAAGAAGATGCTCTGTTTGGCGATATTTTAGGGATTTTGATTGCGGTTGATGGTGGTTGCCATTGCTGTGATTAAAGGGAAGATTGCGTGAAACGGAAAAAAGATTTTGAGGAAACGGGAGTTGAGAATTCGGTGGTTGTAGTAGTGGTGACTGGATAAGGATTTTCTTAGCAGCCAATCAGTGTGTGTGCGGCGGATTTCTGTTCTATTTTTTCGGTGGATAATAAGCTACGAGGTGAGACTCTTACTGCTTTTACTTTACCGTTTTCTTCAATTTGATCGTCTTTCTAAGCAAGTAAACAGAGCATTGCTTTCTCATGGAATCTTCTGATAATTTTCTTTTTTCCATTCGAGTTCTGTTTTGAGGATCCAGACCGTTTCGAATCGTTTCTCAATCCATTCTCTGTAATATTCTCTTTGAATAGAGATTCATTCGTTTATTCGCTCGATGTCATTTCATGACTCGTGGAAGTGTGCATTTGATTCATTTGATTGAATCCGTTGATTCCTACAGTTTGGGACATCGAGATTTTCAATCTGGTTTCGTTTTCTTGCTAGAAATGAAGAAATTAGGTTAGGTTTGTGGAGGAGAGAAATAAAGAGGAACAGCGGAAAGTCTGCAAAAGAGAATTAAATTAGGGCGTGGAAGAGGTGGGGATGTTGATAGAGGGGGCCTAAGATGGACAAAGTACGTAAATCACAGTTGGCTTTTGCTTTGATCAGTCGTTTTCGAATAATAAAGATAGAATTAAATTGAAGAACCAAAAGCAAAAAAGAAAATATCAACATCATTCTTCTGCTTCTGTTTCTTCTTCTTCTTCTTCTTCTATGTTGCATTGTTATCTTCCCCCATATTCATTGTCTCTCTGTCGTCTCACACATAGCTTTCAATCTGAAACGATTAATTTTGAAATCTCTGCTGGGTTTAATTAATGCATTATTTCTCTCTCTTATTTGCTTTCCTTTTTAATTTTGGATTTCTTGAAGATGGAAGAGTGATGCGATTTGCCCATAGGGAAAAAAGAAAGAGCCAATAAGTTGTCAGAAACTTTGGCATTAACAAAATATTTGATTCTTTATTCGTCTTTGTAAGAGTAAAGCAAAGCATGTACCACACTCGGTCTCTCTCAATCGACTGCTTTCAAATAGGCTGTGCCCTCATTTACTTTCCTTTCAATTATCAACTCTTCCCTCTCTTGTTCCTATTCTGATCTTTTCTTAGTCGTCTCTGATCCCGAGCAGCCCTTTTCCTTTTTCATTCCCCTTTTCCTTTCTCCAGGACCCATCTGTTTCCCGCGGATCGATAAACGAATTTCTATTTATTTCAGATTCCCCCAATTCCCTTTTGTCCCATTTAGCCGCGTACCTACTACACACACCATATATGATTCACACCCTTTATTTCTTTCCTTCTTTAACTGCTTAAGCTATTGAAAAAACAGAGAAATTACTGCTCTGCTCAGTTGATCTTTTCATGAAAGTTAGTTTTAAATGATGGTGGAATTGGAAAAATAGGAAACTATTGCTCTTTATTATTTTGAGTATTAGTGGATTTCGTGTTTATCTCTTATAAAAATAAAAATAAAAAAGTATTGGGTAAAGGGAAGGCTTGTTTGTTTTCTTCTACTCAATCAATGGAGAAGAGAAAGAAAGAGAATTAAAGGGGAAGTAGTTGGATTATGCAATTAATTCTTGGGATTTCCTTTTCTTTCTTTCATGAATTTGGTATACGCTAAACCTCTAGGTGGAACCTACTTGTTTGTTAACTGCAGAGTAAAAAAAAGGGAAAGTTGAAGCAAAATGTTTACATGCATAGCATGTACGAAACAGACAGACGACGGAGGTGAGGATGGGGCTGCGCGTGGGAGTGGCACGCCTAGTACAAAGGAAGCCGTCAAAAGCCTGACAACGCAGGTTCTTAATCCTATACCCTTCTGTCTTTTTTTTATGTTTTGCTCCGGCTACGTCTTTGCTTTCTCAGTTTCTTTTCCATCTTGTGAAAACAGACAAATTCATAATACCCATTAGCCTTGCGATAAATGGGGGACCATCTATGATCTATTCCATCTTTTCACCAATACAAACGTGCCTAATGTTTATTGTTTCTTTTTTAAAATCTTTTTTAAGATCGAATTTAGGTAAGAAAGTGTTTATATTTGTGCTTTGTTTATGACACGCTCTAACCTTTTGTCCTTAACCGCTCCCTCCTTAATACGTTTTTGTTTCTGTTTTGTCATTTTGAAGAAACCCAGTTGGTTTTTTTATAGCTTACCAATATTTTGTCTCAACTTTCTTGTCCACGTGGCTTTCCTAGAGAAACGTCGTGTCAATAATCTGACTTTGCTGATCTGCTGCTCTTCTTGGCCCCCCGATTACCGATAGAATAAAAGATTCTTGTTTTTTGTTTTTTGTTTCTTAATAATCTCAATACCCAAATGATCAAACTAGTACTAGCCCTTATGGAGAGAAGATCCACATTCCCTACCTCGAGCCTTCCATCCAGTACGAATTGTTTGCTTACTTTTCTCTTGTGGAATTATTATTAAGTGGCAATCTGATTTCCAGGATAGCCTTTCTGATCCACTAACTACTTTATAATAATTATATTCGAGTGAAGAACAGTGGGGGGTTGCTCTTTTTACTATAACTTTAAGTAAATGTCGCCAGATAAATTTCATTTTTGGAAGGTGGAATGTTGGAATAGTGCACCTTATTGTTCCTATAGTTAGTTTGTTAGTTAGTTAGGGGAATTATGAACATCCTAATGAAGTATTTCCAACTATTTATCAAGTTTGAATTCCATAATAATGTAAATAATATCGCTCATTTCCGGGATTAGGTTTTTTTAAACTAAGCAGGGGTGTCTGGTCCAGTCTGTCTTGGAAATGTGATTTTGCCAAGAAATAGTGGCAGCACATTTTGCGTCAAGTAGCGGTGGGGTCATTGACATATTCACTTTGGAATAGACAAGACGCATTTTAAGAAAGGACAGCCCAATGAACGCCTGAATGTGACCCACCATTGAATTTTTGTCGACGCACTGTTTTTCAAAAGTATTGTTTCTTAACGAAACCCTTTCTTTGCAGGATGAGCTACCACTTGATTGGCAATAAGAAATTAGCTACTTTTTTTCTAATTGATTGTTTAGGAAAATTTTAATTCTTATGATGCCTATTTCATTTCTTAAATACAGAAGAAAAATATCTTTCCAAAGTAACTCCTCAAGTTGTATTTTCCACTTTCCCAAAACACCATTCAGCATGCTCCACGTAATTCAAAAGTGGATGTATCTCTCACCAAGCAAAAATTGTTCAATTTCATGCGTATTTATTGATACACAATGGCTGGACTGTATGCGTCACTCCATAATTAATATAGTGACATGTATTGAATACAATGAAGAACGTATTATTTATGTTAAAATGGTAAAAAAAAAAATGTAGAAACTGATCCTAATGGGCCGAGTGGTAAATAAAAGACTGAATTCATGCCACTACCTACTTATCTAAGTTGACACTAAAATATTGTAAGATCGTACTTGTCACATTAAATTAGTCAAAAGGATACATAAGTTGGTCCAGACAAAAGAGAAAGGACATTAAGTGGCTGGTGGTGACTCAAAGACCACCATTGTTCGATTTTTTAGCTCAATTTCAACATTTATAAAACTACCTTAAGCCATCTTAAATCTTTCTATCTATTTTCTCATCCCTAATTTCAGTATTTAACTATACTTTAGATGATATTAAGAGGTGCTTAAGCTGTCCATGTTCTGATTATGTAAGCTAAATTTGACAGATTAAGGACATGGCGTTGAAATTCTCTGGTGCTTATAGGCAGTGCAAGCCTTGCACAGGCTCCAGTAGCTATAAGAAAGGGCAGAGACCTTACCCAGATTTTGACACAGCTTCGGAAGGGGTTCCATATCCTTACATAGGAGGGGCAAGTGCAAGTTCAACCCCTGCTTGGGACTTCCCTCCTATTAATCGCCACCCACATACAAGATCTGACTCTAGATTTAAAGCGGCTTACAGAGGAGACCAGACCCCTGGAGGCGATTCCACCATATCAGCATGTGATGTGGTGCTTGAGGATGAGGATGAGCCGAAAGAGTGGATGGCACAGGTGGAGCCCGGCGTTCACATTACTTTTGTGTCCCTACCCAATGGAGGCAATGATTTAAAACGAATTCGTTTCAAGTAAGTTGAGTTTTAAATGCTTAACGCTGTCGGTTACTATGCCTATAATTAATATATTAAATTACATGTTTAATCTATTAAGTTTCGTGATTTGTGTCAATCTAATTCTTCGTCTATTAAATTTTCAAATTTTGTATCTAAGAAATTCTTAATAAATTAAAAAATTTTAAATTTTAAATTTTACATCTAAAAATATTAAGCTTTTTCCTTTCTAGTATAAGTTGGGTGGGGGAATCCTAGGCTTTTCCCTTTTCAAGTACGAGGTGGTAGTTCAAATTACCATACCCTCAACTTGTACTAACATAGAATCTTAAGTGTCGAATGAATTTGTAAATTTAAAATATATACACACGTGTGTAAATTGAGAGGGACGAAATTTATAAATTTGAAAATTAAATGCCAAATAGTTGTAATCAAGCTTCATTAATATCTTGTTTATTTTAACAAAGACTGACTTGTAGTATTTACAATTGCTAGCAAAGTTAAGATACGTTTTTTCCTATTTTGAAGTCGAGAAATGTTTAACAAATGGCAAGCTCAGCGATGGTGGGGAGAGAATTATGACAGAATAACGGAGCTCTATAATGTCCAGAGATTCAATCAACAAGCTCTTCATACGCCACCAAGAACTGAGGACGGGGTAAGCCTTCTAAAACCTTTGCCTCTTGACTTTTATTTCTCCCAATTTTCATGCCTTGTTTAATTATGCTATGCTGTTGTAGCGTTATATAGGTTGTCCTATGATATTTGTCAAGCGATTGTGTAATCTAACTCGAAAACTTACAAATATAAAAAAAAAGTACATAGAAAATAGTTTGAGCCCTTATACTTAGTAAACATCTGCAATCATCTTTAGAAAAAAATTTCTGATATTCAGTAAATGTTTACAATCCACAGAGGGATTCTTCTTACTCAAAAGTGGGAAGGGATAGTCCGATGACTTCTGCGAACAAAGATTGGACGCCGAGAAACTATAAACCATCGGGAAGTAAAGGATTTCCATCTGACCAGCATTATGATCATGGAAACAGCCACCCATATGCAGGTTCAAGCGCCTACCCAGCAGGCAGCGCCAAAGGTGACATGTCCTCCATGGAAGCATCACGCACAACAACCTCTTCTAGAGACGAACCTTCAATCTCCATTAGCAATGCAAGCGACATTGAAGCGGAATGGGTCGAGGAAGATGAACCGGGGGTCTACATAACTATCAGACAGCTTGTTGATGGCACTAGAGAGCTTCGTCGTGTCAGATTCAGGTAATTAACATCTACATTTACATTCGTCCACAATACAATTTATAGATACTTAAAGATGGATTGACACTCTTTAATTCGACATGAACAGCCGTGAAAGGTTTGGTGAAATGAACGCGAAGCAATGGTGGGAACATAACAGGGAGAGGATCCAAGCTCAATACCTATAATTTATTGATGGCAGCAACAGGTTTTAAAATTAAAAAGAGTATGAGAAGGAGCACCTTCATGTCCCAAAAAGGAGTTCCAAAAATTTTGTCTTTAGAATGTAATATTCAAAAAAAGCCATCAGCTGGATATAGTGTTTTTTTGCTAAGGAAAACTTACTCACCACCAGCCCCCACAGATACACAACAAAAGGAAAAAAAAAAAACCAAAACTTCTGATTTCTCTATCAGAATTCTCCAAGTCATTCTTTTATTTTCTTCCAAGCCATGTCCTCTTTTTTCCCCCTTCCCTTTTCTTCTAAATATTCATTATACAATCTATTTTTATCAAAAAAAATTATCAAGTCTTGTTGCTGTCTTTCTTTTCATATATCCAAAAAGGAGTTTATGGATTTACCTCATGCTTAATATATCATCTCTTGCCTTCTAAGCATTTGGTATTTTAATCAGTGGCACGAAACTCTACAATAAATATGCATTTTAGAAATTTGGATACTTTTAACCACAACATAGCTCTCTGATTATTTAAGAAACGTATCAACTACAGGTTAGAAACTCAAATCTTCATCTCTACTTTTACCAAGGGGTAATAGACTCAAGTCTCCACTAATACTTGTTAGAATTGAAAAAAATACTTCTAATGCATGCGTCAATGATCCCTCCTCAAGTCGGTATGCTACAATAGCAATCTTCTGTATAAGTTAGATTAAGTCGTTAAGACTTGCCTTTCAATTTTTTAGAACTTTCAATTTTTACCATAAGTTGACATGAGAAGGATGATTTGACATTCAATGCACCAATCAAGCTTGTACCAATGTAATTTGGTGAGAAAGACAACAGATGTGAACATCATTAATTGTGGATAATTAAGAACTATGGGTTTCATTTCTTTTCAGAGGAGCATCACACGGTCGTTGATAAGATGGGCATGACTTTAGATTGATTGAAGGTTTGTTTACTTGAATGATTTCTCCCAGTATACAAAGAGAATGGGAAAGGACCCTCCTTTTTGTCTTTTCATTTCTTTGATTCTGAACGAATAATAATCCCTTTAGTAAGAGGGCAGTGGTCAATTTTGGCATCCATACATTAAATCAAATTATTTTGTACGCCTGTACCATAAGAAATTTTTAACTTTGACCTCTTTGGGATGTTATCATAATATAGAACTAAATACTGTAAATTTTGTAAGGATTGTGAGTAAGAGAAGATAGTTGAGACAAGAAAGAAGGCAACAATAATCGCCCCAATCTAAACTATGAAAGAATACAACAAAAAAGAGAGGAAAGTTGGAGAACAGTATAAACTACAAAACCCAAGAGGTTGAGTTAAAATTATGAGGTTAGGCAATTTTTAGCTCTCATCTCCGCCCTCTTCCCATGACTCTTCCATCTTTCTACATGGTCCAACTAGTAGTCTGCACATATGTACATATTTTGGGCTACTTTTTCCATTATTAACAAAGAAAGAGACTTCTTTCATTCACAAAGCAATAGGGAACGAAGAAATTGATAATATCTTCTATTTCACAAGGCAAACAACAGAGTATGTAGCAAACAAGATGCGAAAAATAGAGTCAGCAGAGGCATCACTTATTACATAAATTCCCAGAGGGAGGGGTGGCGTTGCATACGATCTCTTCAAAGACACGAAAACATAAAAATACCCATAAGGGACGGATAACGAGAGGAAGGGCCTATCATCCAGCAACCTTCCTGGGGTAATTGTTGCCAGTTTGGAACTCTTGAGCGGGCCTTATCAACAGATCGCTAGAGGAACCGCTCCAACGAACACCTGCTTTCATCGGACGAGGAAGCTGCCCAATAGTCGGCTTGCGAGGGGCGATTGTCATGTTTGCCAACTTTTCACCTGTATCTGAAACTCCACGCATGTTGTTTCCCTTGTACATAGAGTCTGTCAACATGCAAATAATGAAATTAACAGGGGTCCACAAAATAACATAAACCACATCCTCATCGATAATATCAAAGTTTAAAAGGAACTCTTACTGGTAGGGCTATTCCTCACAGGCGGTCGGTATTTCTGTTGTCTAACTGTACTCTTCATGGTTTTATCATTCTTATTTAAATCCTAAAATAGCAAAAAAGGATGAAACAAAGTCAGTGATAATTTGTGGGTGCCAGTACTTTCAGGTGGTTGGGTAGAAGGAGCAGATAATATCGCTCACCTGGTTCATCAAATCCAACTTCCTCTGCACACCTGCAAAAAGGTTTTGATGATTCAGAAATCAAGCCAATCAAATTGTATATATAATAATGTTAGAAAAGGGCAACCAAGAAATAATTGTGGTACCTGTGCTCAACAACGCGGGCAGCTTCGGAGAAGAGAAATTACCACCAATTCTTGAATCAGATAAAGCCACAGGATATTTTTTAGCAGTTTGCTGCTCCAATAGATCCTTTGTTCCAGCTGCAGTAGCAGTAGTGAGGAACAGATCAGAATTTGTCCAACCAAGAGTAGTTTTCAGGTTATTATGCTCAAAAACAGGGAGCTAAAATAAACACAACATACCAGAAGGAGGGGTCCGAGTAATTGGTGCTCTAGCACGAAGAGACGGTGGAACATAGTAGCAACTCTGTCACACAATAGATAAATATAAGAAAATCTCAAATGAAATTATATACATTTGCTGGTCTTAGTTGAAAACTATTGGATTACTTGGAAGAAGGGATGTTGGAGGGCTTCCATAGCTGTTGGTCTCTTGGACGGATCCCATGAACAAAGTGACTGAAGAAATTAAAAATAAATAAATAAACAAAGGTGCATTTAATCCAATGAAATAAAGAAGCTTCATGTTTAACAGATCAAGATCAAATAATTTCAATCGTCATCTATTTGTACTTACTGCAATAAGATTGACTGCATCATCACTGGCTGAGGGAATAACAACAGAGAGATGAACTCCATTGAACTGCGCAAGAGGAAACAAGCACATACATCAAATACAGTATTTTACATCGTTATTTATACCAACCAAAAGAGGACAAAGGAGATTGACCTGCGGGAACTGATAATTGATGTTCCTTGCAAGACAAAGCCCACCAGACCATGTATCCATAGTTGGGGTGCCAAGTATGTTGCAAATTTTGTAGATTTGGTCTGTTTCACTGCGTGGAACAATTATAGAAAACTCAACAAATTAGCTGACAATTTGACTGGCATGTCAAATGACTACAATCAGGCCTAACTTTCATTTGTGTTTTATTATTTTACAAAAATAAAAATTACAGATCTAATTAGAAAATAGAATTGCATAGATAAGGGAGAGATGAATTTGAGGCGATAGATTCGAATCTCCAAGGACTGCATGATTGACTAGATTTTGGAAGAAAAATAAAGAGCATGGAAATAGATGACAGAAAGCCAAAACGTTCACTAAAAGGTCAATACTTAAGTAGACCCCACTAATTACTTTTATGCAATAAACACTGACAAGAAACAAGAGGATGGGCAGATTTTACAGAAACAGGTGAAAGCAAACACCAGCATGATCTTAAAATCATCAAGACATCAGTATTTGGACTGGTACTAAACTACTAATAATATTTATGCACAAATCATTGACAAGTAATAAGCGGATGAGCACCAAGCTCACCTTGCTCCGGGAAAAAGTGGACGAAGAGTAAACAACTCCGCCATTATAGCACCCATTGCCCACATATCTGCAAAATAAATGGAAACAGTAAGCATCTCTATTGGATTAAGCTTTAATGGGATTGGACCAAATGTAGGTTCAATCTGTTCCTCACCAACTTTAGGACCATAGAGATAGGACTGAAGCAGCACCTCCGGAGCTCTATACCTGAGACACAAGATTAAGACTTACTAAATGGCATCACTGCAACCAGTGCTGAGGACAAGAAAATGCAATAGAATTTATAACAGGCAAGAGATGAGATGCACTTACCACCGTGTTGAAACATACTCAGTATAGGGTGGCATTGCACTAGTTTCACGAGCAAGCCCAAAATCAGCAAGTTTTATCAAGTCTTTAACAACCAATAAATTTTCTGGAAAAAAAAAATTCTTTAAATAAATCAAATAAAAAGAGACAAGATTTTTTCTGCAGAAACTATTATGAATATGCTGAGGAAACAACCAATAGCAACATATAAAATAAACAACAAAAATACAAACATCATGCATCTCAATATAGAAAACTGAGGAAACCTGATCCAAAAAGTCCTTCCACCTATTATACGAAGCATTCAAATGAAATTTACCGTTGTTATTTCTATCTTCCAATCTATGAAACCCAATTCATAATTCCTTCCAAGTATCTAGAAAGCTTTTAACTCTGTATATTTATTATGTAAAAAGTACATCCCGTATAACAGAAAAAAAGGACATAATAGAAAGACTTAAAAAAATTAATAGCAGATAGCATAAGTGAACCCACAAATCAGTGCACTCTACTAGACACGAGAACAACTGAGGTTACCTGGTTTAAGGTCACGGTGAAAATATCCTCGCTGATGCATGTAGGCAAGACCTTGAAAAACTTGAAAACACCAATTTCGTACTTCAGCTTCTGAGAAGAGTTTTTCTTTATCCTTCATGAGTTGATAAAGATTACATTCCTGAACATCAAATTTTTGTCAAGTCAGGTAGAAAATAATTTGAACCTAAATATGGAATAAATTTCAAAATGATTGACTAACCATGTATTCAAATACAAAGTACAAAATATTGTTTTCCCGGATAACTTCCTTGAGCTTCACAATATTCGGGTGATTCATCTTCCGCAATGACTGTTATATTTGGATAACGAAAAAAGCAAATTAACTTCAGAATTAGGAAAAAAAATAAGGCAATCGGAATGAGAAAAGAAAATTAAGGATGCATCACCTTCACTTCTCTCAGATTGACACATTCCTCCCATGTGTAATACTTTTTCTTCATTTTTTTAATTGCAACCTGTTGATTAATAGAAGATTGTAAAACTGAAAATAATCATTTTTCAGACAGTTTTTCTCAAGATACACAAAGAGATATCAGCAGATGCTTACAACTTCCCCAGTCTGCTTATTGATAGCTCGCCAGACACTTCCAAAAGTACCATCACCAACTTCCTTGATTAACATGTACCTAAAAGTAGTAACAAAATCAATAAACAAAAGTAATGCATACACAATCAACTAAATTGCACAACCAAATGAGAAAAGAAGCCATTAAGGCTATGAGAAACAACCAACCTCTCCATTTTCCTCGTAGGGGCACAAAGACAACCTCCCTTATTCAAAAGAAGTAAAGAAACTTCAAAAGGATAATTCGCATTTATCTTTATAAAAAGACTAAGAAGTAAACAATTGTCTTGCACTGATCTAGCAAAAACCACCACTAATTTTTCATGGTGAAATGCAAATGCACAAAACCAGAAAAATTCTGATGAGCAGGTTGTGCAGCTTTATTCATTACAAAATCCGCAGCTTCAACTTCTAGAGAGGAACAATACGGTGATATATGGCAAACACCACTGAACATGTTGAACCTTGAGACTAACTGTCCAAACCAACAGAGCAGTTGGAGATACCAGATGACTATGATCTTAACTTGTAGCTAACTCATTATTCAACATTGATATTAAAGATATATCCTCCAATAAGAAAGGTCATGACGCTCTAAACATCACCAATCAGGAACAAAGATTAAGAACGAATAAGAAAAGCTCCAGCAGAGGTCAACACAATAGTCTTGACTTCAGGTAGTGGTGAAAACAAGCTTCGATGTTTCATTAACAGAATTCAGCTCTGTAGAAAAGGGGGCAGAGGTTAGAATTAAATACAAAAAATAAAACAAAATAAAAATAAAAAAGAAAGTGCAAGTTCAGTCATACCCCTAAAGAAGTTTCCCCTAGAAAATCATCCCGATGCTGCATCAACAACGCTCTGCATCCAGAATAACAAATACAAAAAGAGAGCATTATCATTAAAATGAAACTAAATAATAAAATTGACCAAAATCGAACATTAAATATAATCCATACTTGAATAGTTGCACTAACGATCCAACACCTATCTTATAAAGTAATTTCATTACGCCTCTTGTGCTGATCATTTAGAAGAACTTGACCACTAAGTGCAATTGACAAAGGAAACCAAAAGAAAATCTCCAAGAATGAGGAAACGCCAATCAAGCACTTCCTGGAAAGAACAAACTCGATGCTGGAAGGAATTTGTCCAAATAGAAGCAAGCTCCATATCTCAAGAAAATATAGAAATCCCTTTATATCCAAGCCCTCGAAAACCTGATAGTTCACAATACCACCAAATCATGAGACACATAGTCATGAATGATATAAAAAATGAAGGTCAGTATAATTTTATCGAATGAGCAAAAAAAGGTGGTGTCATAAATGACATAATTCACACAAGACTTCAATTTATCAGATACTAAAGATCATTCACCAGGTACCAGATACCCAAATCCGATCACAATATTAAAATTATTGATACAATAATAAAACCAAGGGACAAAACTAATTAGAGAAGAAAAATAACGCAAATGCCAACTCCAACTCCAACGAAGATTAGTTACTCATCAAGGAAAACCCCAATCAATAACCAATACAATATGACATACCATCCCGAGCTCATCCAAATAAAACCCTAATCCACCAACCAACTAGTCCACAAAAATTCCTATTCACAAATAAGCAAGCGAAGCAAGCAGAAATGCCCCAAAACTCCAAACCAACGAGATTCTTTACAATCAGTGAGCAAACAAAATCTCACAATATTTCCGACATCGAATCTGAACAAACCCTAATTCACCGATTCACCAAATTCAACAACCGACTAGTCGCAAATCTTCAAATTCACAAATAGGCAAACAAAGCGAACATCACCTCGCTACAAACGTCCACCCGACGACAATTTCTTCAATCAATGGCCAAACAAAACCGCAACAATATCCCCGTCATCCGGCGTCGAATCATTAATTAACCACACACCAAACATAAATCGAAAGATAAATAAACCCAATAACCCCAACACTGAATTCAATCAATTAATCCGTCAATCAAACCACATCAAGATGACCTAACACAGTTTTCACAACAACATAAAAAGAAATCGGAAAAAGATCGATACCGATAAATGAAGAAGCATAACCTCCGTCGCCAAGAACGGGAAGAATAGGGATCCAGAGCTTCCCTCAACGCTCTTCTTCTACTTCTCCTCCTTCTTCCTCTTCCCTCAAATCTTCTCAAAGCCACAAAGAAAACGAGACGGATTCCCAAAAAAACACGAGATCTTTGCTGCGTGCCAACCAAGGTAAAGATACCTAATTTTCCATCATGACCCACACCGATGGCTATTTATACAACGATGGTTTCCATTATCTACGTGCAGACCCACCGTTTTTTAACCTGCACTCGGATTTGGACCTCTATGATTTGTTGGTTACTGCCACTTGCCAGCTACCGATTGGTCCCCCTTTATATTTAATTTTTGAATTAATTGTTATTCTCTCTTTTTTGGCTTATCATTTCTGAATTTTGACTGATTTCCTTCGTATTATTTTTAAAAAAAAAAATTGTTTATTTATTTATATTTAGCCTTTTTCACCTTTTGGAATTATTAAACGCTCAAAATTCCTTTTTGCTAATGGTGATGGATACTTGAGTTGGTAACTTCGTGAGGTATATTTAATTGGAATGTTTCTCATACCTAACTTTTATTTCTATAAAATAAAAGGTCAAAATTACAAATTTCATAGTCATATAGTACATTTATGAGATATTTTCGTAAATATAACAAAATATTTAAATATTTAAAAAAGTTTACAAAAATAACAAAATAATTTATGATAATAGAATCGATGTCACTTACGTTTTCAAAATTACAAAAATAACAAATTTAAAAACATATTATCCTCTTATTACCCGTCATATTTGCCAAATTTTCAATATGCAAAAAAGATTTGTTATGAGCTGTTTTTCTAAATTTTTTTGCAATTTTTCAAATATTTAGGCCTTTGGGATATTGGTAGTCGAACGAAATCTAAACGTACAAAGAAATCTTGAAAAAAATTGTTTAGATTTGACATACTAACAAAACACCAAATCTAAAGTATCAAAGGAATTTTGAAAAAAGTACAAAAATTATTTAATTTTGTGTAGTTGAATCTAAAGTCATGTACCAAATAATATATTATGTGTGTTAGGTGTCAAGTTAACGGAGACATTTTTTATATTTTACATTGTAGATATGTGGTTTTTCGTTTTCAATATATGTATTTTGATACTTTGTTATATTTTAAAAAAAAAACCTCTATATTCATTAACTTTTATATCAATTATCTAAAACATATTATATATATAATTTTTATTTTCATTGTCTTACTTTTAAAATTATAAAAACTAAATTTAAACTTTTTATAGACAGAGATCGGCTTTGTTTGGTTATATAGTTTGTTTTAGTTTAAATTTTTCAATTTAACTTAAAACTTGGAAGGTGATAATTTGGATTTTATCATTAGTTTGCATCATTCTTTAATATTGGTTATAAGTGTATCCATTAGCAACTTAATATTGAAAACCAGGCTACCCTTTGTTAAATAACTAGTCATAAAGTTTACACCATTGGTTTAGTGGTTGAACTTTCTAGAATTATATCCATTAGTTTAGTGGTAGTCTATATTTTATATTTGGTTATGTGATAGGTGCCTAAATTTAAAGATGTGTCAGGTGAGTATAATCCAAAACGTTATATTTCATGTCAAGTATAATAGCTCATTGACCTATTGGTCGTTCTTTTTTTTTACGATGGGTGAGGTGAGAGAATTGAACGTTTGACCTCGAGGTTGATGGAACAAACTCTGAGTAAAGAAAATATATGAGAGATGAGATTTGCTCAAGACATCTTATGAGCAAAGGGGTTCACTCAAGAATTGGCGCCCCTCAGCATATGAGAAAAAGTAATAATCCCCAACTCGATCAAGATCTAAATTCTATACTTGGTTTATGATATATGTGCTTAAATTTAAAAATGTGTCAACTAATATAATCTATAACTTGATATTTCATGTTAAGTATACTAGCTCATTAACCTATTGGTCTTTTATTTTTTATGATGGTGGAGTGTGAGAATTGAACATCTTAAGTGCAAATGAGTTCACAAGGAACTAATGCACCCCTCCGCACATATGAGAAAAAGCAATAGTCTCAATCTATCAATCGAATTTTACCTATCTTCCTTTGATGATGAATAGTATCCCTAAAAGATTGATTGATACACTGTTAAAGAAATTAATCACTTGACAAATTCAAAGCAATCAGACTCTACCTAAATATTAGGCACATTGGCATACCGAATATAATACAAACACTTGCAAGTTGCAAAATATCAAATTTCAAACCTCACTCCCTCACTCAATGAATACGAGCCCAACCAAACGGCTTCAAAGTTCCACACTAATTGTTATGCACCTACGTTGCATCAATAATTAGCTTCCACCAAATCGAGGCAATGATCTATCCAACAATTAAGACTATAGTTTGACGGAGTCGTTCCTCTACAACAAACGTGCTCATTTTGGTTGTCGTTGAGCTACTATGCATATTTTAGAAATTTACAAAGACATTAGTTACAAAATCAATTTCACACCCAAATAATATTGTTAATGTTTTAGGGGAAAATGTAAAATATGTCTAAACGTATTAGATATGAAAAACTTAGGTGCATTGAAGGAACTTAAATGTTGAAAATACACATATCATTGACAAATTTTAAGTGAAGTACATAATAATTAATACAAAAAATAGAAGAATTTTATTCTTAGAGTTTATGAACTAAAGTGGAATCTAATTAAAATTTCACTAATAAAAATGATTTCTAAATATATAATTAAAATATATTTTAATAAATATATACATAAATTCAAAAATAGAATAAATGGGTTTTTGTGTGAAGATAAAAAGGTAGGTTTCGAGAATCTTGAAATATGATTAGTGAAAGCAACAGAATCTTTGCTTTCAATATATATTCGAATCTCAAATTGGAAAGAAAACGAAGAGATATTGTTATTGATAATGATGTGCAATATAATATATAAAAAGGTAAATGTAGGTATGAATTTTATTTCAAAAGAGAAGGAATAAATAAATCTAACGAATCATACGTTATGATTTTATTTAAACCACGTTTAATAACTAGTTGATTAGAAAAATCTTATTAATATTGCTTAATAACGAATTCAAATGTTTTTCATCAAAGATAAAAACTAGGGTAAAGAAACAGTGAAAAAACAAGCACGGTTTTAAAAACAAAACAGTAATCAAATAAAGCAATGTTTGTACACTAATTAGGCAATAAATAATACTAGAGACGATGTAATATATGATTATAGATTTGCAAAATAAAATAATTTAGTTGAAAAAGTTCTTATAGACTAATTGAGTTTGGTCCGTTTCAACTTATTGGAAAAAACTAAAAAAACAAAAAACAAAAAACTACATTAAGTAAAATAATGTTAATTAAATTACCTTAGACCATTAACATTTTTCTTGAAATCTAAAATTTATGAGGGTACGATCAGTAACTCAATACTCGTCCTTCATATTTGTTATATTTATAAAAACCAAACGAAATGTTCGTGAACAACAAAAAAAAAATACTTCTCTAGTCTATTTATGTTTTTTTTTGTTATATTTTGTAAATATTTTTTTTCTTTTTGCTATTTATAACAATTCACCAAACGAAAATGACTATAAGATCATAAAATTAGAAAAAGATCGAAGTCGAAGATACACTCGTGCTAGTATTCCTCTATAGAGATTCCTAATCTATACTTTTATTATTATTGAGAATTTTTGAATCACTTTTATTTAGTTCTTTTGTATGCCATTCCTTTTACATCTCTTTGAAACATTTGATTGAAGGAATCTGAATTATTATTGTTTTTTTTTAAATGTGAGAAAAAAAATTTAAAAAAAAAAAAGAATAATGAAAATAAAAAACGAAAAAGAAAAGGAATGGCATCCAATCATTTTTTGTCCCTTTTGTATGATTTTATCTTTAATAGTAAAGTTGCAATCTTCTTTATATATTATAATATTTTTACCTCGTTTTTTTTATTTTTTTTTTATTTTATCAACTTAATTAAATTTTCAAGAATATTTAAATCGAATTTTGGTGGGAGAATTGAACGTTCGAGAAAGAGTTTCTAATAAGACAAAATAATAATAATAATTAAATAACAAATCATGATTTCATTTGTGTAGTTTAATTTTAAATTTCAAAATTTACCTTTAATTTAAAATTCAATTTATTTCATGATTAAATGAGTTTTTTTTTTAAATATAACAAACGGATAAAATATTTACACTTTATAAAACACATTTGAAAATAAAAAAAACTCGCAAATTCACAATGTAAAATATCAAAACTAATAAAGTCAACATGCAATAAATCGACTCATGTGAACGATACATGATCATGTAGATTTTGACAAGCTCGGACATACGATGCCCCAAGATGAAATAATTTTTTCTTTAGTCATTGTATCTCGGGCCTCGGTAGCACCGAGATGACCTGAGATGAAAGAATTATCTTTTTATTTTATTCGATCTCAGACATACATTGCCCCTAGGTGGCCCGAGATTAATAAATCACAAATAAAATATAAATTGCAATGACATATATGAAATTTATTATAAAAAGAAATGATAGCCCGTCATAGGATTTTTTTATTTTGTTATACGGATCGTAAATATTTTAAATTTTTGTTACATTTATGTAAATTACTATAATTAAATAATATTTACAGTTTTATAAATTCACTAAGTCTAAAGACAAAATTTAATTTATTGAAGAAAAAAACCACGTCAATTACATTCGCGTGCTAAACTCATTTTGAGAATTTTTTAAATTTTCATGTTAACGAAGCTTTCAATTTTCAATTTTGTAACGAGTAAATACGTGAGATACGTTTTTCCAGTTCAAATGGTTGTATTTGTAATTTTAAAACCAATAACCAAACGAACACAAACTTTAACGTTGAGAGGCTAAATTTATAATTTAATTAATTTCAATTTTTAAAATGGAGAAAAGAAACAAAAAGAAAAAGAGAGAAAAGGAAAGAATTGTGATAATAGAAAAAGAAAGAAAGAAGTTGAAGTGAGGAGAAAGGCAAGCGAAGTTTCGTCCTACCCCTAGGGGGTTGGGTGGGTGGTGGATTCATAATCTATTCGCTGGCCGACACGTAATTACTACTTTTAGGCCCACGTGTCCCCACAGTCTCCTAATCTCATCTTCTTTTTATCAACCTCAAAAGAGAGAAAAAAACCGTTTATATTTTCTCAAAAATATTTACAAGAACGTAACAAAATTTTAGATTCTATTAATAATAGACAACAATAGAATAATGTTGATAAACTTTTATTAGTGTCTTATTGGTGTATTGATAGATATAGATGTAAGTATATAGTGTATATTATTAATATAATCTAAAATTTTACTGGTTTATTATGTTATGTTTTAAAATGTCTCGCCATTCTCTTAAATGGTAGATGATGTATCATTTTTTTTAGTATGGTGATGTATCAATTTGGACACTGGAATAATGATTGTATTAATTTACACGGTTCTTATGTTTTTATTAGAAAAAATGTTGTGTGAAACTTATGATTGTCTAAATTGAACCTCTAAACTTCTATAAGACAAATATGTCTTTGTAAGTGTCTATGAGTTTTCATTTTGTATTTTGCAAGACGGACATTTGAAAATGTTTAATTTGATATATGAATGGTTTTCAAACGTAAACCCAATAAAAGTCTAAATGAATTATATTATGAAAATTTAGAAAGTTCAATTGATTCAAAACTATACGTTTCATACAATATTAGTCAAATAAAATCTATAGTATAGTATAAAATGATGCACTTTGGAAACTTCAAGATTTTAATTATTATATTCGTCAAAGTTTAGATGTAATACAAAACTAACTAAAATTGTCTTCTTATTGTTAAAATTATGTTGGTTGTTTTTCATACCATAATAGAGTTCATTGAAATAAAAATGTATAATCGGTTTGGTTTGTTTTGATAGACTTTTTCACTAAAATAAAAAACAATATACCAACAACTTTTTAGTTTTCTTTAAATACAAATCAATATATTCGATTTTAAACTAAAAACCAAACCAAACTATTAGATCGATTTCAATTCAATTGATTTATATCTATATTTTTGTTTTTTCTTTCCACTTATACCCAATAGACAATTTAAGGGAAGAGAGAGAACAAGAAAATGATTTATATATTGACACATTTTCTTTAGTGAATTTTTAAAAAATAGAAAAATTAACAAACTATTTACACTTCATAAAACAAAACTACTTGTATCTAAATATCTTGTGAAATGTTCTATTATTGATCAATTCTCTTTCGCCAACAAATTACAACCATTATTATTGTTTTTTTTCTTTTTCTTTTTTGTTAGTAGATAATGAAATTTGATGGAAATTTTTGAACAAAAGCAATGGAAATGTTATTTTTCTTTATGAAGAGGAAGAGGAGAAATGCTTTAATCTTCACTCAAAAGATATTATCAATATTTGGTGGTCCACTTGCAAACTACCACCAATCATTCTTACAAAATTCAAATTATATGTTCGTTTAAAACTCACAAAAATACGTGACTAAGGCGATTTTGTAATCATTTCTTTTTTCTTTTTCATTTTTAAAACTACAAAATTTTAGATTTGTTTTTGTTTATTTTAGAATTTGGTTTTGAATTTAAAGATGAAAAATCAAAGCCAGAAATTGAGATAAAATAGACTTTTAATATTCAGAACCAAAGTTTCATTTAGGTCTAACAATTTCCTTTTTCAAAAAAATTTAACAGAATTTAGTCTATTTTCTCTTAATTTTTAATATTATTTGCATAATTTTAAAATTTATGAGTTGAATTTTTAGTCAAATTCGAACGAAATAAAAAGGTTTTAAAGTCAATTTGAAAACAATTTGGTTTTTAAGTTTTTGTTTTTTAAAATTAAGTTTTTTTTTGTTACCGTTAAAAACTATTTCGAGTGATCTCCAAACACTTATAGATTTAAATACTTAAGAGGCGTTTGGAGCGTGGGGTGAGTTATTATAATCTGTGGGTTATTATAGTATATGTTTATGGTGCAAATTATTATAATATGTGTTATTATAATCTATGTTTGAAAAAGTTAAGAATTGTGAAAAGGGAAGTCGGGAATAGTGACATAGGAGATATGTGGAGATGAGGAATAGTGACAAATAAAAAAAAAAAGTATAATAGTCATAATCCTAATTATGATAACCTTAGACAAAACATGGAGTGGACTAATTCTTCACAGTCTAAGGATCAAACGCTCCTTGAAAAAGTGTTTCCAAAATATAGATTGCTTTGTAAAGCACTCATAGTAAAATGTAGCCAATAAAAACTATAAACCGATATTGAGAGAGCTTTGACCTTTGATTTCTCCAACCTCCTACAAAATAAAGGGAATTTTAAATGGGCTTGGCCCAATTTTTTGTTGAGCCTGGTTTGGACCCAAAATCTTATTGGACCCAAATTTCTATAGGCTTTGAATTGAGTTGGGCCTGAATAATTTTTGTTCATCGATCCAATTTATCGCAATTTTCACAATGGACTTGGATTTTTGCTATGATGAATGAAAATATAATTGGCTAAAATGTACTTAATTTTTACAAATCTAAGAGAAAAATGAAATACTTACCGAATAAGAACTATATGGGATCTAAGTTTTCAAATTTTGGTATTTTAAAATTAGTTTATAAACACCCATTTCAAATTTAAACTAATCATAGCTAAACTCAAATAGACAAAAATCACTTATATATATATTGTTTGGGTAGATGTGTTTATAATACTTTTTTTCTTTTAATAAAAAAAAAATTAAACAAGAGCAAATCATTAATGGAAAACGTGCATCACGTGCCACACTTCTATTATTTAAAAAAGTCTCTATATATATATTTGAGAAAGGGATAAAAGAAACTAACGTGTTTTTGCTTTTTCAATTTAAACCATAAACTTTAAAGTTGTCATAATTTACCTCTTAGTTAGACCCTAAAATTTGATAAGAGTATCAATCTAAACCTTGAACTTTAGACGATTTTTTTTTTCCAAATAAAACCTTGAACTTTGAAAAACATATCGTTTCTTCTTTGAGTTTTTCTTGTTATTTTTTCCGTTTTATTATAATTGAAGAGTTTAAATTGATACAGTTATGAAAGTTTAAGGTTTAGATTGATACACTTACAAAAGTTAAATAGTTAATTTGATATATCTAGTAGTTTGAGGTTTAAATTGATACAAACCTAACATTCATGGTTTAAATCAATGCAATTATTAGTCTAGTGTTTAAATTGGTACGACTTTGGTTCAAAGCTTAAATTGATATTTTCTATGAACAAATTTATGCCAGCTAACCAAGTTTCAAACTTCACTATCTTGAAAATACTGGAAATAAATTTTGTTTAATCCATTTACTTAATAAGATACAATATAGTTTTATAGGTTAAAATTTCATAAATACTTTTAAATTTTGAAAAAAATTGTATATACGGTTGATATTATATAAACTAAATTATAGGGACTAAATTCAAATATTTTCTAAACTAAAAAACCAAAATTACAATTTACCTTCAATTTTTAATCAAGTAAATAAATAAAAATTCTTAAATTTTTTATGTTAAATTATAAATTTGGTTCATATCATTTGAAGCATATTAAAATTTATTCCGAACTTATTCTATAATTTAATTTAATGTAATTGCTACAATTTACAAGTTTATAGCTGACCTTGATACAATTTTTAAAAAGATATCTAGATGGATTGAGTTGAATTACTTAAGGTTGGATTAAAATTTTAGACTAAATAAAAAATTTAGTTCAAAGACTTTGTTAGGTTGGATTTAATAAATTTCATATAATTAATGATTTTGATTAATACAATTTATTGTTTTTTTTTTTTGGGTGAGTTTTAGGTCAAACAAGTTAGTAAACATTTATTACGTCTATTCAAAGTGAAAAATTCCATTCTCTTAACGTCTTAAACTGAAACACTTGTATCTTAACTAGTTCAATTGTACTCAATTTGATAATATCTAATAACTATTATATATATGTATGTATATTGAGTCTTTGTTTTGGTTGGAATATTAAGAAAATTTCATAATTTGCCAACATGAACTTACTCAATTGACACCTATATGTACCTAATGACAAAAGATTCTGATATCAAATTTCCTATTCATGAGTTGTATTACAATACCTTTTAAAAAATATTAAGAAAGTTTGAATGTAATAGATTATACTATTTTTAGTCAATTTGATTTGAGTGTGATGTAGACATTATATATTTTGGTTTATTGGAGGATATCAATTTGGTTCCATCTTTCTTTCTTTTAATTTGTGCTACAAATGTCAATTCAAAAATAGGTAAATGAATATAACATCTTAAACGACGATTGTTCAATTGTTGTGCTACAAAGAAAAAAAATCTAGTGTTGCAAGCCGGCAAATTGTACGCATTCAAAATTTTCATACGTTAGATTGTTCTTTAAATCTTACACTTTCGTGAATATTACATCACTTTTTCTAAAAGATCGGTTTAAATGTTATAATGAACATTAATACTATACTTAGGTTGAGCTTGAGTTTGTGAGCTTAGGTCGATTTTTTTTTTTAGCCTAATATCTTTTTATCTTCTTTTGATGTTTTGGTTTACTCATAAAATTAAAATTGAAATATGCACAAAATCATACATTAGCCAACTTTAAGGACATTTGCTATTGCCAATTAAAATACCACTCTATTGATTTCTTTTTTATTATTCATATCAAATAAAAATTAGATATATGTTTTACACTTCGTTTGACACTAAAGATATCTTTTTAAACGATTATATTTTCCAGGGATGATTTTAAAAATGATTTTTTTTTCATACTACCTCATCTAACATTAAAATATAATTCTCAAAAGTTGAAATTAAAAGATCCTCTTTGATCACAATTTCTCTACCAAACACTTACCATCGAATATAGATTATATTATTTTCTAAAGTCAAAGTTAAGAGTTGCAACAATTATCTATTTTGGAAAGCTATGCGATAAAATTTGACACACCTCAGCTTTTTTATTGACCATAACACTTTATTATGTTGTTTTCTTGAATAAATCTTTATTTCATTGATATTTTACTACAGGTACAAGTCTAATTATAGACAAATAACAATACACTTAAAGAAATAATATTATAAGAATAATATCTCCAAAAACACTCTAACTATTATATCAATACCCTTCTTCAAACTCAAGATTCGAATCACGAACTTGAGGTTTGATAAGAAAAGAAATAAATCAGTAGATTTATAATATAATTAGAAACCCACGGAGAACAAACACACAAAGAATTTCTAGGCTAAAACAAACCCACAATGACCGAAACGAAGAACTTCTGGGATAGAAACATAGATCCTCGTATAAGGATCTATAAAATAACCTACGAAGAACGAAACAAGAACTCCTGGACAATAACAAAGATCCTGATAGAGAGATGACGAAATGCATGGTAAGACATGAGGCAAAGGTCAACTTGACAAAAAAGTATTTTGAGACGAAATTGGGAGAAACGGTGCAGAGTGATCGAAGAGGTCAGCATCGGAGTAGAGGGTTTGAATTGAGCTTATATGGGCATATCAGAACTATATCAAATAGACCTAAAGCAAAGCCGAACGAAAATGGAATTGTATCTGGTACCCAAATTTAAATCAGGGGACATTTTTTATATTTTTATTGTGGTCACGTGGACTTTTTCATTTTCAAAATTATTCTATAATTTAAATATTTTACCGCTTTATTATATTTTTTAAAAAAATGTCAAAATAATATACATTTTACATCGAAATATAATTGGAATCATTAGTGAAAATATAATGGGAATAAGGGATACTTTTCAACGTTTCCATCGTGGGACATTGAAACGGCGTCGTAAAGGGACTATTTTTGGAACAATTATTGGCAAATTTATTGGAGGTGGTTAGCCGAACGCAGCCAGCCATTGTAGAGTAGAGAAAAATACGAAGAACTTCGTGTTTGTGGCCACCACACGTCTCAACCTGCTCCTTCTCTCTTCTTGGCCGATATTTTCCGGCTTCAATCACTCGTCCAGATTCACTTTCTTCGGTATTTTCTCCCCTTTGATTCGCTTTTTATTTTTCTTTTCTTCATTTTCAATGTTTTTCTATGTCAATTTTGTACTTTCTTCATACTCTGGCTCTTAGAGAACCCGAATTTTAGGGTTAAATGTGATTAGATACCTGTTTTTCCAATATTGTATTGATTCTGATATTTCATTGTGTGTATTTTTATGATATTTTATGCGAGTTACTCTCTTGGTGCGGGAGTATGATGTACGATTGATTTTGAGGCTGGAGAAATTCATATGGATATCTTCTTGTTCTTGCCGATCGGTGCATTTCTATTGAATTTTGTGTAATTTTTCCCTTGGGATTGGTTGGTGATTTGAAATGTTTAATTGGAGAATTGGGTGTTCAGGATCATCTCTCATTTGGGTGTAATAATAACATATACTGTTTATTGGTCCATAGTGATATTGTCAATTTCTCTTCGAAGATTGATGGAGAATCATCTTTATGATGGTTATACCTTGAAATTTTAAAGCATGTATTTCTAACATCTAATATCTCTGAGGAAGAACAAATTAAATCTTTTAAGCCTTTTGGAATTTGGGGTGTGTGAATTGAGTAAAGTGAGTAGGATTAAACTCCCTAAGGGGGGAGTTCAGTCGATGAATGAGACCATTGTCGTGTGAGATTAGGTGGGGTGCATATAAGATTACTCATGATTTAAAAAGCAAATTGAAATTGAAGAGAAACTATGATTCCAAATGAACAGATATCTTTATGGTGTGTTATCTTTTATAAAGTTCCCTCCCGTGCCTTGCTTTTGCCTTTTGTGTCTTAAAACATGGAAGTTGGTAATTATTGATCCTAGAGGGCAACTGACCTTCTAGTTTCTATCCCTTTTTGTTTCTTAACCCTATATTTTGCAGGAAAACTCTTATTAAGAAGCAGGAATGGACTTTATATTAAGAGGAATGAATGATGAGGCATCTGGGTGCTACTCTAATGAAATGGACATTCAGAGATGCCCTTTCCTCAGGAATATCAATAAGCCAACCAGCTTTTCCTTCTCCACCTTGACTTTCAACTTCCCGGTAAACCTCGTTATCTGCTCTACCATACACATTTGCAATGGCTGATCCATTTTGGAAAAGTCAATATATTATTTTTGTATTTTCAGGTTCGAGGAGCGAAAGGGCCAATTTTTGAGGATGGTCCTAATTTTGATACAGCATTTAAGCTCTTTCATGGTAAAGATGGAGTTGTCCCACTATCTGAGAGATCCGGCTTTGATAAAATATCGCTAGAACCGGAGATGGCTTCTCATTTCAACCCTTTGGCAGCAAAAGCTGCAACCATCAGTCTGTCAGCTTTTGGACCAGGGGGACCATTCAGCTTCGGTAGCTTCTCTGAGAAATGGAAGAAACAAAAGTCTGAGGCATCCAACAAGAAAAATAATTCGTCACAGGTAGACTAAATGTGCATTCTTCTTAACTGACCTAAGTTAGATCAAAGTTAGATCATCCGTAGTACTTTTTCTATGATGCCTACATCAATGGAAACTGGATTTTAGAATTTGATACAATTTGCTCACAAAATGTGGTTTTCGTCGGCTTCCGTTGCTAAAAAAGAGAGAGAATTTGACGTGCATACAAATCTTGTATCTAGCAGGGTTATGAAGGAAAACTAGAAATCATGGGACTTGAACTTGTGAAAACGTCACATGTGGAGGAGATAGTCTGATAATGTTTGGAAGTCTAACCCTGTCTGTTTCTTTAGGATTTGAAGGGATTTAAATCCCGATGTATTGGACATTACTATTTTTGTTTGTCGTCCCTCAAAATTGTCTAAGCCAACCGGATTTTAAAGAAAAATTATCTCATTAAAACCAAAAGATTTCTTTGTCAATTGATAATCTAATTTCACTTGGTTTCTTTTTTGACTCACAAATTAAGATTTCAAGCGTTCTCTCCTTGCCTGACCCCCTTTTGTTGAAAAGGACGAAGATGGTTATATTTGTAAACTCCTTATTTTCTTTTCATTTCTAGCAAACTCTCTAAACAAAATTGTTTAATCCATCCAAGACAGCAATTTTAAGATCATTTCTAGATTTTCAGTTTGTACTATAGTCACGTGTGATTAAAGTTGGCAAGCCTTTGCTCATTCTTTCTGTATTTGTTTCATTTCTGTTTCTTGTTTGTTTTCCAGAAAAAAGGAAATTCATCCAAGCACGAGGCTCTGGGAAATGAGTGGTTGGAAACAGGAAACTGTCCAATTGCCAAGTCTTTCAGAGCTGTTAGCGGAGTCCTCCCACTTGTTGCAACAGCTTTTCAGCTACCACCTGGTATGAAGCTTAAGTGTCCACCAGCTATAGTTGCTGCGCGCGCTGCCCTCGCTCGTACAGCATTTGTAAAAAATCTGCGTCCTCAGCCACTTCCTTCAAAAATGCTTGTCATCGCCGCCTTAGGCATGGCGGCAAATGTTCCACTTGGGATATGGAGGGAACACACTCAGAAGTTTTCATTTTCATGGTTTGTGGCCATTCATGCAGCTGTACCCTTTATTGCCATGCTTCGGAAATCTGTCTTGATGCCAAAGACAGCCATGGCAATGACCATAGCTGCTTCCGTACTAGGGCAGGTTATCGGCTCGAGAGCTGAACGTATGCGACTTAAAGCTATTGCTGAGAAGGGAAAGTTAACAACAGTTATACCAACACTGGAGTCTACTCCAAGCTATGAGTTAACCCAGGTTGATGCTATAGTAGGTAGTCGTTGTGGTGTAGAAAGAATGGTGTTCGATCCTCTCCGGAAGGATGGTAGGCAAACATCTACCCCAGCAAATGTATGCTCGTAAGAAAACTTCTTATAGATATATTACGAAATAAATGAAGTGCCATTGATATTGTTAATAAGACTACCTGATGAAATGTAGATTTAATAGATAACCTCTGTCATGGCTATCATATAATGTTGTGTATCATGCTTTTGAAAAACTTCTCTATAGCTAAATATAAATGAAAAATCCTTCTTAAAGACTGGCTAAATGTGAAAAAACCAGTCTTGTAATGTTATCTCAATTCATGTTGCCATCTTTAGAGTCCATACATGATGGTGTTTATGGAATGGACCATAACTATTTTGCATAATGAATTTTTGTGGAGAAGTTCTTGTGTTATCATAAGAGCTCTTTAAATCTTTAAGATCCATAAAAAAATTCAGGTCCAAGAGTTCTTATTTACTACTTTGAGCTGTAGTTGAGGGTGCTTTTCGCTATTCCAAAAGCATTTTTCACTCGAAGTCATAATGGAGAAAACCGATAGGTAAGGTAAATTGGTTAAACACTTCAAAGAATTTTAGTAAAGAATGTGAAATTATACTCTAACAATTGTATCAATCATAATTTTAAAATTTGGTAGGCGCTGGATGGCATTTGTTTTTGGAACATGGCCCATTCTCGATGACATGCAATACTTATCATGAATACGAGCAAGTTGCCATTTCAATAGTTGAGAATAAAATCTTGATTTAGGTAATCTTGAAAATTTAAATGACAATGACATTGTTTAATAGACACACAGTTGGACAAGACACTAAAAAAATGTCTAATTTTATCTTCGTGATAGAAATCTAGTTGCTCACATGGAGAAATCTAATTGCTCATGTGGTAACTCATTATGTTGTTGAAGAATTTTTTGATTGCTCATGTGGTAACTCATTATGTTGTTGAAGAATTTTTTGATTGCCCATGTGGTAACTCATTATGTTGAAGAATTTTTAAAAAAATTGGGTTGATACCTTTCCCAACTGGGTGGGCGACATCGTTTGACACTACCTCAATTTTAGATTCATAAAACTTAGATTCTTTCAAGTTTCTTTCAATGTACAAGTTCCTTGATGAATCTCATAATCACCATTTCCTCCATTGCACATTTTCCCGAAACTTTTTTTGGTAAACTTTACAGTGCATTCAAATGGAATTTTGTGCTCCCAAGAGATATTACATTACTACTCAACTTACCTCAATTATCATGGTTACCCTTTCAAGTATGCTTAAGCTCTATTGTGGCTTCATATAACTTTGTGCTTATTGTAAACAACTGGGAATATCATTTGTAATAATACTATGGATTCTTCTCTTGTCAAAATAATAGTAATAGAAAAGATCACCTGATCATAAGAATTAAGCTTAAGATGAAACTGCACTATGTACAAAGAACTCTGACAAACTATTTATTTGATCAATAGGCTGACTAAACTATTTACCATAAAAAAACTAACGAAAAAAAAAAGATACATGCAAAAGAAAACTGAAAGTGTACAAAGGATACAATAATTTATCCAAATATAAACGCAGCCATCAAAAGAAAAGGACGAAAAAAACAAGTAGACTAAAACCTATGCTTACAGATCATCTAAGATGCAAAACACAGTCTCCAAGCAACATCTGTACAAGAAAATTTCAAGGAAAAGGAAAATGGAAACTAGTCATTCAGAGAAATTAGGGACTTCCCTGAGCATCACCTAGCCGTGAAGCCACGGTTACCATAAGCTGGAGGGACATTGGCCAAGCCAGGGCAATCCCTAGCCCAATGCCCAGTTTGATGGCATTTGAAGCATTCACCAGAGGTACCACCCGAAGGGCCAGAAGCTTGATTAGAATACATCCCACCTCCAACAGACAGTGCAGGACCGCTCATGATACTTGGGCAGTTCGCTGAGCTGTGGCCAGAACCCCCACAGCTGTTGCAGTATGTGTTCGAGTTAAGTGGTGTGGATGGAGAAGGCCTAGAGCTACTGTACTGGTTCCCATACTGAACACCTTGGTTGGGTGTACCATATTCTCTGCTGAAATTGGTACTATTTCGAATGGGTGACACGAACTGTCCACCACCAATATTCTCAGAAGCAGTGTCACGAAAACCAAAATTATGTACGGTGCTTTCTGCTTTTGGGGTAGTAGAACTACTGTTCTCTGGCTTGAGTTTTTCCATCAAATTTAGAAGAAACCTGGATTCGCTTGAAAAATTAATGCTTTCTGCTTTTACCACTGTTGATCTTACTCTCTGTTCATCACTAAAAGTCTCTTCCTTTATTTTCAACTTCATTATAAATTTTGTAAAAAGAACCTTCCGGATGATTTCTGCAAATTTCTCATCATCTTGCTCTTCATACTTCAAATAATGCAATCGTTTTGCAGGTATGCCCATGATCTCCTCACCACCTTCTTGAAAGGCAGTTACCCAAGTTAAGCCAGTATGATCCTGTATTTGCAGCTGGAGTATGTACCTGTAGTCACATTCGTCAACAGACTGATCACACCTGTCACATCTCCATTTTCCATCTCCATTATTTGTAACCTTTTTGCTACATTGTCGGTCCCCAATCATGATAGGACATGCTGTGTAGCAGAAGTTGTCAACCTTAATAAATGAAACAGTTGCACTAACCGTGATCCAATCTGGCTTCTCAGAGGTTCCTAATCTCTCATCTTTAATTTGAGATATGGTCTTCCTGACATCTGTCCTACCCACACTAGCAACTTCCCTGGATATAGAGACAGAAAGAGTACTACTCCCTTCCCTTTCAAACCACTCTCTCAGTGAATGAGCCTCGGGGAAATCCGGCTCTATAAAGAGCTGAGTTGTTGAAATGGTTCCCACTGCCTTCCCATTGAAGTCGCTTACTCTGCTAGATTTCACGGCCAAAACTGGGAACAACCCCGAGTCACACATATTTTGCAATCTTTGCCCTTCCGCTTGACAGAAGTTCCCCCAAAGAGTCAATTCAACACTTCGGCCAGACATATCTTTCAACTGAAGAGATCTCTTCTGAGTTTCAGTACCATTTTTTCTCATCAGAGAAGTTGCAGGATTAATGGAAGAAACAACTCCAATTACATCTACAACACTGTTGCTGTCCATGCCCTCAATCTCACCAATCGGATGGAAATGAAACTGCTGCTGGGGGATTGATTGGTCATCCTCAAAGCAAGGTTGGATTGTTGATGTGTTTTCAAGAAATATTTCATAGTCATTTTTGAGATGGTTAAAGTTCTTTTGAGCAGGTTTCAGGCTTCCTTTAGAAATGAAGTAGACTTTACCAGATTCAATCTGGTTGTAAAACTGATCAGCTACTGTATTGAAGCATGTTACTCGTATTTCTCCACGGTAAGCATCAAGTAAATCAAATGAAAATACTTTCCCATCACCACGAGGATTGTTGTAGTGTCTAAGTTCTCCTTTTGAAGTAACTCGAGCCTTTATTGTCCACCTACCTTGGTAAGGGTTCAGAGCAGAAATAGGCATTATCCTTGGGGCAGCTTCATTTTTTGCTATTGGTCCTCTGTTACTGTACATTGAAGGTGGCTGCTGATATATTGGCTGAGGACGGGCATAGGCATTAGAATTTAGAGGTGGCCTGGGAATATCTGACCCGCTGTTGTGATATGCCATCTTCTGATCACCATATGATCCAGTTAAAGGAGATGGCCCATTAAACCTTGATCCAGAATCTGTCTTAGAGTAAGGAGGAGGCGCAATTGATGCAGAGAATCTTCCAGTCTCAGGAGGATTAGAATAAGATCCCATGTGTGGTACATGTGATTGATTCACTTTAGGCTGTTCAAAAGACGCACTCGATACATTTCCCTTACCAACCATTCCACTGCCAGGTGAAGCCCCCAGACCCCCCACAGAGGATAGGGGGTTTCCACTAAATGCACTAGCTGACGATCTTGTGGCTGATACAGGTTCACCAATAATGTCACACATTTCCTCTATCACATCCAACTCAATGACAATTATAATCCTGTGGTTGAAAATTAACAAGTTATACAAAGAATGTAAAATATTACCTCCCGCAAAAATATTAATATAAAGAAGAGTAAGAGAGCACAAACAAGGAGCAATATATATAATTATGGATCAGCAATAAATCATCTCTTCAAAGGCAAACTAAGTAGCCTTCAAAAAGGAAACAGTAAAACAACCTTGATACATGTGTTTTTTTGTAGACTCAGTTGAATAAACAACCTTTAAGGCCTTAATACTTAATACAAGAAACGCTCGTGAAACTTTTCAGGAAAATTGTACACTAACAATTGAACGTTAGACATCAACAAACAACAAAAGAATAAGCCCAGAATGGTTCATCTGGATTAGAAACTTAAAATAAACATGTTTCTTCTCTTTAAAAATGGAAGATGAGATTTACTTGAGAGGTTGAAAAAAAGTAGGCATGGTATTGATGGCAATTATACAATAGGGTTGATCCACTAGCAAATTTCTTAGCAGGTTCATCAAGGGGCACTTGATCGACTATGTTTAAATTCACGATGATAGAGAAAGGCCCTTGCACATGTTATGTGATGGATTGAAAATCAAGTTTTGTGAAGACAGACGAGCCTTTCACTCCCTGGTTAACATTTTACATCCTAACATTGTTTTCCTCGCAAACTTAAGGAAGATATTGATCGTTGAAGCAATAGAAATTGAGGGGTGGTTTTGAACTATAATGATGATCATACGGCATAGATTATTTGTACTCTAGGATGGTCATTCAATAAAATTTTCCTTCTCGATCTTCTCTGAAAGTATCTTCTCCAATATTAGAGAAATAACTCACAAGGGTGATTCTTTAGTGGAGTCTCCTAAAAGAGAAAATCCACACTCTTCATCTAGTCCCTAGCTTTAAAAGTTAGGAAGCACAGGATATAATGCAAAGAAATCAATCAGGAGAGATTTCCTATCTGCTTTACTCCTATTTTTCATAACTAATATGGCTTATATCTTATCATCAGAAAACAAAAGAAAGACAGAGGCCAAAATGAAAAGAGAAGTAAACTTCAAATATACACACAATCTGCACTCAAGTAGTTCTCAGTTATCAAATCTCGAAATTTAAATAATGGAATACTAGCTACTTTAAACTACACACCGATTCCAAACAATCTTCTGTCCAAAAAGCAAACAAATATCGAACTTTAACAGATTCAGTTTATCAGAAAGACTTACAGGCGTTCTTGAACGGGGTTACAAACATACTGCCGCAGTCGAACGATGGAACCTTTCTGTAACTTCCCAGACTTAACCAATTCGTTGAGCTGAGTGCCCAGCATGCCTTGCTGGAAATGGGTTCCATCAGAAACCAACAATCTGAACCTCTCGCTACCTGATTGTTGCGAAGTGTTAACCAATTTCAAGTCAATCACTTGTAGAATCGGCTGGAACGTCTCAGCAGACGATTCCCTCTTGCATATCACCATCACTGCTCCTTCCGTTAGCTTAGACGATGCCATTTCAAGAAATGGTAACGAAACTCGAACACCCCAGCGAAGAATTTAGTTTTTTTTTCCTTGGAAGATGAAACTTCAATCGGAGGAATGGGAATTGAATCCGAGAATGTGGAATCGACAGGAAACGAGAGATTAGAGAATATGAGTTACAAAAAATTTAAAACCCTAGAGAGAAAGTGGAGTGAGGGAAGCGCCATTTGCGAGGGAAGCCGCGAAAATCTATTACAATTATTAATTATAGCAAAACACATGAACGCCTTTTATGAAAAATTACAATTGTATCCCTTCCAGCTTCCACGATACGCATCCCCAATCGTGATCCCTCGTGTCACATTCCACGTGTCAACACTTACATTTTTAATCCATTTTAGCTCATAAACTTCCATTTTAGGTTTAAAATATTTTTTCTCTTTTTTTGTTGTGTGGAAATAATAGGTTAAAAATAAATTATAAACTTTTATTTTAGGTTAAAATGTCAATTTAGTCGGTAAATTTTACCTTTACTCTCTCAATTTAAATAAGGGATAAAAAATTTATCAAATTATTTACCCTCCCTACAATAAAACAAGAGTAAATATTTTGTCAAATGTTCTGTTTTTTTATATATAATTTTTCTAATTTTTTTTTAAAATTGATTGAATAATAATAATAATTTAAAATGTAACACGGGAGTGACTGATAAACAGTACATTAAATTTAGTTTTAAAATTGGAGTATTTTAAAAATAGTAAAATAAGTTCAAATATTTAAATTTTAGATTCTATGATGATAGTCTTCTATCATTAGGGACTATCAGTAGTGATAGAATTTGCTATAGGTTATAAATATTTTGTAAAATCTACCATTTTTAAAAATTCTCATTTAAAGGAATATTTTTATTAGTAAAAATATAGATTTTTTATCCTTAAATTTTGGAGGTGGTTTTTATCTGATTTCAAAATATTATAGAAATATTTTAGTTTCATTTCAATTAAGTGAATCAAAATAAAATAAAAATAAAAATCTTGAAAAAACTCCAAACTAAAATGTAACATTATAATAATTTGAAACAAACATAGAGCTGAATTCAAAATAAGTTCAAACTCTACCGACTATAAATGTAATATTTTAGAATTCAAATGAACCTTCACTCACCAATTTGGTAGTGTTAACTAAAAAATTTGTACATTTGTCAATAAACTTCATAATCTCCTATTTTGTTTTGCACGTCTATTAAAGGATTTTACGTTCACATCTTTGCACTCAGTGTATTAATTCGAAACTTCTCAACTTAACACAATGGTTTAAATGTCATCATCAAACAAAACCTATATTCAAAACTTTGAGAAAAAGTGTATGTAAGTATATATATTTATCAACATATTTTTTAAAAAATAGTAAATTTAACGAAATATTTATAATATATAATAAAATTTAAAATTGTATGAATAATAGATAAAGTCTATTATAAGTTTATATTATAATATTGCGTAGTTAGTAAATATTTTAATTTATTTTAGTATTTTTAGAAATATATCTAAAAAAAATTTGCATATATTTAAATATGAAAAAAGGCCATAAAGGACACGTGGCTTGACACATTTAATGGTTTTGTAAATATCTTCTAAAGTTCTAAACATTCATAAAGTCCCAAAAAAAAGAAATAAAAAAGAAGTCGATCGTTTCCCAATCGCTTCAGCAAAATAAAGTCTATTCCTTCAATTGGTCAAAGGGACTCCGATCACCGGATAGATGTTTCCGGTGGCCGGAGATTTCGTCTCTTCACAACCTAGAACTTCGTGCTGTGCATCACAGAAATTAGAGTGATTAGTTTTCAATTTCAGTAATCTGATGGATTCTGAGGACGACGAGGTCTCTACCTCTGGAAAGACGACGAAGAGAGGTTTTCTAGCTGTAACTATGCGATGGTGTGCCGCGCTTTTGCTTCCAGTAGTTTCATTCTTTGTTGTGACTCTATCGTTGAGTTTAGTTGCTGTTTTTGTCGCCAATTCTTCGATTACTAGTCCCATTTCTCTGCGTTCTCAGTGCAAGATTGTTTCCAGCAGTGAGTTTTTTTTTTTTTTTTTTTTTTTACGTTTTCTATTTTGGTTTGTTTTCAAATAATTTTGATAGTTTAGGTTTAGTAAGTGATGGGGACGTGCTGCTGAATGCTGAATTTGAGACTATCTGAGATTGAAATAGCAGGTTCTATCATTCTAGGTGTTTATAAATGATAATCCCAGGATGATTTGTAACTGACAGTAATAAGATTGGTCTGTATATCTTCTTGTGAATCCAGCTACGGATATAACCATTATTTAATTTTGTAAACAATGATCTCACCATTGAGTTAGTGGATGGAGTTATATGCGTACAGACTTAGCTTAGAATTAACTCCGTTTTATGGACAAGTGAAAAGCTAATTAAGATATCGGTGACCATATAACAGAAACGATAGTATTCTGAATGTGCAACATTATCATCTTGATCAGGGGAAGGATTAGAAACTATTTAGAGTATAAAACTTTTGATTCATAATGAACTTGGGGTTTTAAGTGCTGTAAACTCTCATAACCTTGGGGTTTTTAATATTCTCTGAAAAGAGACAGTTACTATCTGTTCTTAAGTGAATTTTCTTTTGACAGGTGTGGACCTTAGGTCATCTAAGGTTTGTGAACTTGGGCTACTGAATTATAAAGCCAAGAATGTCTTCTACCCCTATGAAAGAAATAAGTTTAGATGCCGTTATGATTACTATTGGGCGTCAGTGTTCAAGGTTAGAGTGAGTTCTTCTCAGCTGTATATCTTTGGCATTTCCACTTCATTACACAACTTAATATTTACCTCATGCCAACAACCCTGTGCCATTATGAATTGGTTTTAAGAGACATCACAAGATGACATTAAATATCTAACAAAGTTGAAGATTTTCGTTTCTTCATTTCATGCTCATGACTCATCAATGAATTTCGATACATTCTTTTATATATACATTGCCTTAATATTCATTAATTCTAGGGTTACTTCTTATTTACATGTCATTTTGCTATATTTCTTGGTCAATATTATGGAATTTGTTCCTTTAGAAGTCTTTGAACATTTTTGGGAAGCTATGAAGTATGGAGACAACGTGGGACGTAGATATGATATGACACAACAATGACATGGTTGCGTCCCATTTTTAAGAAATTAGGACCTGGACCTCTCAAAGATATATCCAATTAATACAATTAAAAAAAAAACACTTCACACATTATTGGTTTTATGTAGGAACCTGGCTTACTTGCTGCTCATGTTTAACATTCTTGTCTTTGTTTAGAACCTTGAGAAAACTATGAACAAATTTCTGTTGGAAAAAGTTGATGAGGGAGGGGATACACATCCAATTAGGTGGGAGCTAGTGGCATGGTTGATTGGCCTAGGAGGGTTGGGTCTAAGTAATTTGAAATTTATTTTACAAGGCTCTGCTAGCTAAATGGTTATGATGACCCTACGTGGAATCAAGTTTTCTGTGGCATGAGGTCAGTGCGAGTAAGTATGTTCCTTATCCTATTTTAAGGCGTTTTAAAAGAATCCCTTCTTCAGGGAAGACTTGAGTTCACCTTTTTAGGAGAATTGTCGAATGGGTTTTGGGGAATAGATCCTTGTATCTAGTGTTCATTCGCCTTTATCACCATTCCTCCTTAAAGTTTTGGCCCAAGAGTCAGGATAATCGTTGTTGGGTGGGTATTTGCTAGATTTGAGATTGCTAGTTGGATGCTTTTGGAGTGAAAAGTAGAAATCATATATGGAGCTTGACAACCACCCCCCCCCCCCCCCCCCCCCCCCCCCCTCTATAAGGAAAAAAAGGTGACCTTCAAGGTGTAAAGTGGAAAGGAAATTCTGTTTTGGGAGCATTTGATTGATGACATCTCTCTAGAGGTTATTTCCCTACCTTGAAAAATCTAACTAGTACTGGCATTACTGCTTTGAAGTTATTTTATAGAGCTTGAGTTCTCCTAAAATAAAAAAGTAATCTTCAAGGTGGAAATTAGAAATCAAATTTCCTGTAGGGAGCATTGAATTGAGGATATCTCTCTTAGAAGTTATTTTCCCGCCTTGAATAATCTAGCTAATACTGATATTTGAAAGGAAATGTCAGCAAGATGATTAGAATGGAGTACTTAAAATTCCATGTTCGATGTAATCAAGATTAAGCCCGTGTTATTAGTTGCCTTCATCTTTAGGAACAGTGTGATCCAAAGTTTTTGACATGATGAGTGTTGAATGCTTGCATATTGCTGCTGTTATATTTTGTCACACTAGGTACCAAACACCTCTAAATTTGGTCCTACATTACTGTTTATCCTAAGTTGGAACTACATTAAGATTTTTTCAATAATTTGTTTTTATGTATTTGTCCCCTGCCCTTCTTATAACTCAATAACACAGGTGTACAGTCTATAGAATAGATCTTGTTTATGTAAAACTGGCCCCTACCTTTCTTTATTTATATTTCTTCTTTCACTATTTTAGGTTGAAATGAAGGATCATTTTTCTGGCAAGGCTCGGGTTGCTTTGGCAGAGGCTCCAAATGAAGCCCTTCCTCATAAATGCAGGCCTAATTTTGGTGCTGCATGGTTGGCTAAATATAAATTCAAGGTGCACTAGCAATGGATCTCACCCATGATTGATTTTACTGCATAGATTGAAGTCCTTAGATTATTCTGTTTACAAAGGACGCAGATAAGGTATTCACCATCTTAAACAGTTTCTGTTTTATTTACTTCTAATATATTTCCTATATCGTTCTTTAACTAGGTGAATGAAACATATGACTGCTGGTACTCATCTGGCATTTCCAAAGTGAGCTTAGACTATGATGGGTTTTCCGGTTGTCAAGCTCAAGAACCTACGACAATCGAGATGATTAAAAGATACTACTTCCTGTAAGTTCTTTTACCAACCATTTCCAATCTGAATTATGTTACTTCTTGTGGCTTTGAAAAATGGAACAACTTGTTAATTTTTGCAGATAGTAATGACTTTTTATGTTTCTTGTCTTTTTTCATCCTTCATATGCAAAATTTTTATCTCATAGCTTAAACTATATATGTATCACAGTCTTCCACTTTTGTCATCCCATGGATACTTGCATGCAGTCGCTTCTGTGAAATTTTTTCTTCTCTCAAACTTGATCAACAAGATTACGAGGGCTACACTTGACTAGATATTGGGAAAGGCGTAACTAGGCTGAGCTTGGGCTTGTTGGATCTTTCTAGTTGACTTGCTAGATTAAACACGATCACACTATTAACATTTGGAACAACATACACCATTAAACTGGAAAACTCATGGTTCATTGCATCTTTTACTATAGTTTTCACCCTTCATTTAATAATTGTCAACTAATGTTCACAATCTCTTTCTCCCACATTTGAATCTTGATCCATTTAGAAACTTCGTGAAATATGAATTCTTGCTTGTGTCCAGAGTGTTGCATAATCTAACTGCTGATGATGTTTCCTTTCGGTATGATCAGCTGGAAGATTAAATATATTAACTTTTACTTATGTTCCTTATCACGTAAAACAACTTAAAGTTTCTAAGAAAATGTTCCAGATGGCTTAGTTGCATGGTAGCCGGTGGGAATGGAATCATGAAAGAAGTGGGAATACTATAAGTATTAATGGTATATCATTGTTTAGGTTAGGAGTTGTTGAGTGGAGATTAATTATAAATAGAGTGAGTGGGGAGGAATGGAATTACAATTGTTTTGTCGGATTAGGGCCTAAGCTAGTATACTTGAGAGGGAAGACTCTAAATACCTAAAGTACTTGAGGAATTTTAATTCTCTATTTTTGGTTTCCTTTACGGAGTTGGTTTGTTAGATTTGAAGTGTTTGCTTTTTGATGTCTTCTCCTCTTTGTATCTCATTGGTATTTCTTCTCCTTTTATTTTTTTTGCAATTTCTCTGTTCTCTTGAAGGCAGGTTATTGTAGCTTTGAGCATGAGTCTCTTTTTATTTCAACCATAATGAAAAGTTATATGTTTGGATTCTCTTGGTCTAGTACTAAAGTGTTTGCACAATACACAAATATCGTCTTTACTGGTTTACAGGTGCACAAAAATTTTGCTATCTTGGTATTCTAGCAAGGAAAAAGCTATATTTTGGAGGTGGGATATGTTGGCTGGACTTGTGACCGGTTTCTCGACTTCGTTAATCACCATTACTGTCTTAAGGATCCTACAACCACTGATTCCCTGGATGCTTAGGTACTTCACAACAAGATTTTTTATCCACCTGAATCGTGCTTGTTTTCTGGTAGCATACTTCTCCTTTGTAGGTTGGTTAATCATCCAATATGGAAAAAGGCTTAGCCTTCCTGAGATTTTCAATATTCTAAAAAGTAGGCTATGGTCCTCGGATTGATCAAATGAAAGTTTGGACTGTGGAGTTTCAAAAATTTGAGATAAGTGAAAAGGAAACGTATCCTTTTTCCAGTGGATCGATACGACACCCGATAATTGGTTGGTTAGAAATTATCAAATTACGGCTGTTTGTAGAAAAATGTGTATGATGTCGTCCTTATTGATGAGATGAGATAACGTTGTAACTTCTTCATATGTGAAAATTTTATACAAAAGAAGAATATGGATTTACCTTACACACAAGTACATAAACTATCTCAAGTTTTGTGGACAGGGTTTGCTATTTTATATTCCCACTTCAAAAGGTAACAATCTCTTTCTAAAATGGAAAGTATGGCTAAGGATTTTTTTTATCTTGACATTCTTTTTTACTTGGAGAGCATAATTTATATTGTAATTTTGATTGAGGGTTCCATTTTAATCATGAATGTCATATGGATCTGTTTATATATGTGTGTTTAACTTGAACTTAGCTAAGTAAATTAATCTCAACCAAAAGATTAGCTAATTACCCCATCAGTTTTTGTTTTTAATTAGTGGAGCAATTTGTCTCTTGGTCATTCCAAAAGGTACAGAGATGATAATATTACGAACTTTGACTAAAGTTCAAGGGTATTTTTTATATATAGTTTTAATTTTTAGATTAAAAAAAAAAGCTATTAAAATTTAATGAGATTGTTAACTTTAAACTCGTTGACATAATTGAAATTAATCAAATTATTACAATAAGAATTAAATTTTCATACATTTGAAAGTTATCAAACTAATTTATAAAGTTTAGGATTAAATTATTACTTCCATGAAAATTTAGGAAATCAAAAGTTACTTTTTAACCTGCTAAAAAGGGTAATATAGTATAGATAAATGACTAAGAGATCGGAGGTTCAATATATAGTAGTCACATACCTCCGAATTGATATTATTCGAGTTTTCTTGACATTCAAATACTGTAGGATAAGACGTATTGTTGTTTTGTGAGATTAGTCGAAGTGCATTTAACTGAACCCAAACACTTAAGGCTATAAAAAAAGCTCTTTAACCAATAATTTATGATAACTCTTCAATGATTTTGGGAGTTCAAACAATCCAATATGCGCCAAACCGAAAACACCAAGAATATGCAACACAAATTATGAGCTTTACATGGTAACCGATTGAAACAAAATACACTCATCTGCCACCTACTTATCTTTGGTCACTGAATGTTTTGGATAATCAAACATTTCTCAACTCTCAAGTATCAAATAACCAATTAACAATATGTTTGTGAAGTTTTTGAGAGTTACATTATAGGTATAAGGAGAAGTTATGTTCCAAAACTACATATGCAAATAAATAACTGTTAGACCCTTCATGAAGTTTTGCTTATAGTTAAGCTTAGCCTTAACATCATAAAATTGAGTAAATTATAGGGTCTCATAGTCCAATTAAAGGTCAATAATAACTCTTACATTCTTCCAGTTTCTGAAAGAATCCTTTCAATTTCTTCAAGTAAGCGTTCTTTTTCATCTGCCAAATCGTCATTCTGCTTTTGAAGATCCTCTATTTGCTTAGTCTGCTCAGAATCCTTCCTGCATTAAGTATCAAGAATTTGCTCCTTAAATCTTTTTAGTTTGGAAACATCAAAAGCAAGAGATGAGATGAAAGTCTAGAATCGAAAGAAAATTTCAAGAGTTGAATTATTCCTTTCAGCAAACAGAATGTCATCATGCTGTATAGGCTTTTACAACAGTTAATACATCAGAACTCAAGTCATCATCGTGTAATACCAAATTATTACATACACGACGGAAGAGGTTGGTTTAGATTGAGTTTTTACGGGCTTAAAAACACAACTTTTTCCCCTTAAAAAAGTCATTCCAAACAAATTCAAATAATGATAATATTCCATGCGAAATATAAATGTTCAGATAAGTATAAATATATATTTTCTAGTATAATTTTGATCCGTTTGGATGCAATTAGTAGATGTGTTATTATCATAAAATATGAGAGGTTATCGGACTCACAAAAGCTCGACAACCATATAAATGGGAAAAGACTATACTCCTAAATTTTGAGGTTTTATTGATTAAAATCCCAAACTAATAATTGTATCTATTTAAACTCTCAACTTTCGTGAGGGAATCAAGTTAGGCCCTTCATTTGTAATTTATAACCAATAACCATTCTCACATTTGATTTAAATTAACTTAAGCTTAAATACCTCCAATAGTCTGTTGGAACTCGAAATCTAGTTAATATAATTGGTGCTGTTACCTATTCATAAAGGACAAATTGAGTTTTAGTGACCGCACTTCCTTCTCAAGAGTTTCACAGCGCTTCATAACTGATTGTATATCCGATGGAATAGTTGGTGTCATATTTCTCTCCTTCGCCTCTGCCATTCTGCACTTCCACAGTGTTTGAGAATGAGTTGAGAGTTAAGATTTGCACACAAATACGAAACAATAACTTTATCCAAATTGGTGAGCATTAAACCTAAATTTGCATCTAATCAATTTCGAGTATTGAATTCTGTCATCATAAGCATGAACAAGTTTCTTTAGCAACCAAATACAAGCATATAATTCTTTTTTCCCAATTACATAAACAATGTTTTACACAAGTAGAAAGCTAGCAACAGAGATTGAAATTCTAGAAACAAAATGGGTAAAAAACGAATACCGTCCCCAGTATGAAGAGATCTTTAACATACTTTCGTGATCGCTCCACCCGGCGCTTTTTCGTGGGATCCCCTTTGTCCACTGCCAATAATTTTATTGGTTATAAAAGGTATTTTGCTTGCATTATTAATCAATAACAACCTCAGAACATCCAATAAAATATTAAACAACAATTAACTTAGAAAGAAATAAAGGTTAAGCACATTTTCTGCAAGTCAGTTGTTCCCAACTTCCCAGGAAGGTGATTGTAATAATAAACGTCTCTAGATGTTACTAAATAGAAGCATCAATCAGCAAAATAGAATTATTTTAGAATGTTACATTAGGACTCATTTATAATTTTGTGCTGTGTTTGGCTGTAGCAGGATATTTAGAGGGGTCAACCGGTCTTGGGACATTCTTTGGGAAAATATTAGTATTTCCTGGTGAGCGGTGGTCTAAGGTCTTTTGTAATTATCAGTCAGGTGTTCTTTTTTCTTTTCTTTTTGGACTAGAAGAGTTTTTGTAGGTTGAGGCTCTTCTTGTGTGGGCTATTATTCAGCATGCCCCAGTATATCTTTTCATGTTTCTTAATGAAAGTTTTGATTTCTTTAAAAAAAGAAAAGAAAAAGAGACTCTTTTGTTCATTATCTGAGGCCTCTAACAGGAAATGCATAGGTTTATCCTTCTGCTAGGCAAGTCTTCTATGTATCATTCAATTTTACTGGATGTCTCATAGGTTAAATCATACGTATATATCAGTGTAGCTTAAAACATAAGTAATTACCAGAAGCAGCTGATGTTACGGATCCATAACGAACTAGACTCCCCCTCTGCAATAAATGCCAAAATAGACAGCAAAAGAAGCTTATTATGAGTCATGACTATAAATTTAAATAGCTTAATTTGTAAAATTAACCATATCGAAAAAGGGTGCACCTTTCTATCGTCTTTTAAGTTGTCTATTATTCTTTCTCTGAAATCTGCAGTTCCATAAAATGAAACATACTTAAAAATAAAAAAATAGAAAAAACCGTTTCCTTGAGCTAGGAAAAATCTAAAATTATCACCAGATAGGCATCCATGTACAAGGCCAACGCGGTCAGAGTAGAAATCACCAACGATTTAAAAACACAGCATATATTGGTTACCTTTAGATCGAGATTCATTTTCTAAACCCCGACTGCCTGCAACCTGTTTCCTTGAGCTCTCACCGTTGCTATGAGTCTGATTTGAATTGCTAGGACCATCACATGCTTCAAACCCGGATGAAACGATTGCTGCTGCAGCAGAAGATTCACTTTGAGAAGGTTCTTGAGAAACTCTGCCTGACGGGATGGGATTTACAGGATTTACAAAAGCTTCAAAACCAAGATCTGCTGATACCTCAACCGTTTCTAAAATTCTACTATCCTTGACTTGAACAGGAGAGAAGTCATGAAGACTGTTTGGTATTGGATGTATATAATTGTCACTACTTCTATTGAAACTAGGGTTGCCAATAGTTTCTTGAGCACAAAAATGTGCGTTTGAACTATCCTCCGGTGCCTCTTTATCAATCTGGTTATTTAGCTTTTTCCGTTCTAATGTGCCCTTTAGCATGTTTACAACAGAAGAAATTTTATCTACGTCATACATGTTAGGTGTATTGAATATTGATGACGATGAATTGGATGGGGATACAAATGTTGCAGGCTGGTTTGGAATTTCACAAGTAGAAATGTCATTGAAACTCTGCGAATTTGCAATATCTAGTTTCATGGCATTGATTCCATGCCCCGACAAGTCATACACGGACTCCATACCAAATAAGCTTTGATTACTTTGCATTGCAGCATACCTCCTCCTAGATACGATTCATTAATAAGACAACGAAGAACAGGCAAGTATAAGTTCCCCCGCATAATTGAAACTTTTACAAACTCATTATTTCATCACAAACTTGCGTTTATAAAAATGTCCCAACTCAAAAAAATTTATTAAAAAATGAGTTCATATGAGTGGAGCATTCACATCCCAACAGGGAAATTGTTGAATTTGAATAGACTCATGGAAATATCCTTTGGTCCAATGGTGTTTATAACCTTCTCTGGAGAATATGATTTGAAAGAAAAGAAATGCTAGAATTTTTCATGATCAAGAAACTATTCAGGATATATTTTTTTGGGATTTAGTTAGTCTTTTTTATTACCCGTGATGGGTGGGGCATCCCATCTCCCCTTTTCCATATTCTCTCTCTTGTAAATGAAAGTTCTGTTTCTCGACCATAATGTATAAATTTACAATTGCAAGTTGGATTCTGAAATCAAGTTTTGGTAATTTCTGTCAAGGGAAAAAAACTTGAAATATTCTCGAGTCTTTAAATTAGAATATACATCGAAAAAAAACTTTCAATGTCATCATGGTGGAAGATTAGTCCATACTACGATTACCTTAGCTCAGATGAACGACTTCTTGTCATAGGTTGAGAACTATGGAACCATGCCTGCAAAAAAAAAAAAGTTACCGAGATATTAAAAGCTTGTGATGCTTTATTACCTCAAGTTTCGAAGAGAAGATTAACAAACCTTAGCAAGATATAGGTTACTACCTTGGTCTTCACTTTCCGCAACGTTCCTGGAAGAAGTTCAAAAGGTCAAAACATATAAATCATCCAACAGACGAAGGAGGGATGCTGAAATATTTCATGAGAGTTTGTATGTACCTCGACAAATTTGAGGTACAAAGAAACTCCCATGAAATATTGCCAATAGCATTAGAGCTGTGTTAAAAAAAATTGAAGAGCAAACCTGAACGCTTGCTGATGAATTCCTGGGACATCATCAACTGTAGAGGTGCCTTCATTGCTTATTCTCTTTTGATGCTTTCCCACATACTGAGGACTAGACAGATCAACAATCTCAGAGGAAATCCTGCACAAAGGGAATGGAAGACGATGAGAGCCACATCTCTAAGCTAGGACACTCTTTTTAAACTTGAATGGCGCAACTTAATGATCATCACAATTTATTGACAATTACACTTGAAAAATAACACATACCCTTAATAACACAACGCCTTTCTCTAAGACAATAAACTGTTGTGCGAATACCTACCATGTTCTTGGTGCAAAACTTTTTGAAAATTGATCTTACAATGATCTTACCAAAAGGAAATATAAAAATTTACATACAACAATGCTAATTTGCCCTATTTGGAACTCCCATTTTCTTTTCTGATTTTATATTTAGAACTTATATTTTCGTGAGTCTATCACATTTGATCCCAAAAGAAGTTCCGTTTGCCAGAGTCTGTTGAACTCCATATTTTTACCGGTGAACTAAGTACTAAATTTGCCAAGTTCACTGTGGCAGATGAATCCAATTTTATCTATCAATTGATGTATAAAGGGGTTCATGAAGATCATTATGCAGATCAGCCCTGACCATAAAGAGAAAAAAAGTTCTACTCATTGTCCAAAACAAACAGATGCTTCCGTTTCAACCTTATTTGCGACTATCAGTACCAAACATCAAATAAAACTAATTACTGCTACTGATATTTAATTAGACAACTGAGAACCAATCATGATCAAGACAAGGCATCTGACATATTCAACCTCATAAGCCTTTTGTTGTAGCTGTACTAATTTAACACACCAACCTTTTTGATGCCTGTCGAGTGCGATAAGGTGGGCCTGATGTGTTGTTGACAATCTGAAGAAAAGAAACGTATCAACAAAAATATTCATACAAGTTCCCAGGAAGGTGATTTTAAGATACAGTCGAGGGAAAAATTAATCAAGCACAATGAAAAGATATAGAAACGTTAGTGTGTTACACAAACAAGTTAACAACGTTGAATGTTTAATGTTTCTTACTCAACCCTTTTATTTGGATAACAGTAATTTATCCAAATAAATCTAATTGAATTATCTAGAAATGTGTTATTAAGGTATACTTCTTCGATTGAAGAACAAAAAAATATTACAACAAAATTATCATGCCTCCAAAATATATTGATCTGTCCAAATTTCTTCTAAGTCACATCAGACATATTTCCAAGACACAGGGAAGCATGAATATGAAGTCGCATCAAGATTCAATTATCCAACAGTTCACTTTGGCTTTTCTTTCACATGAAACATCACAAATATGATCTTGGAAATCAAGAGTTTGGTCATTCGTGCTCACTAGAGCATCTGCTGATATGTCTCTTCTCAGTGAGGTTTCTTTTCTTTGCAAATTTGTTTAAAAGTATAAACAGCGCAAACTACAACTGAGCCCTTCCATTGTGAATTTTTTTCACAGAAATATTATCATTAGAAATACTAGATCCTTTTTTAATAGGAAAAGGCACAGCATTAATATGACCACATACAAAAAACTCCATCCAGGGGGATGAACCAAACTATTACCATTTCCATGCTAGTCAGTGAACCTAGTAAAACATAATAAACAATAACGATAATATTAGCAATTCTCTAATAGATAATTTTTTTTTAACCACAATTGTTGAACAGATTAGGCTTTAGCTTATTCTTTGTTTTCAACCACAGGTTAACAAAGCCAAAAAGGTAATAGAGCTGCTTGCCTCTCCATTTGTTAGCCAGCTTTTAAAAAGCTCCTCACTATCTGTACGGAAGCTCTGAGAAAGATTTTTAAATCCCATCATCTCCATGGTTGGCGTTGATATTCCAATTGAATTTTCTACCCAAGATTTAAGAAATAGCTCCTCACTTGCGTTTCTGTATAATTCTGATACACCTCTTCCTTCCATATTCACGATGATATCTACACCAACGTTTGAATCTTTTCTAGACAGAAAGAAGCCTATGTTCTACGTATATAAACAGGGCTTAAAAAGGATAATTGGCTGAGGCTACCCTATGAAATTTCCTAAATTGAAAAAAAAATAAAAAATAAAAAACGTCAATTTGAGACAAACTATTCTGTTTGCTCTTTTGAGATCCCCAGAAGTTTTGTTGAAGAGCACATGTAGTAAGAAACAGTCATCCTTTCCAAGATGCTTCAACTCTTTCTACCCAGATGAATAATTGGAAGCCCTTCAAGCTTGTGGACTCTAATATCCTTAGAAGGATATCAGCACTCGAAACTACGAGTCAAATCTCACAAACCCAGAAAGGAGCATTTATTCAACCAAAAATTATGATTGAACATGTCTCCACTATAGTGACAAGGAAATAAGAACTTCCCCCTAACAAGCCTGTCAAACCACAATCATTGACTTCATACGAATTGAGAGTTGACAACCAAACTCCAAAACACCGTCCAAGCAATATCACAGACGACCAGCTAGGCCGGTAAGAACTTTAGAACTAACAACAGACGCAATAAAAAAGTGAGAACTTAGGGATGCTGCAAAAAGGATATAGTATTCCTCATTTCCCAGCAGATAGTAGGCACATAGATATGATTTAAAAAGAATAGGCATCAATTAAGATTAGGTTTTGTTGAAAATTCCAATGTCATAATTTGTAATTTAACATATATATTATAAAACCCAATTTCTTCCCTATTGGGCGTAGTTATAATTGAAAAGCTATATCCACAATATTTAATCCATCAATCAATCAAACAAGCAGAATGGACTTATTCAATCAATATAATAACAATCTTTTTTAAAAAAAGCAAAAAAAAAGTATACTGAAGAAATTGAGAATACTCACGAGATAGAGCCAGATCGTGATGACGAAAATGAAAATGACAAATATCAAGGGTTTCTATATTCAAATAATCAAATATGAAGCTGTTGGAATGGAGCTTTCGCGTTTGTTGCAGAAGAAGGCATTTCTAAGGCCAGAAAGAAGCCGAAGCCTTCGATTAACGAGCGAATTACGCGGTTTCTCGTTCAGATTCTCCAAATCTTCCTTCGATTGAGGTTTTGTATGTTCGATTGTTAATGAATTATTGTTTAAAGAAATCTTTAACATCGCTTTTTTGCTCCTCTGGATGAAGAAATTATTGGTCTTCGCTTCCCATGGGATAAACAGTTGTTCAGTTGAAGCATGGCGGCAAAGGAAGGCTTTAAATATTAAATAATCATTTTCAATCATTTAATTGTTTTAAATTACAAAAAAAAAAAAACTTTCTAAATATTTATAAATTTAGAGAATTATGGCCAATAAGATTAATGAGATTTTTTATAAACAACTAAAAATTTGAAGCTTCACGAATTAAGATCGTTACAAATTAAAATTTAGAGACTAAATTGATACTCCAACCAAAGTTTGAAGGAAAAAAAAGTGAATTTCATGTTTTTTTTTGTAAACTTTTAAGTTTTTAGCTAATTAAAAAATAAAAATTGTCAAAAATTATTATTTGACAAAATATTTACACTTTAAATATTTATAAAAAAAATGAAATGTAATAAATTTTATGATTTTGTCTCATGAAATATAAATACTTTGTCAATTTTTTCTATTTTTTAAGAAAACCTATATTTATCTAATTTAAACGTCGAGACAAATGAGTTAATTTTAGCTTATTAAAAAGTAAAAAACTTTTAAAAACCAACGTTTTCTTAAATAGATTTTTCTTTTTTAATGTGAAAATATCTATAAATACTTAAAAGAGACCTTCTAAAAAAAAAAGTAAAGAATTGTAGAAAATAGTATGTTTGACAAAATATTTATAACACATATAGCAAAATTTTCATTCTATCATTAATAGACACTGATATGTTTCTATCGGTGGCATTGATATACAATGATAAAATCCAAAATTTTAATATAACTTATAAATATTTTAATTTATTTTGCTATTTTTAAAAATACAAAAAAAATATATTAAAACTATTTTCAAATTATAACAAAATTCATCAAACTCTTTTATTTGCATATTATTATTGTATTTTGTAAACAATTTTATTTGCTATATCTAACCTTTTCTTTTTTATGATTAATATAAACTTTGAAGTAAAAACGTTAATAGGTGATAAATTTTTAAAAAATCAATAAATAATAAATGAGTTGTGATGATTAAATTTATGGATATAAAAAATACAAAATCTAGTATTTTGTTTTAAAATTACAATGTAATATATAAACTGAAATTATATATATTAAGCTAAATTAAAATAGTCAATATCAACAAAGTTTTTATAATTCAATTATATTTATATATATATAGGCCGTCGCCTCTCTTTGTTTCATTCTTATTAGTTATTAGATACAAAATTAAAAAAAAAAAAGTTGACGTGATTGATTAACTAACTCCCTCTCGCATAAAAATATAATAATTTGAAAAAGGTGAAATTTGTCATTTTATTTGGGAAAAAAATATGTTCCATTACGTGGGATTATTGGGGTTTGACTTAATACATTTAATTATGATTTATCATATCATATAAGAAAGTTGAAATTTTGATCAATTGGATGGTTTGAAAATGATAAATTAAATTGTCACAATAGTTTAGATTATATTTTCAAGTGTTTAATTTATAAAATAAATTATTTTTAAAAAAATTAGAGCGTTTGGAATTACTCAAAATAGATTTTTAGGTGTATTTTAAACTATTGAAAAAATAGTTTAAACAAAAATGAATTTCTTAAAAAATATTTTTTTTTTAATTCAATCCAAACGGACAGAAAATCTATTTTTAATGGTACATACAAACTAATGAAACTAAAGAATGCTTTGATGAATTAGAAGTTCAAGGAGTGTAAATAATCGAGAAAGAAAAAAAAAGTTATGTTTATCTTTAAGATTGGATGGCGACATGATACCCATTTCCTCGAGTTTAAAGATACTTGAGAGAGAAAGACGGGTAAAATACAACTTAGGTTAGTATTTGTTCCCAATTCTATGTGTGCAATGTCAAGAAAATGGAGTTTCCTCTCGACAACAACAATTTCGACTAGAGTAGTTGTTATCCTTATAGAACTTTCCCAACAAGAAACATTTGAAATTTTTGCCAGTTTAATTTGTTAAGACATATGTCTTCAACTAGGAGTGTGAACGAGTTGAGTTGGGAGTCATTCTCAACCCAACCCATATTTTCGGGTTGGTTGGGTTTCAAATTAATTTCTCAACCGTAAAATATGGATTGGGTTGTCTTATTGTATTTTTTTTTTTTTTTTTAAATTTCTAACTCAATCATCGTTTAGCTTTCTAAACGACCTTTTATGCAATCATTTTGCTTTCTACCTTCAAACGATCATTTATTTCTTATACGATCGACTAACTTTTCATATGATTGTTTATCTTCTTACACGATCGTTTAACAACCTACTTCTAACTTTACTTTTATTAAATAAATAATAATATATAAAAAATATATATTAATTCAAGTTAGGTTGAACCAAAATTTTCAACCTCCGAGATCCAACCAAATCCAGACCAAAATTTTCAACCCAACTTATATAAGGAGTTTGGTAGTCCGTGTCGTCAGTTATTTGGGTTGGACTTACACCCCTACCTTCAACTAGGAGACTAGACGATTCACACCAGTTTATGAACCATCTGATGTGATGTTGTGTTGAACTAAAAAGGAAAAAAAAACGTGCTTGGAGGTTTGGAGAAAGAGAATCAAGCAAAGTATGAAATATACACTGCCAATACAAAATATGATTCGATACCAATTTTTCCATCCTCATTTTGCTCATTTGAAGAATGTCATAGCCAAAAAAAAAGAGTCCGAACTCCAAATACCTTTTTAACTTCTGGTAAGTAGAGACATTTCGCTAAAAGTCAAAACTCTAAAGATGATTAGCTCATCAAGTTCCATCATATTCTGGTTTCCACCCACCATGACTTTGCTTACACATAAGATCCTACATGTAAATCATTTAAATCAAAGCCCTAGACAAAGGTTTGCCATAACGCCCGAATCTAATATATCTCGTCGTCAGGGACGTCCGGTGTCAAGAATTTCATGGGATCTTTCATAACTTCTGTATAATTGAATTTTCCTTTCACTTTTTCGGGCACTGGCATGAGCGGTATAATGCTGTCTTTGTCAATTACTCCATCAATAAATCCATATTCTACAGCCTCTATGGGTGACATATAACGATCCCTATCGATATCTTTTTGGACCTTTTCAAATGGATGGCCAGTGAATTCGGAGATGATTCTTATAACGTTGTCCTTGTTCTGCATGATTTCACGTGCTTGAATTTCCACATCCAATGCTAGCCCACTCGCTCCTCCAAGAGGTTGATGAACCATAATACGTGCATTAGGCATTGCGAGACGCTTTCCTTTAGTGCCACCGCCGAGGATTATGGAAGCTGTTGAGGCTGCAATGCCTAGTGCAATAGTGGAGACATCGGCCCTCACAAGCTGTACGACATCGTAGATAGCCATAGTAGAACTAACAAAAACACCATTAATAGAAGGAAGTCAATCAAGGTTAATGTCCTACAACAAAACGCCAAATATTAACTGAGAAGAATATAAACTTTCAAAGTGACGAAGAGCATGATGCAAAACTAGATGAGATCAGGTACCACTGATTGTCCTCTTAACCTAAATTCTCAAGACCGAGAGGGGAAGACAAAATATACTTATTTATTTAAAAAGCCTAGTAATCAATAATTCAGGCTTCAAATAACAAGAGGATTCATATATTCACAAGTCGTGAATATGACACTCCCGCTTCTAAAATTTTAAGTTCTGCTATACAAAAAACAAATAAAACTATGTAAGCAAATCTGTGTTTTGCCCTTGGCCCTATTTAGCTAGATGTATGGGTTCGTCGGAACAGGGTTTTCTTTATAAAATGGGAAATGAGCTTAGAATCTAGGAAGATAGCTGGTTTAATTCCATCTTTGAGTTAGGTATTTCACAATATCTACTCCATTGCTAGTACAAAAGGAGAGATTGTAAGTGATTGCTTGACACGCACAAAATTGTGGGGCAATGGGCTGAGAAGGTACTGTTTGATAGACAATTGAAAAACTGGGTTTGAGATACGAGAAAGTTGGAAGGTGTCTTCCTTATCAACACGAGGATAAGTGGTTGTGGAACTGAAAAACATAACATTTTCTGAAAAATGAACTGAGTTAGGCAAAGCACATAATTTCTTCGGTTGACAACTCTTAAGTCTCACGCCATCCTCAAGTTACATATCAGTATACATTTAGAACAATTATGGTTTTGTAGTGCATGATAGATTTATCATTAGAAAAGAAAGTGGCTGCACATCAAAGATGTGAAAAGAAGATAATCAAAAGGTCATCCAAAAAGCACAGAAATCTAAATTAAATTACTCCAGAATGTTTCCATGCATAAAATTAGATTGGTTGCATATTACATATATAGATTACATGATTTCATGATAAGTTTATACTGTGAGGACTAAGTGTTAAAAAATGCAAAGTAAAACGTGATACAAATAGATAATAATATGAGACATTTTGACAACATACATTCTGAATTCAGTTCTTTTTCACAACCCTTATCAAGTTATTCAAAATATACCACAAATGAAAAGGGAGAGACGGGTAAACGGTGATAGATGCATTACTACCATACTGTAGTAATTAGGGAACCTTTGGTATCTTCAACTTCCACCACCTCTACACTTTATCACCTGCGGCTGCCACTGAGAATCTCATAGAGAATGAACAAGAAGGCCTGGATTTTTAATTGTTCAAAAGAACTTTGATTTGGTCAACATGCTTACTCACACAGGAGTTAGCCCTTTCCCAAAGGAGTACTGATTTGGGAAATTTGGCCCTTATAGAAAATGGGATTTTTTATTGGCTAATTTGCAGCTGATAGATCATCCGTTCAGGTCAACATAGAATACCCGTTGGTTGAAGGCAGTTATTGGGAAGATTTAGAATGAAAAGAACTCAATAATTTTTTTTAAAAAATAAAGCTTCCTACTTGAAGTATGGATACTTCTAATATATACAGCTTAAATTCTTTTATATCCAACTGGATAAATTTTTTGAATGAACACCTTTATGTATCGTCTCATTTGATCAGTAGAATTGTTTCCAGCCCAAAACAAATAAAATGGCAAGTAAATCTTCTGTGCAACATATTCCCAATAAAATAAAAGATGGTCGACCGTTTCTTCATTAGATTAGAAGAGCAAAAAGGAGGATATAAAGCCATGGATGGATTCTTCTTTTTAATCCAACAAGTGTTTAGCCTCTTATGAGCCATAGTCCAAAAGAAGAACCAAGTCTTTTCCTCCCGAAACCGAAGATAAAAAGGATTCATCCAATCTGCCTTCTATATTATTCAGCTGGAGATTATAAGATTTGCAAGTGGATACAAGCCAAAGGTTTCAAACTTCAAACAAAATGCATCTCTACTAAGATTTACCTGATTGTTTTCATTCTATTCGATAAAGGTTAAGCATTCTTTTAGCTGGTTGTTTATTAATGTCAACTCTAGAACCAGACTCATCACATGAACGAACGCACCAATTAGTGGGCTAATTGTTTGTGATGCTGGTGAAGAAAACTCGCGACAAAATTAGGCAAAAAAACGCATATTCATAGAATTCAAGCTACCTAAATCGTCTGGGAATAACAAAAATAAGCCTAAATCACATATTCCATATCTACTGCGTTATGTACAAAAAATCAGCTCATGAATACCTGAGAGAGCCGCCAGCGGAATTAATGAAGAGTCTAATATCTTTAGTAGAGTCCTTAGCATCCAAGAGCAAGAGCTGACTGATAATAGCATCAGCTACAAAATCATCAATGCTGTTCCCCAAGAAGACGATCCTCTCCCTGAGAAGCAATCCCATGGCGTCAGTTTCAGCGCCTCTCCGGGCGGCATCCGGCGTCTGAGGAGCCGTCATAACGGAGCACGGCGGAGGTAGGGTTCTGGAGGGTTTAAGAGCGGTTGTTTTGAGTACTGATGAAGTCGAAGGAAAAGAGAGAGTGGATTTGAGCTTGGGGAAGAAATTAGATGGTTTTCCATGAGAATTGGGAAGGCCGAGAGAGGAGGCGTGAGGAGTGAGAGTTGAACAACGTGAAAGAAGCTCCATGGATTTACGCCACTGCTCTGCTTCACTTCTGAAACGGAGGAAGAAGTGGAGAGACGATTACTTTGGGGATTTGGTTGGGTGAGAAATATAAATTTCAAAAGTTATGGGAAATTTGGAAATCTCAATAATTCACCCATGGGTTTATCAAAATTGCACTAATGCCCCCATCTCTCTTTAATTTTAATTTTAGGAAAAGATTGTACATTTATATCAATTTAGACCTTAAACTAATTGTGTTATATTAATTTCAACTATGAACTTTTATAAATGTATCAGTTTAAGCCTTGAATTATATTTTATTTGAATATACTTAGAAAGTTGATGGTTCAAATTAATATATTTATGAAAGTTTGGGGTTTTAATTGATTATGTGAAAGTTTAGAGTTTAAATTGATACGATTCTCAAATTTTAAAATTTAAATTCATAGAATTATTAGTTTAATGTTTAAATTGATACAACATCGTTGTTAACTAATATAAATGAGTATTGTTTTTTCTCTTTGTTTAATTATGGTTAAACTTGTAATATTTATATTTTAATTTTTAGAATTCATATGATTAATATTATATTTGTTAATATAAAAATATAGAAATTAAAATAAATAAATAAATAAAAGCAAAATTCCAATCTTTGCATCAAGGTAAATTCACTTAAGTCAGGCTCGAGGATTGGGTGATATTGCAAATATCGAGTTGAATGGGTACTCATAATCACGAGTACCAAAAGTTTGTACTAATCAAGTTCCAGGATGTTCCTTATAATTGGGATTATGATGTGGTGCAAAAAATTGGATTCATTAGTCGTTCGCAATCTCGAGTGCCTAGTGATTTTTTTAAAAAAATTGACATAGACAAATTGTTATAAAACTTTAACTCGATAATTATGAGTTATGAAAGTACAACAGTTTTTTAGACGGACGTGCCATAAACAAAATGAAATATTAACTCGATAACTGTGGGTTAAGAAACTAAAATGCTATTTTAGACGGATCATCCATACAAAATCACTGACAACGTAAATGTAGTTTTGTGATTTCAATGTAGTCTAAAAAACAGAGTGAGATTCTCGATTAAACACACAAAAATATATTCTTATCTAATCTTGTTGAAGGTGTTATCTTAACCATAGGTTTTTTTTTCCGAAAAGTTGATTTAAATAGTTGTCCAATTTCTCAATAGTCTAGAACAAAAATACACACTTTAAAAACTTAATCCAAACACAATCTTAATTATAATTTCAACCAAAATAGCACTTTAAACACCAAATACAATGGTTATATATAATGTTTACTTTTTTTTTTTTATACATAAACAAATATATATTTTTAGATAAAATACAACTCTTATCTTTGGATAAAACATACACTTTATCACTGTTATCGACTTTTGATGTCTCTTGATTAACTTTAACTTAACGGAATGCTTATTAAACCGTGGTGGAAACATGAACATTAGTTATATTTAATGATGCGTAAACTATATTGAATTAGTCGAAAAATAAGCTTAAAATATAATAACTATAAAGTATATCTTACCACCAAAAGTGTATTTTACCTTAATATATCAATTACTCATTGGAAAGAGTAATTTTTCTTTTAATGAAGAAAACCCTTCATTTCTTCTTCTTTCTTTCGTGAGACATCCGCCGACCACCCCTCTCTGCCTTTCATCTTCTTCACCAAAGGTTGCAGTCGCTTCGACGCCGCCGCACCCCGTGATCTACCGAACGCCGCTCGTCGCCGTCCGTGGTCACCAGCGTTCTCTCTCTTCCTATCTACCCGTTTCTCTCTACTAGTCTTCACCGCGACCGCTGCTTGACACCGTCTGTGGGTCGCGGCTGCCGTTTCACCGTCGGAACCTTGGTTCTTGCATTTTTTTTTTGGTGGTAAGGCTTGATATTTTTGTGGGTTTTTGTTGAATTTTTACCCAATAGTCAGTCGATTGTGTTTATCCATACATTGGTTCATAGATTTGAGTTCTAAAAGAACGGAAGTGGGTTCTTGTGTTTTCGGAGGCTCTTTGGTTATGTGTTGGGGACTTTTTGTAGTGGATATTGGAATTTGAAGTGGTATTGAGTTAAATGCTAATTCGTTGAATGTTTAGGTGGTTCTTTACTTTACTTAGGAGGGAAGGGCTTGTTATCTTATAATAGATTGTTTTTGGTTCTAACTTTTAAGTGACTTACTACTGGTTTTCCCTCGATTCTAAGCTGATGTTAAAGATGTTGATGGCTAAACACGATTCTAGTATAATGGATTCAATTATTATGCTACTTTAGGGAGTTTTGGAGTTATGCTATGGAAGTTATGATACTATGTGTATCTGTTGCTATGTTTGATTGATTGATGGACTTTTGTTCTGAATAACTCAGGAGTTAGGTTCTAAAATTATGAATATGTGACTGATTATGTTGGAATGATGGTGATTGCAAATGATTTTAACGATGTTTTGGTGACCTTTCGAGGATCACTACTTATGATTATGTTTGGTGACTTGTCAAGGATTTCTACCAACAAGCATGCCTTTGGGTTCGCCCTTATGCTTTTGTTTACAACTATGTCGGGATGCACATAGTTTTGTTAGGAATGGTTAGCAGGTACATCTAGTGGGTCTAGTTATGGGTCACTTGTTGAGTATTCTTATACTCGTCATTTTCAAAGGCAAGAACAAACCAACGAATGTCAAGAAGAATCTGTGATTCAGCCTATTGACGTGGCTTCCGGATACATTTTAAAAGTATTTATATTTTAAAATTTTATAAGTTTTTTTTGGTTGTTTAATTAATTATTTATTTAAATTATTTGAACTTAGATTTAGGGGTACCCTGAACGATGATATATTGAATTTGTTTTTGAAACTTTATTTATTAAAACAATTTTATTTCATTTAGTTGATTTTTGCCAGAAATGTATTTTTAAGCTTATACATGCATGAAGTAACGTCCTTGAGGCATGTTGGAAATATGGGTCGTTACAAATGGTATCATATCTGATTTCCGACTGATTCAACGACATATTCATCGTGTTTTTCCATTCTGCTGATAGATTTTCTTTCTTTTGTGAAGGTCTTTTTGCTGATGGGTTTTTGTGTTGCTTCTTAGGCATTTACTGAACGAAGGACTGAAACAAACTAATGGCTGATGAAAACTTCATTTCTTCTCAAATCCTGCTACTTGAAATATAGTACCCAACCTGTACAGACTGGAATTTCATCGAGCTCAATTTTCTTTCTGTAGAAGCTTGTTGGCAGTAATTCAAGCACCTTGCTGCAGATTTTTCTACTTCTGTTCCTATTTTTACCATTACGGTTGATTCTACAAGAGAGAGAGTCCATAATGGCCTTTAGAGGAAAGGAAATGATGAAGAAGATACTGAAGAAAGTTGGAGAGAACAATTTGGCACCTGGAGTGAAGGATTCATTGAAGAAATGTATTCCGGACAGCAAAATAGTGATGGGTAGAGCAAACCGCGGTATTTATGCTGGCCGTCACATACGATTCGGCAATCGTGTCAGTGAAGATGGTGGTAACAAGTATGACCCTCTTGTATACCCTTTATCTTTCTTAGAATCATTGGTTGATTTTTCTCTCTGAATTTAAATGCATTTTACTTATTTTCTGAATTCTATGGTGTTAGACCAGTAGAATATGAGTTAAGGCATTAACATCTACTTCTTCTTTCTATGAGGTCTTGCATATTCAAATTTGCATGCCCTCATTGTACTGCAAAAGAGTGAGAGCTCATTGATAATATTATATTACAGAAAGGGAAAACCTCATGAGATGGATTACAAAAGATCTCTCCAATTGGAAAGGAGGGAGGAAAGGAATAGCTATAGGGATGGAAGAGGGGAACATTTACACTAAAAAACTAGATGTTAATTATAACTTATTTTTGCACTGTCTCTTTACTAGGTAAGCTTGGAACACTTTGTTTAGAATTTTTTATTTGGAGCTGTCTTCGTAGTAAGGTTGATAGTTGGTTGATTGAAGGGCTCAACATTAGAGGTTATAGCTCGAAAGGAAACATCTTATGGAGATGTGCTACTCAGTCCCTTTTGAGGTGCATTTGGAAAGAAAGGAGTAGTAGAACTTTTTAAGATAGCTATAATTCTTTTGATTCTTTTTGGACTGTGTTGCAACACACAACTTCTTGGTGGAGTACAAATTACACCAAACACTTTTGTAATTATAACCTTTCTATGATATTCAACAACTGGAAGGCGATCATTTTTTGGTTTCTTCTGGGGAGGGCCTCTTGTGCCTTGCTCTTAGGTTCTTCTCTTTTGTTATAGGAATACACATATTTCTTATAAGAAAAAAAATATGTGATAGTGTAGTTCTTTCTCTTGGAAGATTCAATTGTTTCTTTCTTGTCAATTGATCCATCAGAAGGCTCTTATGAAATATCCCTTTTAATTTATTGTTTTTTTTCTCTTATTACCTTTTAGTTGGTGAGGTCTTTTGTAAATCCCCCCAATGGGATCCCATCTTTTATAATTTCACACCGTTGATGAAATCGTTTCTTATCCAAAACAAAAAATCACGGCAGGTGAAGGTACCCTAAATAAATTCATTGCACTTCAAATCGTGATTTTTTCTTTTCAAGAAGAGAAGATTGTTGCTTCTAAGTTTTGCTGAAGTTATTTGATAGGACTTGGTCAACATTTTTATTTATCCCACGTATCAAGGGAAGTTTTGACTTTGAGAGCATCCTGTCTCTCCCAATTCTCCTCAGAGAACCACAACAAAATCACAGCCAAAAAGATCCCATATGTAACAACACTCTCCTCTTTGACAGCCTCCTCCCTCTACTTGTTACACATTATATTCCCTTTTTCTTCTTCACACGCCTGCTCATAGACCATAGTGATTTGGGGCTTATCATTATTGAATTTATTGTTTTTCTGCTCTCCTTCACTTTGTATGAGTAGCCACGCGTGCCGATAAAAGCAATGTTCATAGATTGTTGGATCACTAACCATAACTGGAATCGGGTATTCATTCATGTAAGTTTGAAATAACAAACTGTCACGACAGCTGTCTAAGGTGAATTTTATCTTCTTTTTTTTATGCCTCATTTTGATAAATGTTTGCATTTGGATGCGGGGTAAGCATGAGTTTATTGTGCTTCTAGAATTCCTAAACACACTGCTTGATTAGGAATTATAGATCTAGAATCAAGTGGAGATTTTATTTTAATCAAATAATGTGTTTTTTATGTCCCGCTCCTATCTTAATCCCCATGTATATGGAAGATCCCTCAGGAAGGATGATTAGGGCATCAGGTGGGATTTAGTGTGTAGGTTCGGCTTCCAAAGGCAACCTTCTATTTGACAATCTAAGTTCGATTGGAGAAACTAACCGGCTTGAACAATGGCTTACCATCACAATTTTCAATCCAAGCTTTCTAGACTTGCTCTTCAAACACAGAACCTGTGGCCCAGACGGTTAGATTTTAAGAAGAGAAAATGAACTTAAGGTTGTGTTACCTTCTAGAGGTTTGTAATTAGCTATTGGTAGTGGAGTTTCAGCATTTGTTTGCAAGCACTCACCGTGAATGTCTTAAAAAACTATCGAGGCTTACACCTTGAGGCGCTCGCCTCGAGGCAAGGCTCTAAGTTTTAGTCTCAAGACATATGCCTTTGGTGAACCATAAGAGGCGTACTCTTCTCACAAATGTGGCTTACGCCTTTGCGAAAAGACATGGAAGCTTAAAATCTCTAGCCTCGCCGAGTGACTAGAAAAATAATAGCAATTTGTCTAATTCTTCAAAAATATTAAGGTTTGAGCTAGGAAAATTTGAACTAGGACTATTTTGGCATCCTCATCAGCATTAATACTGCTATTATTAGTGATGATGAAGATGTCCTTTTTATAATTTTTTTATTAAGTGAAAATTGTGGAGGTGAAGTTTCTTTTTGCACTTTTATATAACTATCATGTTTAGCAATACTTGATCATACCAATTTAGGTTTGCTTACGCCTTATACCGCCTTGAGGCGTCGCCTCTTGGAGAGGAAAAGCCTCAAGGCTGCCTTTAGCCTTTTAAAACATTGCTCACCGTCCCGATTTTCGAACCAATTATTAGATTATTTCTAAGGTTCATTTCTTCTTTTTCATTATATTCATGAGAAGTTGTTTTCTGTTTAAAAATTAGGTTTTCTTTTGCATGCCAGCTTTATTGGTTTTTGTTGTATTTTTGTAGACTCTTGTGTACATTTCTAGGGTATGCCTCTCTCTCTTATATTCTGATATTTGAGGGTAGTATTATAATATGCCGCTCCCTCTTATATTCTGATATTTGAGGGTGGTATTATAATTTCGTGTTCTTCCTTTGTATTGGCTTTATGTTATATAATAAGAGTTTGGTGCCTTTTATTAGTTCTTTTGCTCACAGACATGCATATTGGCATATGATTTTTCTTTTATGTATCCCCTTCCTCTTGTATTTCTCTTTAATTTTTCTTGTATTTGGACGTTATACTCTTCTCATTGCATCAATAAAAGGTTCCTTTTTTGTTTTTTGAAGAAAAAAAGGAAACCTTCATATTGACATGTGATCTTATACCGTTTCATATTGTCATGCAATCACTTTTTTTTTTTTTCAATTTTGGAGTATTTAGCCTTTATGTGTGCTGGTGCTTATAGGTCAAGGAGGAATTGGAAACCAAACGTCCAAGAGAAGCGACTTTTCAGCTATATTCTAGACCGCCATATTCGAGTTAAAGTTACCACTCATGCCCTTCGATGCATCGACAAGGCTGGTGGGATCGATGAGTACCTGCTGAAAACACCATACCACAAAATGGACACTGAATTGGGGCTGTTTTGGAAGTCAAAGATTGAGACGCTGTATGAAGAACTCGGGAAGATGGAGGTCGTTTTCTTCTCACCAGAGGATGAAGCTAAATTTGAACAACGCTTTAAAGAACTGAAATTATCTGAGAGGGCAGCACGGAGGGAGGCAAGAAGACAGATGTATGGCAGTTCGGCTAAACTCAATCAGATCAAAGAGGGCGGAGAAAACCGTAATGGATCTAGTGAGGAAGCTGCTGGAAGTTCTGAAGGAGGTTCCCATGGTGATGATAGTCATCGGCAGTGGGTTGCCAATGTCTAATTGCTTGCAGGAGACTTTTTCTTCTTCTCAACTTGAGAGTTCAAGCTTTGACTTTTTATCCTCTCTTTCCAAGGATTTGTTTCTTCATTTTTCACTATAACCTTTTGTAGCTTATATTTGTATTTTGTTTAATATATACAGTTAGAAATGAGAGTTGTTTTTGGAAATTGAGATGTGAAATCTTCAAACTTTTTGTTCAATAAGATTAGCCATAGGCTTTGAGATTTGAAGTCTGTGACAGTCTTTTACAAGTAGAACGTCCCATCTCCATTCTCACGGCTGTTTCATTCTCACAGTGTGTGTATATATATAAAAGGTTAATTTTTCTTTTTCTTTCTCCAAATATATCAGTGATACCAATTAATCACGGGTAGTTTGGTATTTTTCATTGTAGATTTATGAGCTATACCGTAAATGTTTTGTCATTTTGTTATAATGGTAAAAAACAATTTATGAACTTTGAAATTGTGTCAATATCAATTTACACCTTCTCTCGTGCATTTAAACCCTTTGTTGCAATTACTTTTGGAATTAATCACTTGGTAAAATAAGAACCCAGAATAAATATAGAATCTATTCTCTATAGAAGTTTAATTATACCCTAATAGACTTACCCAATATTTTTCCATACAAACATTCAGAATTTCAGTTGATACAATCAATTAGTGAGTACTTTTCCTTAAACATTGGCTACTTAGATAACCATTAAAATTTCTCTACTTTTTCCTCTTAGGGAATTCATCAAATTATTGGTTACTTTACCAACCTTAAAATATTAAAATACTTGACTTAGACAACCATTAGAATATATATATACACTTTATTGCGATTATATCTTTAAACTATTAAATTTGAGCTATAAAACTAATCAAAAATTAAAAATTTAACTCTCAATTCTGCACAACTATATAAATTGTTTTGATGATTCAATTTTTATAATAGTTATAAGTTTGAAGGTCCAATTTTAATGGATTTAATAATTTAAAGGTCAAATTGTTATTCTTAACATGATGTGATTATAACTACCACTACACCGTTTTTGCAATTTATCGTTTTAAGTGTCACGTGAACAAGCAAACCATTGGAATAATATATATGTATATATTCACATACATACATAATATAATACATGAAACCGTTAAAATGTTGGTTACTTAGACAACAAGCTTCGGCTTTGGGTCTCGTCTTGAAAAAGAAACACGTTAGTGCCCGCATTTTGTTGACTACTAGGAAATTCCATTGTAATAATTTCAAACTTAAAAAAATTGCTATTATTATTATTATTATTATTTTATGTTTAAAATCATTATAAATAAAATAATTTAAACTCTTTGTTTTATTAGTTATTTCTTTCTTAAATAAAAAATAAAAAAAATTATCATTTGGTTTCACAATCATTTTCTATATATATATATATATATATATTGTGACCTAATACAATGACCTTAATCTACTGTTACATATTCATGTTTGCTTGTTAATACTAAGAACACTAACAAAAAAAAATCGAATCAATTTAGATTGAAGCATTTTTTTTTCGTAGGATTGAATTTGGAGAAAACTAAAGAATATCTCATTTTTATCTAAAACAAGAAGCATACCACATTTTAACTACGAGAGGACAAATGTCATTGAAATAAATTTGAAATTTTGAAGAAAAAATTCAGAAATGTCCTAGATCGAGTTGAAAACCAAATCATTCATTTTGTAGAAGTGGGACGACCTTCGATATTTGTTTTCTAAAACGAATTGATTCTTTTATTTATATATATAATTTTTATATAAACATACGTTTTAAAAATAAATCATAAGAATAACCTAACAAAGTCTAAGATCTAAATTTGTAATTTAACATTGAGTGTTTCTTTAAAGAAAAAATTCGTATAATTTAAAAAGATAATTACAAATATAGCAATTAGATTCAAAACAATTAAGAATATAGTAATATTTAAAAATTTTACAAATATAACAAAATCTATCAAAGTTTATCACTAATAGACTAAAAGAGTTCACAGATAGATTTTGCTATATTTACAAAAAAAATTAAAATGTTGCTATATACTTAATTATTAGAAAAATTGACAAAATATTTACAACATATACTAAAATTTGTCGATATACTCCTATCAGTGACATTGATAGATAGTGATAGAAGTTTATCTGTTTCTATCATTAATAAAATTTAAATTTTTGCTATAGCTGATAAATTTAAATTCTAATTTTAAAAAGGAAGTAAATGAGGAGACGAAAGAGTATATTTGTGAAGGAGAGAATAATTCAAACCTATATATTTAAATTTGAGATATTTACATAAAATATAATTTGATATTAATATCTATGAAAAATACGAGAAATCGTACAATAGAATAGAATTCATTTGATGCATAAAATGTCTAAGAAATCTCTTACGCCCTTTTCCCCCAAAAGCTATCATTTCCAATTTCCTTCCTATAAATTCAGCTTCTCCCCTTTTCCCTCTTCCTACTTTCATTTCACACTCTATACTCAAAAGAAACAAAGAGAAAAAAAAATATGGCAGAGAAGAAATCGCAAATGGCTTCCCGGCTGAAGAAAGCATTGATGAAACTCAAGGCAGTTGTCCGTCTCTGTCTCCTTCCCCGGCGACAGTCACGACGGCTCGGATCATTCGATTCTGACGACGATCGAAAAGTAGGTATACGGATTGTGTTGGAAGATCAGAGTAGAATCGCTGAGAGTTCTTTTGTGAGAAAGCTTGAGCGTGCTTCCAGTTCAAGATACGGAGGCTATGAAGAAGATGTCGATCAACGAGCGGAGATTTTCATCGAGAATTTCCGCCGTCATTTGAGGTTAGAACGACAGATTTCTTTGCAATTGAGGTATTATAGAGTTAATAGCTACGAAACAGAGTATGAACAGAGATCTCCGTCGTCGATTACGTGATACACACACATATATTTATATTGAAATTGAAGTGAACTTGTTTTGTGTTGTTGAGTACTGTAATTAAATTTCTTTTCTAATTATTGACTTCTCTTGGAAATTATTCATCGGCGATCGCTTCAATTTTCCAGATCTGTAATTTTTATTTTGTATAACATTGTTGGTATTCATATAACTTGAATTTAATGTCAATCTTTGTTTTGTTGGACTGAATCATTATTATTTTATACTATCTTCGTTCACATTATAAATTTATCTTCAAATATTTGTAGACAACAACACATTATCAATGGATCTTACCATATTTTCAAAGCATGTTGCCTACAAGTATAATAAATTTTTCCTTGAAAATGAGCTTATGAGGTTAGTAAAATTGGATAAACAAAAAAATTATTGATTCGATCTTAAGCATATGAGGTTAGTAAAACTGGACATTATTGTATTAAAATTGAATAAACAAATTCAGTTTTAAGCATATGAGGTTAGTAAAATTGGACATTATTATTTTAAAGTTGGATAAACCAAAAGTTATTCATTCAATTCTAACTCTCAAGGAGAAAAATAAAAATGGCAATATATAATTTAATTCTCAAATTGAAACTTAAAAATGAAAATTTTATTTTTACATAAAGGGGTTTAAAAGTAAATTTTAATGGATTCAATAAAAAGAAAAAACTATTTATCAAACACAAAATATAGTTAACATTCTTTTATAATAATTATTATTTTAAATTTTAAAATGAGAGATTTTAAAAAATAGTAGATTTTACAAAATATTTACAACCTATAGCGAATTTTTATCGGTCTTGATATGCTATAGTGATAGAAGACTATGAGTGATTTAATCCAAAATTTTGTAAATATTTTAATTTATTTTGCTATTTTTAAAAATGACCTTTTTAAAATCAATCTCAAACAATATATTTATTCTTTATTTTATTTTTAATCGGTGGTATATTTTAAAAATTATTATAAAGTGCAAAATTACTGAAAAATATTTACGATATGTAGTAAAATTTTGAATTCTATTAATATAAAAATCTATCGAGATATATATATATATATAATCTAAATTTTTTCTTTTTTTCTGTTATTTCTCACCATTTTCCTAAAAACAACTCTTGGTTTTTATTAAACAAAATCTAATTTTCAATTAATATTTATGAAAAATACGAAATTGTAAAAAATAGAACCGACAAAATTCAAGTGTAATTAATTTTTTTTTTGTTACAGTGGATAAATAGTTTGTAAATTTTATTTTACGTTTAAATATTCTCATATTTTTCTAAGTTTCCCTGAAGTTTCAATTCATAAATACAACATACGTGTCACAATTTAATTGGATAAAAGAACTCAATATTCGAATCTTCACAATCGAATCAAAATCAGATGAACTTTCTCGTATAAATTGAACTTTCATTACAGTCTTCGTTCGTTCCGCTTCATTTTCATTTTCACAGTCCAAAGAACAAAAGGAGATGGACTCGCCAATGGGGCTTCGCCTCGAGGTGACATTAAACAAGCTCAAAGCATTTCTCCGTCTCTGCCTCCTTCTCCGACGACGCTCCATCTACCGGACACGAAATGTCTTGGAAGATGATCAAACCGCGAGAAACCTTGAACGTGATTCGAGTTCTAGGTATGAGAGCTGTGAAGAATTTGAAGACGATGTGGATCACCGAGCGGAGATCTTCATCGAGAATTTTCGTCTTCAATTGAGGTTAGAAAGACAAATTTCTTTGCAATTGAGGTTGAATGGAGTTAATGATAAAAGCTTTGAAACAGAGTATGAAGAAATATTGCCGCCACAGCCACCGTCACCGCCGATTGTATGAATGAATTTCTTGTTGAAATTGAACCCAAGTGCTGTTTTGTGTGTTGTTGAGAATTTCGGAAGAGATTTCTTAATTCATGTTTGATTTTGTCTTCTCGTGGAAGTTAATTATGAGTTACTTCTTGATTGATTCACTTCAGTTTTTTTCAGATTTGTAATTGTTGATTTGTGTAAAATATTGTGTTGTGTTCATGTGAATTTGAATTAATGTAAAATTATTATTGATGGATTGAATTAGTTTTTTTTTATATTTTTTTTTTTTATATATCTTTTCATTTCAAACGAACGTATGCCTAATATATTTTATCAGTAAACAGAGCATTTTAATAAAAATACAACCAAGTAAAATATTTACAAAAAGGAAAAAAAGAAAAAAAGCCAACATGACAAATCCAAAAATGTTGGCACCGGGACGCCTAATATATTTGGTAAACTATCGTTTACATTTGGATATTTTGTTTAAATTTGATCCTTTACAAATCTTAAAGGATCTTTTTCAAAAAAAAAATAATAATAATTGGTGGAGTACTTGATTGTTAAATTTTGCTACTAAAATCTAAACAAAAATTTTGGATATTATTTGGAACCACCAAATAACCGTTTGAAAAATAAAGAACAATTGAAAAAGAAATGGCAGAAGAGGGAGAGAAAAAACATGATGGAAAGAAAAGACAAATCTGAAATATTTAAAAGACATGAAAGACAAATCTCAAATATTTTATAGATTTGTTATTTATATGAAAGTAAAAATAAAAAGTAAATGGAGCATTTTCTTTTATAATTATACAATTACCATAGAAGAAGAAAAAAACAAAAACAAAAAAAAAGGTAATATTCTTATAATATAAGAGTGCAAAACAAAAAAATCAAAATCAAAAGAAATAAAAAATCCTTTTACCTATTCTTTGTTTTTGTTTATTTATATTGTAATTTTACATTTTCATTTTTTTCACCGGTCGTCTCGAACAAATGGTAGAATACTATATGGAGAAACCTATTTGCACCTCAAAGAGTAATCTTAAGAAGATGTTAAACTAACAAAAAGTTCCTCACACCAATTTCGAACGTAGAATGTTCTTGACATACAACATTGAGTCAAGAATTATAAAATAATGGTGATGAAACTCTCTCATCTATTAATAAATTTCTATCGGTACAAAACTTTAAATATTCAAATATAAAAAATCCATGTATTGTATTTTCTTTTTCATGAATGAGAATTACAATATTTAAAAAGTTTTTCACATGTTCTAACTTCTTAAATAGACCTATAGAGATATAGATAAGACTAAATTAAACCAAAGTTAAGAAAATATATGGACCAAAATAAATATTTTAAAAAATATAAAAGCCAAAATTAGTGGAATAAAAAAAATAGAAAAATATTATTTTATTAAAATATAAGTGGTAATGGGCTTGATGGTCCAAGCAGGCCCATGAATATAACCTACTAGGTAGTAGCTACACAACTCTATGAGGCCCATCGAAGTTGGGAAAGCCCACATAACTTGATACAAAAAGGTCCAATGGATCGTGAACACGTGCCATGCTGCAAACAACTTCGAGATCGATAACATAAACACTATAAAAATTGAGCTATGCTTATTTAGCTTTGATCTTTTCTTTTTGTCCACATGACTATACCTATTCATTATACCCCTATTTCATGACATTTTTGTACTATATATAATAGACAACGTTTCGAACAAGAACATAAAATCTAATAAAAAGGCGATATTTAATATCGTATATAATAAAACACTGTTATTTTTTATGATGATAAATAAATTCTAGTGTTGCCAAAATGAACATAGTTCAATTTACATCAAAGTATGTGCGATATTTTCGAATTTAGAGTTTGGTCGCCCACTTCACATATTGTAAAAAAAATACATCAATCTTACAAAAAAAACGTATATAAGGTGTGAATAGACGCGCACTAACCCAATACATATTGGTTTGGCATCATTGAATTTGAGAAATTTTGGCAAAGTGAGAGTCCAAGTATACTAGGCTAGACATCACAGTGATGCAAGTTTTCTAGTTCCAACGAACTTAACTAATATATAAATGCGTTAATGACAACAAAAATCGTGGTTTGAATCTTATACCTTAATGTGAACTAAAAAAAACAAACTAATACTGAATTTGAGTGTATTAAAAAGTACAAAATAAGGAAGATAAAAACGAGCAAACTCTAGGGTTTTAAGAACTTGTAGTGGGATTAAAATACATTATAATGTAATCCAAAATCACTTTATGCTCTAATTGTAACATTGAACTTATTTTGTTTCGACAATTTTCAACTAAACTCTATTTACCATCGTCTTCACATTCTACGTTGTCCTGCCCTTAATTAGATATGCATTGCAACAACTTTACTAATTTTGAATAATCTTGATTGCATTTAATTTCTTTTAGACACTAAAAAGAGAAAATTTTCATAAATACAACAAAACACTCAAATATGTAACAAAATAATAATAATAAAAAAACCACCAAGCCAACCATTTTTCTAAATATTTCAGGTTATTTGGTTGTTCTCGTGTACTAAATATAAAAGATCTTTCTACATGAAAAAAAAAAGTAGTTGTATATAAGTAGGTTTGATATACATTTAGATTTGAATGATCTTAGAGCCAAATCATTTATTTAGTCTTTTTTTAATGATTTTTAAAATTTCATTTTTCAAAATTGTTGATTATATATTTTTCTAAAAATACCCCTACTAAAGAAATATTGAACTAACCATTTATTTAGTCAGGTAGGGGATATGACAGGTGGCAAGATCATAAAGGTTCCATTAATGCTTAGTGATCATCGAAATAATAAATATATAAATAAATAATGGAGCCCACAAAGGGTTGCGTAATTGTTCCGTCCAGCGCCCACACGTGGGAATACGAATATCCCCACTCACTATTTTTATATTCTTATTTTATTTCTTCAATTTCCCACAATAATACTTTTTACAAAATGAAAAAAATAATATTGAAAACAATAGATAATGATTCCATATTTAATTTTATGGATTTTAAATCTAGCTTTTTTTTTTCTTTTTAATAAATAGTCATACTTCCTCAAGAAAGACCCAAAAAAACACAATTTAATCTTTTAACTATAACATGTAATTGTGTGTCAAAAAATATATGTAAACTTAATTGTAGAGTGCTTGTTAAGTACATATAGTTGGAAGTTGTGTTTATATATAATTTCTAAACTTTTAAAAATGTTATAGATCTATGAATTATCGATTTTGTGTTTAATTATCAAATACGTCTCTTACCTATTTGAAAATGTTAAAAGTTATTGGATCTAATTTTATAGGTACGATTAAGTATATTTTAAAATTTAAATTATTTATTAACTACGAATTTAAAATCGAATATCACAATTAATTTTTAAACATTTTAATATTTCAAAGATATATTAAATTTTAAATTGAAGTTAATAGTTTCATTAGACATTTATTAGGGATTTTAGTAAAAATTGAAAGATTAAAAATTTTAATTTAACATTTGTATAAATGTAATTTACATGCATTGATGGTATGTATACTAAGAAATACTATTCATCTACATATACAAGCAAAAAATCATCCCATCAATTTTCATAAAATAATTTTACCCGAAAATATTTGTATATTTCTATTTTATTTGAGAGAGTTTCTTTTTTAATTTTTCCTTCAAATGAACTAAAAAAAACAAAATATTATATATTTTAAAAAATTTAGAAATTTAAATAAAATGTAACTATGTAGTGTATAAATATGTCATTCTTCTCTAATCGAGCCTTGGACATGCCACAAGTTGGAAAATAAATAACTTTTGACCTCTAAAGGTCACTGGTTGAAGTGATACCTGTCCGAACCCTTTAATAGTCATGTTTTTTATGTTATTATTATCAACATCATCGTCAGAGATTCAATATCTCACTTCACACACTATAAAAAATTTAAGGAAAAAAATCTTTTGAAAATATTTATAAATATAACAAAAATTTATTTTTATTAGTAATAAAAATAATAGACTCAAGTAGATATTTATTAGTGTTTAGAAATGGATGTTTATTTCAATTCAAGACGATCTTATCACTTAATCCAAAAGTAAAATTTGTTATATTTATAGGTTAACTTATTTTGCAAACATGGGTAGAAATTAACATTTAATTTCATTGAAGGATGAAAATCAACCAACAAAACTAATAATAATTATTGTCGTTTTTTTAAAATTGTAATCTAATTTTTTTTTGTAAATATTTAATTTATTTTTCTATTTTAAAAAGTTTTTATTTTTATTTCTATAAAAGATTATGTTGTGAAAAATAGTTTCATTTGTTTATTATTTTCTTTTGAAGATAACTCGGCGATTTTTTCCCTTTCAATTCCGATCACGTCCATCGCTCGTCTATTTATAAGAGAGTTCAATTCTCGTCGTTCTTCTCAGTTAGCATTTCGCAACTGTAATCGAGCTTCAAACGTAAGCAACCAAGAAGATTCACCATGGGTTTGAAGGTATATTCCTCTCTCTTATTTCTTCTCAAGTCTCAATTTCTTTAGATTATTACCTTCCAATCCCTCTTTCCCTCTCTTTCTGCAAATTTTTTGTTCGATCAGCACTTGGATTCTTCGTTTATAGTGACTGATTCTATGCCGAATGATAATAGTTTTAGCTTTTTATTAGTTATGATCTTGGCATTCAATTGAGCAATTTCTGCGTAGTCGTGCATTGCTAGTATGTTGGATTCGTTAGCCTTCCTTGGAATGCCTTTTGTTGGATTTATCTTTTGGGATCTGTTTTTGATTCTATCTGTGTTGTCATCAGAATGGAGGACGTCGAAATCTGGTAGTTTCCAGATCGATAGTCGTGAAAATCTATGGAGATATGGTGATATTGCTCCTTGGCTATTTTAAAGATTATATTACAGCTTCCTTCTCTTTCTGTTCATTATTTTTCCTGGCTTGATTTGCATGGATGTAATGTGACGACGATAGCTAAAATTAGGTCGGGTTGAAACTTAGATTCGAGATTGGAAATGGCTTCATGATCTTTTCTTTGCAATCTCCGCCACTCTTCCTTTTTGTGGAAAAAGTGGAATGATAAGGCAAAAGTGGTTTTCCAAGGAGAATATACCATTTAATGACTTTGAGTAATGTTTGAGTTAGATCAAGGATACCGGTGGCGGTGACTGTAGTATTTTGCAGTTATTGGAATGCGGACTCGATTTATTCCTGTTTCTTTTTGTTGTTTCCAAATTGATTGCTTGAACACGTGCTTGATCACTGGATTTGTTAGATAATATGATATTAAAAATTTGCCTTCACCTATCTGCTTAAACTTTTGGATACTTTTGGATCGACAAGTGATTTAGCCATATTAGAGCACGTGGTCTCTAGGAGGTTCTGGCTTCGAATCTTTGCAATAGCCTTAGATGATATGATATTAAACTTATTCACCCATAAGTTTAAACTTTCGGTGATTTAACAAGATTATTACCTTATAACGGAACTGTAGATGTTAGGGTAATAGGTACTGAAAATTCTAATAACAGGAAATATTTGCTATGTTCTACAGAGCTAAAGCTTGTAGTTTGTATCATAACTTAATGAGGCTGAGTTTTGCAGGAGGACTTTGAGGAGTATGCTGAGAAAGCAAAGACCTTGCCAGAGAACACAACCAATGAAAACAAACTCATTCTCTATGGACTATACAAGCAGGCCACTGTTGGACCCGTGACCACTTGTAAGTTCTTTCTTTCACTGAGTGGAATTTCTAAAGAAAATTGTTTATAGTTGGAATTATGTGATCAAATTCTCCAATTTAACTGTTTATTGCATTTATGATTGATTTATAGCCCGACCTGGAATGTTCAGCCAGAAGGAAAGAGCCAAATGGGATGCGTGGAAGGCTGTTGAAGGTAATTCTCTGAATATTTAAACACCTGTCAGAATATTTTTGTTTGTTGTTCTTTAGGGGAAAACCTTCATGTCAGTGTTTCTGTATTTGGGGAGCTTTGGGTTGTGAAATTGAGAATATATATTGATGAATCCAGCACTATGAATTGGATCTCTTCTATTTTTTTTATGTCATTAAGGGGCATTTGGTTTAACTTTTAGAGTGGAAAACTTTTTTAATAAAATACACTTTTTTCTCAGATTAATTCAATAAGACACTAAAATATGTTTAATCCTTACTGGAATGAACTCTATTAAGATTTATCCAATTCTAAAATGAACAAGAATGAGCTAAAATTGAAGAGAATCAAATATTTTCTTTGCAGCAAAATCCAAGGAAGATGCAATGAATGACTACATCACCAAGGTGAAACAATTGCAAGAGGCAGCTGCTGCTAGCTGATGAGTTTCTTGATTATGTGTATGGACAATGATGTTGAAATAATCCTTGTTTTAAGTTCAGTACTTTAATCGTATTTATCTAAGTTGTGTAACAATGAACTATGTGCAAGTATTATCAGTCATATTTAGCAAATGCTCCTTCAATCCTTTAACCAAATTATGATACAATTGCTATGCTTGTTTGGAACGACTTTTTAAGTATTCAAAAAAGAAAAAAACATTTGTTTAAATAATTAAAAAGTCATTTCAAACAAGTCCAGAACTAACTTGGATGGTCGAATCTTTTTTGTTTATTGATTCATAACAACAAATTCAGCCTCGACAGTTTACAAAACCAAGGATCAAACAAAGCCGTTGCCCACACAACAGAACCACTAGATAGGGTGAATTAACACTCTTGAAATCTTTGGGATGACTTCCAAGTAACTTTTAGGATCTTAGAAATTACAAGATATGTATAAAGTTTCTAAATACATCTGCTTCCTTTAGGTGACTATGGAGAATGATCATGTATTTCTAACAAGTCCTTTTTCCTCGCGTTCTCCTTTTCAAGTAAGTAAATTCTCTCTGCTTCAGGTAGAGCCATAACTAAAGCATGCAACTTTAGGTTCATTTCGTTAACCTTTTCAATGAGTCGATCATTTGTGAACATTCCAATTGCCACATCTCGTAAGGTTTCCCAACTTTCAATCAATGGTAAGAAAATAATTACAACAGAGCCTATCGTTCCCCATGCTATTGATATTATCGCCCAAAGTGTGAAATATTTCTTGTTAAACTCTCCTGCACAATAGAAAAAACAAAGAATAAGTAATGGAAGAAGAGTCAGTCTAGGAAAGCCTATCCTTTTTTTGTGTCATTCAAATGAACAAGATGTTCAAAGAGAATTACCTATTGGAAGAGAGAGAGCAGGCCATAATACAACAATTACTATGGTAAATCCAATACCCCATTTCATTATCCACGCCTTTGCTCTAATCAATTTTGCCTCTGTGTACTCTTCGGTTGGAATATCACCATTGTCCTTTTCAACCGTCGAAATTGCCCTTGTGGTCTCCCAGTCATAGTTTTGAGGCTCCAATAGGCTAGATATTGCATGAATAACTCCACCTGAAAGTATAGAGACAAGATTTCCAGCAAGCATAGGTGCATTTCTACCCGTAGTATCTAAGTTAACCTCGCCATATTTGATCTTTGTGGCCGAGACCCATGTAACAACTCCAAGAACACAACCAATGGTAGTTCCAAGAATAGCTCCTTTCGAATTTGCTTTTTTCCACAAGAGCATGAAAGCAATTGGAATAACAGCTGAACCAATGAACACTCCCATAGCAAGATACATCCATCCTAATGAAACTCCTGCCTTGTTAAGAACTATTGCCAGCAGCCCCATGAAACATCCAAACACTAGAATAACAGCTCTTGATACTTTTAGGATGCTCTTCCCACTTGCATTAGGGTTTACATAAGTTCGGTATATATCGTACGTGCACAAAGATGATACACTTATTAACTCAGAAGAACCAGCAGATGTTACAGCCCTGTTCTCCATAATCAAAGAACTCATAGTTAGTTTAACAATATAAGTTTTCAGTTCCCATTAGTATTCATTAGACTCATCTTTAACTTACATAAAAAGCATGACAAGGAGAAGAATGGATCCTCCTTTCCCCATCAAAGCTATAGCAGTGGCGGGAGGCACGAGTCCACGACTAGCCTCTTCTGCAGTTATTGGTAGATCAAGAGCAAGTGCCCCAAGGCCAAGTGAAGTTGCTAAAGAGAATGGAACTGCAAACCAGACCAACCCTCCCACCAAATATCCCTTGTGAGTTGATGAAGGCCTTGCAGCAATTGCACTCATCCAATATCCCTGAAATTTGCACCATGACCAAAATTACACTTCGTAAGTTGAAAGTTGATAGAGAAAACTTAACTCCGCCCCACGAAAAAACTCACGTTGTCGACAAAAACAGTACCGAAGTTTCCTATGATATTAATAATACCAAAAACAAGCCCTCCAGAACTCAACATTGTTGCATAGGAGCCTTTGAAGTTCCCAGAAACAGGGCCACAAGATTGTCCATCATGGGAAATTGGTTCCTGACATATTCTTGACTTGCTTGCTACCTCCATTAAACGATCAAATACAACACTTGGGCTACCGAGCTGGCTGCTTGATACATAAACGAGGAACACAAATATTACTAGAATCACATGAACTGCAACACGAAAGAAAACATGCCAACATCAATAAGGAGAAGAACATAAGGGTAAGGAGTCTTCACAAAAGAATTCCAATGGATTACCTATTACAGAATGTATATAGCTAGCCAAAAAAGTGGCCTTTAATCCTCCAGCCAATGTATATACAATAACTCCGAGCGGTATGAGAAAGCTTGCGGCAAAAATGTTCACTCCGGTGAGCGCATTAACCACAGCCGAACCGCCGAGGAGCAACATGGCTGTTACTATGATGTTTGTCATGAAGCAGAAAATAAGGAAGACTATATGTGCAGGAGTTCCCCAACTGATAAATAACATATAGAGTTTAGGTAAACAAGAAGAGCGCTATGAACAAAGGAGATGAATAAATGCCTTATAAAACAAGATATTGATGAAACTTCCCAACTCACCGAGCTTTTACAATTTCACAAACGGTGTGAGCATTTGGGGCCTTTCTTTTGATCTCTATAGCCATTATTCCAAATAGAAGAACCTGAACCATTTAGTAAATGTATTGATTTCCCCATATTCTATAATTCTATATCAAGAGAAAAATAATCACACACGTAAAATTTTTTAAAAGTTTTTTTTAATAATCGAATATAGATATTTTTTCTTTTGGAGTGAAAACAAACCAAAGTAGTTTTTGTTTTTAGAATTTGACTAGAAATTCAAGTATTTCTTTAACAAAACGATATGTTGTTTGGATTAATACACGATAGTTTGACACAACGTAGTATAAAAAGTAAACTATCACGATAAAATAAGAGCACGAGGTAAACAAAAGATGGACAAACGTAAAATTAAACATTTTAAATTTACTCCTAATAGTTTATTCAACAAACTATATAATGCATCATATCAAATCTCTTAATAAATTTGAGAAATATAATTAAATTAAAATTTTTATTCTAAAGTTTAAGAACTAAATAAACTCGAGTTTCGAGTATTAAGGATCCGTAGTGAACTTGCCTGAATTGTAGCCCCACTAGCATACCAAAATGGTCCACTAACCCCATACTCCCAAGCAACGTTCGAGCTTTGTAAAATGGTGGCAGCCCATGTCCACTCCAAAAACAAACAAACAAACCATTCATATTAGCCAACCGAAAACCCACCCCCAAAATTCAAACCACAAAGACTTGGTTACCTGAGACACAATCACACTAGCAATTAGCCCTGTTTTCACACTCCTCCCTGCTGTGTTGAACCATTCCGACGTCTGCCGACTCCCTATATATCGATTCTCCAGCCATACCTAAACCATTTAATGACAAAGATTACACAATTTTTTTTTCTAAACATTAGTTTATAACAATTTAGTTTCAATCATTTTACAATATAATAATGAAAATGATTCGTTCGAGAACTAAATTGTTGCTTAGGATGTAACGGACTAAATAGAATCAGAATATCAAAAGAAGACAAAGTGAGGAGGCTAACCAGGAAAGATGTGAAGAAAGCAAAAAAAGCACCAAAGCCAAGAATAACAGAGTAACCTATGCCTTGATCAAGAACAGCCTTGTCGTTGAAGAAGCTGCTCTGCCGAATGCATCTGCCCGCCCCCGCTGCCTCGTAGTACTCGGCGGAGAAGTCAAACGGTGGGCACTTGAGGGCAGAAGAAGCCATAGCTGCTGGAAAAAGCTTGACAACTACTGCTAATTAATGGCTATAAACACTCCAGCAGCTAAAAGTGGACCAAACTGTGAAAGAAAGAGAAGGAAGAGAAGTTAGAAAAGTCTTTGGACAGTGTACTATTGGGATTTTGAAGTATCATCTTATTTATTTTATTACATGATCGTGGAGAGTAGATTCTAAAAGCAACCTTTTTCTTATTTCAAACTCATAATAAAAGATTCTGAATTCGAAACATGATATCAGACTTGAAAATCATGAACTCAAAACACTTTTCCTTTTTTCCTGACTCGGGTTTAGAGTTGAAGATCTCGAATCCGAATTTATAATTGGTTTAATGTTTGTTTTCAAAATTATTTGGGTTGATGTATTTGATGTAGATTCTTTTGGACTACTTGCAAGATGCAACTTTGTCAAACAATGCAGGGAATCTTTTCCAAGTGGGACAGTTCATGATTTGCCTTTTTTTACACCAATTGAATATTATAATTCTCTTTTTTCTTTTAACAATGTATGAACTGACTAACAATTAATTAAGAAAGGTTTTACCTAATGGAATTGGGTGCAAATTTTGAAGCACTTAGGATCCAATAAATGGCAAACAAAGCTGGCTCTTAGTTAAGTATGTAGGGAAATTTAATTGATTTGTTTCTAAATTAGTGGCAACAGATCATAACTAAACGAATCTAGTTGCTGTACAATCATTGAATTTCTTTTCTTTCTCCAAGAACGTTTATTTTAAAGATAAACTACACTTATTAGTCTTGGTTGTATCTGAGGTTTAGAAATGAAATTGGCTAAGTAATTATTTGGTTTTTTGTTTTTGTTTTTTTAAAATTAAGTCGGTAAGCACTGTTTTTCCTTCAAAATTTCTTATTTTGTAGTCTTTCGTTGAAGGTTTAGTTAAATTTTTAAAACTAAAACGTGTTATTTTTTTTTTTAATTTAGTTAAAATTGAACTAGTGTACTTAATAATGGTACAAATTAAGAAAAACAAAAAAGAAATAAGCTTAATTTCTTTTAAGAAAAGTTACAAAACGACGGTTTTAAATTGTCCATGGACTTTTGGGAGCTAGTTGACTAATGAAAAGGAAGTATGGTTTGAATTTTTTAAAAATAGTGTGGCAAATTTTATTGACGTTTTTGCTAATTGGACAGTTTCAAATATTGCAATTAAATTTAAAGTATTGATGTCTATAGCAAAATTTCAAAAAAAAAAAAAAAAATGAACTACAAGGATATAAGTCTATTAGTTTATCATTTATAGACCATAAAGAGTCTATTACCGATAAAAGTGACTTCAATTTATTTGCAATTTTCTAAACATTTATTATCGATGAAATTACTATCTATTATAATTATTCTACTTTTATCTTATTTTATTATTGTCAGAAAGGGTATTTTCTCTATCTTATGTGATTCTTTATGGGTTGACATTAGGATAGGATTTTCCCACTTGAGTTAAATTAAATTAAGCTATGGGTTGACATTGGGACATGATTTTCCACTTGAGTTATTAAATTAAATTAGGCAAATGGAGAGATTAATTAGTATCTTTTCAATTTGAATATTTTAAGTCAAAAGTTTCATTTTGTTTTGTAAAAAAAAAAAAATATATATATATATATTTCATGTATGAGTTAAATTACAATTTTGGTGGGTTAATTTTGAGATTTATACTACGGATTTTTTGAAAATAATAATAAAAAAGACAATATTTACCATACATCGAAAAAATCTAAAAAAAAAAAGTATACTTAATTTTTCCATAAATATAACTTTTCTATTTTTGAAAATTCTCCTATTTTAAATCTAAGGAAATTTTTCTTAAAAACCTAAAAATTATAAAGTGTTGGCCTTGTAAATGAAATCAAGAATCATATTTAATAATATATACAACATCATGTATTTAATTTTTTTTCTAAAATATATATATATATTTTTTGAAATATATTGCTAGTATATTCGACATATTTTCGACCAAGGATAAAGAAAATAAACAAAATATAGTAAAATGAAGGAACCAATAATTTGAAATATTCTACATTAAACGAATATCAATCCATGACACAATCAAATTTAAAACTAAAAGATGATGTTAATGAATAAGAACATAATTAAATATTTCAAAAGATAATTAATGTTATTAATAATATTTTAAAGCTGAAATAATTAGTACTAAATCATGAAATCTATAAATTAAAACATTGCTAAAATTTAATAATGAATCATTAAGATAATAATAAAATATTAATTTCATATTCTATTTTCATCTACTAAAATCTAATGCTTAGTAAAATTGCCTACTTAGAGCTGCCATCACGATGGAGATAAGGGCTACGAACATTGACGGTATGCCCGAACGCTCGGCTCTTGAGGTGTCCACTATGTGTGGGGGTTGCCTATTAGTCATCACACCAACACATTTTGATCAAAATACAATTACAAGTCCCTATACACACCCATTATTCAAAATTTGGGGATCGAAAAACAAATCATTCAACCAATGTAACGAAGAAGTGACTCACCAATGTGGAGAAGGACAAAAGGTGATGAGGTAATTGGCAGCATTGCAACTGAAAGTGTTACCGACTTCGTAGGCATAAGTATAAGCACGAGGACATGCGGATTTGAAGAACTGTGAATAAGATGAGGGTTCACAAGTATCTGGACTACCAAATTCACCACTACAACAGTATTTTGCATCACCAAAAGCCTCACATGCGCTTTTACATGCTACACCTTTTCCATTTCCATCGCTATCCACCACTCTTAGTTTTGCTGGACATTGGCTGTTTATATCTTTTGCACATCCAATTGTCGTGCAATTTCCTCCACCGATTTCTAAGCATTTCAATTATTGACAGTCAACATTTTAGCAGTTTTTCAAATTCTATTAATAAATTTTTGAAAAAGTTACCTGTTCCATTTTGGGGAGTAATTGAGATGGGCACATTGTAGCCATCAACGAGGCTGATATCGTAGAAATCGAGCCCATTCAAACCATTGAGAGTGATCTCGGCAAAGGTGGCGGGCAGGGTAGCACCCTTACCGTTGCAGTCAACAGTGCCGGAGCCGCAGTCGGCAGTGGCACAAGAGAATCTGCCGGTGGAATCTTGGGAGCAATAAGTGCGGCCCCAAATGCGGCCGGACCACCCCGGCGGGATGGTGATGGCGTTGGAATTTCCTTCCTCAAGAACGAAGCCGGTAGTGGGGAGCTGTGGTGAGTCGGCGCCGGAAGAAAGTCCCGGCCACACCGTGTAAGCACATTGATTTAAAATGGTAAAAGTTGCTGAATTTCCAATACCTGTCAAAAAAGTTAATTAAGATAAGGAATAATAATACTTCTTTTTTTGTTTACATATATGAAGATAGATATGTAAAAGAATTCGAACTAACAAAATTTGAGACGAACATCTTTCTTAAGGCATGCATGCATGTTGCTATAAATGAACAATAAAGGTTGATTGAGTGATTCTACAGTAACAAATCGAGAGATAAAAGAAGAGGAAAATACCTAAAAAGAAAGAGAGGGAGAGGAGGAGAGAAAGAAGAGAGTAAGACATGGTAGACATGGTAGCCATGGGAGAAGGTTTTGTGTTAGAGAAAATTGAAGTAAAATAAGAGGAAAAGACGATGGGTAAATGAATTTGTAGAAGAAAGGAATGGGAAATTAATATTTAGGCAATGTGAGAAATTAAGGAACATTAGGGTTTCTCATAAGTAAACTTTATTGTAATATGGCAAATAATAATATAGAAATAATTAGTATTAGTAGGTTTTTATACTAACTAACAAATTCTATAAAAAAATTATTACTAGTTATAGAAAAATATAAAATTTAAGATAGTTATAGAAAAAATAATTTGAAAATTTGTTAAAAAAGATTAACTTAGTTATAGAAACTTTTTTTTTTTAAAATAACCTTATTTTAGAAACTAAGGTAAAAATAGGATACGACAAAATTATTGATAAAAATAGAGTATATTTATGGGCTCTAAATCTTCTTTAATTCATTATTTATATATATATATTATGCGTGGAATCACATTTTTTTCTTTTTCTTTTTTTCTTATTATATATATAAGATATTTCAATTCTAAAAATATATTTCCTTATTAAAATTAATATCAACTTTCCAATTTTAATTTATTCTTTTTTTTCTTTATATATATATATATTAAATATCTCAATATCTCTTATTAAATTCACCTTTCCTAATTTAATCAAAATTATTTCTTAATCAAAATTATATGTATTCTTAATCAAAATTAAAAAACACATATATTAACAAAATATGTTGTTAAAAAATATATTAAACAAATAAAAATAGTAATTATTATTATACGTGCCATTGAATCCACTAGTAATTATTATCTTAAATTTTATCATTTTGTTGGTCTTGACTAACTCCGATCTCCTGAGCATGAATTTACATTCATTTTTTTCGAAATTCAAAATTACAATTGAATATAAAGCTGGTCAAAGTTCAACTTTTCAAAATCAAAAGAAACATTTTTACTTTTTATAACTTTGATCATTTCCATCAATTTCAATCTTTCGAATATGTATCTATATTCATATTTTTAATATTTAAATCACATTTAAATATAAAATGATGACTATATCATATATATTCGTTTGTTTCTCTAATCTCTTTACATTCAAATGATTAAGGGTTACCTAATTCTAAGTTAATTTCATATATAATCTTTACACGTGAACATAAGTTAATATTTTGATTTGAAATATTCTACATTAAACCAATATCAACCAATATTAATGCATGACACAATCAAAATTAAAACTAAAAGATGAATTTAATTAATAAGAAAACAATTAAATATTTTCAAAGATAATGTAATCAATAATATTTTTAAAAAATAATTAGTACTAAATCATGAAACCTATAAATTAAAACATGAGAGAAAAATATCAAAAGGACTAAAAATGTTGTAAAATATTGCTAAAATTTAATGATGAAATATTAATGAATGTTAAGATAATCATAAAATACTAATTATATAATAGATTAATTCCATAATCTTTTTTCATCTACTAAAATCCAATGCTGTATATGAGCAATTAGTGAAAATTAATAACACCAATGGCGGATGGAGAAGGTTTAAAAGAGAAACAAAAATTGCTGCCTTAGAATTGCCATCACCATGGAGATAACGGCTACGATCAATGACGGTCTGCCCGAACGCTCAGCTCTTGAGCTGTCCACTGCCTGTGGGGATTGCGCGTTTCTGCATAACGAACAAATTTCGATCAAAATAAAATTACAAATCCCTACCCATCTCTAAAAAAACCGAAGTTTATGCCATTTTTATAGGAACAAAATACCCATTATTCAAAATTTGGAGACTGAAAAACAATTCATTCAACCAATCAATGTAATGAAAAAGAATGAGATTTTTTATAAAAGAAAAGAAGTGACTCACCTATCTGAAAGGGGACAGAAGGTGATGAGGTAATTGGCGGCAGTGCAAGTGAATGTGCTGGTACCGTCGTCGTAGGCGTAACTATAAGCTTGTGGACATGCGGATTTGAAGAACTGTGAATAAGATGAGGGTCCACAAGTATTTGGACTACCATATTCACCACTACAACAGTATTGTGCGTCACCAAAAGCCTCACATGCGCTTTTACACGCTACACTTTTTTCACTTCCGTCGCTCGCTGCCACTCTTAGTTCTGACGGACATTCGCTGTTTAAATCTGTTGCACATCCAGTTGTTGTGCAATTTCCCCCACCTGTTGTTCCCAACTCTTTCAATTATTGACTAATTCGGTGTAAAAATTATATATCTTCATCAGTTATATAGAAATGACAAACATAGATGAAGCTCGATCCATCGCTTTAACTTTTACTCTTCTGTGTTTATTAAATTTACCTGTTCCATCTTGTGGGGTGATTAACATGGGCACATTGTAGCCATCGACGAGGCTGACGTCGTAGAAATCGAGCCCATTTGCACCATTGAGAGTGAACTCGGCAAGGGTGGCGGGCGGGACAGCACCCTGACCGTCGCATTCAACAGTGCCGGAGCCGCAGTCGGCAGTGGCGCAAGTGAATCTGCTGGTGGCATCTTGGGAGCAATAAGTGCGGCCCCAAATGCGGCCGGACCACCCTGGCGGGATGGTGATGGCGTTGGACTGTCCTTTCTCAAGAACGAAACCGGTAGTGGAGAGCTGTGATGTGCCGGCGCCGGACAAAAGTCCCGGCCACACCGTGTAATCACATTGATTTAAAATGGTAAAAGTTGCTGAATTTCCAACTGTCAAAAAAGTTAATTAATTTAATGATCAAGATAAGGAATAGTAAAAATTCTTTTTTGTTTCTATATATGTTGCTAAACAATTCAACTTTTCCAAACAATACATTCTTATGAATTGAAATAGATATTTAAAAGAATTCAAATTAACAAAATTTGAGACAAGAGGAAGAAAGTTTTAAAATCTTTAAATGCTAACAAAACTTTTCAACAAGATACTTTACTAATAGTGATTTATGATTAGAACATCTTTTCTAACACATGCATGTTGCTATAAACGAACAAGAAACCTTGATTGAACGACTAAAAAATAAAGTTTCTTGTAGTGATTCTACGAGAACAAACCAAGAGATAAAACAAAAGGAAAATACCTAAAAAGAAGAAAGGGAAGGAGAGGAGGAGAGAAAGAAGGGAGTGAGACATGGTAGCCATGGGAGAAGCTTTTATGTGTTAGAGAAAATTAAAGTAAAATAAGAGGAAAAGATGGATAAATGAATTTATAGAAAGAAGTTATGGGGAAATTAATATCTAGGCATGTGGGAAATTAAGGAACATTATGAGAGGCTAAATATATATATTAGGGTTTATTAGAAACAAACCATTTTTATTGTAATATGGCAATTAAAGGTTTTTTCGTTTTTAGTTTATTGAAAAAATAATAATATAGAAATAAATAATATTAGTAGGTTTTTATAGTAACTAACAAAATTCTATAAAAAAATATTACTACGTGTTAGAAAAAAATTATAAATATTAATGGTAAGTTTGTAGCATTAATGCAATATTAGATCTTAAAAGAATTAGATATAAAAAAAATAGAAAATTTTAGTTATAGAAAATATCTAAACTTGAAATTTTGTTTAAACGATTAAGTTAGTTATAGAAAGAAAAAGAATAAACTAAAATATACAAAATTGCAAAATATATTTAAATGACTAAACATGAAGATTAGCAAAATCTAGAAGTAAAACGTAAAAATTTAAAGGTAAGAAATGGAAACTAAACTCAAAATTTGGCAAGAATGTACGAGTTAAAATCTAGGGATCAAATTGAAATTATTTAAAATTATCTGTATATCTCCTCCTTCATTAAAAATATGGAATATAACTTAAATTAATAGTTTCATATAATTAATTAATTTTAAAAAATATTAAAAATCTAAGAGATTTCTTATATAGCTCTAAATTGGATGACTTTCCTCCTGCCTTGATCTCTAGTTTGTTTGTTGGTATTTTGATCTTTGTAGTTATCCTTGTACATTTACCAATAGATATAAAATTATTTTAGGAGTCATCATATGTATCATGATTACCTCAAAACTTTTTTTTTTGAAACCACATCAAATATAGTGATATTTGTTTGAATTGATGCATGAAGTATTTAAGCAAAAAAATTATCTTTCATCCCTTGTTTCCTCATTGTCCAAATTTAAACTAAGTTTCACAAAAATTTACAATATATTTGAGATTTTTAACGTACGTACATGCGATAATTGAGTCCATATAATTGAGTCCATAGGTGCATTAGAGAATTGCAGCGAGAATATGTAACTTTATATTATAGTAAACATTGCATGATATATATATTTAAGTTGCGCTAAATTTAAAAGTACGAAATTCAAAATGTAATAGAATTAGATATACATAAGAAGAAGTTATAATAATTGTATAAAAATATAAGAATTTAAATTGAAGATTTGCGTATATAAAAAAAATGGTTTCTTTATAAAAAATACATTTTTTTTTTACAATTTGAAGGTAACTTATTCATCTATGAGCTTGATCCACACTTTTGTTATCTTCCTTAAAATTTCTTTAAATAATGCAACATAAAGTTGTCCGCGAGAAGACACATTTTCAGAAGATATATTCCAACATTAGAAATTGTTTGTCTTTATGATTTGTTAATTTTCATAGCAAAGCATAAATGAATGGACAATTGTTTTCTCTTGAACTTGAATGGATATCCATTGTCATTTGGGCTTAATGATATTTGTGGAAGAAAAACTTGTCTTCCTCCATGATCACCAATTGCTATTTCAACATGTATAATATTTTTGCTATCGACACACCAATTTTGTCCCATTACACAATCGATTTAATGAATAAAAATTTCTCAATAACAATGTTGGTAGAAATAAATCAATAAAACCTTTTATACAGTAGAAAAATGTTACAAAAATCTTTTCGATTTTCAAGTATTTAAATATGTATTGTTAATTAGAATTAGTAAAATATTTAATTTATAATCATTTAAATATTTAATTTGAGAAAAAAAGTTTGTAATTATTATTATTATTATTATTTTTCATTTTTCTATTCAAATAGTTGATTTCCAATCATAAATTCTTTTACTAATGGATGGTTTATGTACTAAATTCGAGCCTTAATGAACAAATTTTTGAAATGAACCTTTGTTGATTGGGTTATCTCCTTAGCTACTGGAATAAGTTAGACCCCCTCACTGCCACATGACTTGTGTAGTCTATTCTTTTATGATAAATTTGGAATCTTTATGAACAAGAACATGACGAACATATGCGATTCCTCACTTTCAGGCCATCAATTAACTGAAAAGACGTACTTAATTTTCATTTTCATTTTTCTTAAAAACCCATTTTAATAATTTATCCTAAGAATTATTTTGAGGGCTATGCATATTTTTGATATATAATATAAAGAAAGTGGAGTTGGAAAATGATTGAAGAAGCATCAGTGTTGAGTGGCTTAGAGGTTCCAAGTGTTGGATCGTCGGGATATTTTCATTGGCTTAATCGAACTCCCAATCTTATATCTCGCATTTCTACATTAAGAATTTCTGGTGCTTGTTCTTGGGATTCGAAGAAGCTTGATTTTCCCAGGTTTTTGTTTCTTATTTTTACCGTTGGCTTTCAAAATGGGTTGTTTTAGCTCCCTTTAGTTAGGATTTTGATGGGTCTCCATTGTTTTTAGATGTTGTTTGAGATAGTCGTGTTGATCGATTCGCATATAGTTTCGTCAAATTGATTGCTCTTTTGGTACTTTACGAACATACTCGTCTCAAAATCAGTGGTACTTTAGAACTCATGTGAGGAGAAGTTCTGATGATTTGTGAGATTTCAGAAATGAGCTTGAATGACTGCGTATGCTAATATTTTAGACTCTCGTTCCTTTAGTTCAGCTTAGAATGTAAATAGCTTGACCCAATTGAATGTGATGAAGTGACAATCTATTCTCTGTTTACTTTTCTTTATGTATGGTGTATCAAATCTTGGTCTACAGAAAGCTGTGCACTCAATCATGATCAATAGAGAATTTGTTATAAATGAACAAGTCAGGGATATTTTATACTCGAATCTTAATTGTCAATGGTGGTGAAGTGATTTCAAATTTTGGGTATTTGATCAACGTGGCTTAACCATCTGGTTTTTTTTTCTCTTCTCTTCCATTTATTTCTTTGGGGGTACAGGAGAAAGAGGACAAACAAGAAGTTGATTTCAGAAAAGTTTACATGTAAAATGGGGAACGCCAAAGAGGAAGGAACCACAAAAGATACTACTATCTCTGGGAATATGATTTTTGAGCCTATACTGGAAGATGGTGTTTTTCGATTTGATTGTTCTGCAAATGATAGAGCTGCGGCTTATCCAAGTTTTTCTTTCATAAAACCCAAGGACAGAGACACACCGATTTCTAGCCAGAAGCTTCCTACGTACATCCCTGTTTTTGAGTGTCTCCTTGGACAGCAGATTGTTAAACTTGAGGTATGTTTTGTATAAATATTATCGTTTTTCTTTTTGGTGTATCGCTGTTATGGTTACTGATTGTTAAAGGTTGCTGCAAGTATACACCTCAAGTCTTTAAATCCATTCAAAGTAATGACAAATTTGGTTTCTACAGCTTCCTGCTGGTACCTCTCTTTATGGAACCGGAGAAGTTAGTGGACAGCTCGAGCGAACGGGGAAAAGAGTAAGTTAATAATTGGGTATACTTGATACTAGTTGGTTAATTCTTTTTGATTTTGGCAGTTCCCTCCTTTGTAGATTTTCACATGGAATACAGATGCTTATGGATATGGTTCTGTAACTACATCCTTGTACCAATCACATCCATGGGTGTTGGCAATTCTTCCAAATGGAGAGGCACTTGGCATTCTTGCTGATACATCCCTGCGCTGTGAGGTGCTTCAAAAATTGATCTTGTTGTCTGTGGAAGTTATGATTTTTTGATATCTCACTTGTTATTGCCAGTATAGAAGTTTATAACTCTGTATTCTTGCAGATTGATCTGAGGGAAGATTCAGTAATACAATTTATTGCTCCTTCCTCATATCCTGTCATTACATTCGGTCCGTTTTCCTCACCAGCGGCTGCTTTAAAGTCATTCTCCAGGGCAGTTGGTAACTTTCTTTTCTAGTCTGAACTTTTCTGTATTTTTGGATTGGTTTAACTCATCAAACAAATGTATAGTGTAAGAGATCTTTTAGGAGTTGGCCTCTCCAACTATAAAAAGAATTTACATGTCATTTTCATTTACATTTCTAAGATTCATTAATACAATTTATTGCTCCTTCCTCATATCATATTACTATCTTATGGATTATGGTAAATTTAGTTATGTCCTCAGCACTTCCTTTCACTTGTGGTCTCAAAAGTTTGTAGAAGGCCCATCAAATGGAAATTGATATTAATAAGAGAGGAAATATGGGGTTCTAACATAGGACCTTCTACTTGAAATCACATTATATTATTAATCAGCCCAGAAACTTAAGGTGATGAGTTACACTAAATTTTTAATGATATCTAATACTTCAACATTGATTTACTTTTTTTCTTCTTTTTTCTTCTAGATTTTGTAAAACGTTCAATGTTACTTAATGACTGCCCATTGATCTGATCTGATTACTTAATGTGTGCTTCTCTAAAATGGATACATTATATAAATTGTTAAGTATGGTCGTAAAGGCATTTAGAGTCAACCATCAATCTCTTGTATTATTTTAAAATTAAAGTCTTGCGATTTATGGTAACCTAATAGGTCCGTACTAGTTGAATTAGTATCATCTTTATACTTCCAAGAGCACTACCCTTGATGTTAGATACTAATCACATAAGGTTTGGACTCCTGTGGGATCCTTAGTCTTATGTTTGTTTCTTAATTAACGAAATCAAAAACTAAAGAGTAGATTCTTGTCTTCCTAAAAAAAGAATTTAAAAAATAATAGTAGTAGTAATAAAAATAATAATTGTTTATAATTTTTGGACAATGATGTTATTGCTCAGTCATCATTTATCTATAGCTGGGATTTTATCTGCGTGGACATGTATATGTTTAAAACCCCTCAGCTTCTGCTCTATGTCTTAACTGGTTATTTTTCCCACTAGGCACTGTGTTTATGCCCCCAAAATGGGCCTTAGGCTACCACCAATGCCGTTGGAGCTATGATTCTGCTGATAGAGTACTTGAGGTAGGGAGTAATCTTGCATTTATAGTACTGAGATTTTCCGGTTCAGGGACAATTCTTCTTAGACTCATTCTGAAAAACTAAATCTTCTATGGTTTTGTGTAGGACTAGGATAGTTATGTCAGCCCAACTACCGTTATATTTTAAGCAAATGTTCCAGCCTTTTCCATTCTTGACTATGAAAAAAGCAATATGCATAAGATTGTTTGGTAGACTTTAGTCTATTCCAGATCCTAAAAGGAATATCTCAGCTATTAATTGGTTTCTTTCTCTCTAAACTACTTTTGCAGGTTTCAAGAACATTTCGAGAGAAAGATATACCCTGCGATGTTATATGGATAGATATAGACTACATGAATGGTTTCCGTTGTTTCACTTTCGACCCTGTATGTCATTGTCTAATTGATCTCCAACAAAGGGCACTGCATTTTACTTCTTATTTGAATCATCTTCGTTGAAATTACTCATTTAATAGATTTTTCACAGGCATCTCTTTCTCTTGGTGTTTCAACTCAAGTGTTTACATTTCCCTTTGGAATCTTTTGTATATTTGTCTTTGGTTTATTCAATGAAGTCTCTTGTAAGAAGGAAAAAATGAAGAAAAAGAAAAATCATAATCATCATATCTTTATTTCATCATGTTTTCTAATTCTTTTATTCTTTCCCCCCTTAATTCTTATGCTTTTATTGTGTCAAGAAAAGGCATGAGTATATATGCTTATGGCAATCCAGCGTTACTGTATGAAACCTCTTCTTTTTGCCATTTCTCATATGTATCTCTGTAGCATGTGTCTAGTAAAATAAACAATTTAAAGCAAGACCATGGAGTATTATTGTGACAAGGAGAGTTAATAATAGTGACACTATCACAGGAGCGTTTTGCTGATCCAAAAACTTTGGTGGATGATCTTCACCAAATTGGTTTTAAAGCTATTTGGATGCTTGATCCTGGAATCAAACATGAAAAGGGTTATTTTGTCTATGACAGTGGTTCTGAAAAAGATGTCTGGGTCCAAAAAGCTGATGGAGAACCTTACGTAGGTTTGTGTCTTATTATTAGCACTAAACTGTGACCTTTTAGTGGTATACTAAACACTTCTTAATTGTCCTAGGTGACGTCTGGCCTGGGCCTTGTGTATTTCCTGAATTTACACAAGCTAAAGTTCAATCCTGGTGGGCAAATTTAGTTAAGGATTTTGTTTCTAATGGTGTTGATGGTATATGGAATGACATGAATGAACCAGCTATTTTTAAGGTAATTCTACATGTGAAGTCTTTTTAGTCTATGCTGACACTTTTGTGCTTACACTTTTGGCAGTACCTTACAGTCAATCTCATCACTTCTCTTTTCAGACTGTAACAAAAACAATGCCTGAGAGCAACATTCACAGGGGAGATGAAGAATTTGGTGGTTGCCAGAATCATTCTTACTATCACAATGTATAAACCCTAGCGCATAACCTTGAGCTGTTCCTATGATACCCTCTTCTCGTAACTATTTTCTCATAAATGTTTTAGGTAGAATAAGATGTACCCAATGCACTCTTAAATGTGAACAGAAAGAAGATATGTTGTAATGGAAAATTTTTGTGTTTCTGTAGAGATTCCATACTATTTAATAGCACTTGTCTCCTACTTCAGGTGTATGGAATGCTGATGGCTAGATCAACATATGAAGGGATGAAATTGGCTAACAGTGGAAGGCGTCCTTTTGTTCTCACTAGGGCCGGTTTTATTGGTAGCCAAAAGTATGCTGCTACGTGGACAGGTGACAACAGTTCAAGCTGGGATCATCTTCACATGAGCATCTCCATGACACTTCAGTTGGTAAGTACATCTTTTTCAATTAAAACAAGAAGAGGAGAAAAAACACAAATATGAATAACATGCTCCTGATTTAACTCAAAAATAGGTTAGTTCAGCTTAACGAAGTCTATTATTCTTCTGGTGTTTTCACATACTAGTTTCAAGTATCCTGAATGAATTTTCTTTGTAAGATGGACCATATAGGATATGTATCAAGCAATCAATCTAATATTGGATGGCAATCTCAACTTCATGTCAAAGGAGTGTAGTTGTAACATTTATGATGATCTGTGGTTGAGAGAATCTGAAGTGCTTTCATTTTTCACTAAGGTCTTAAGAATGAGTTGCTATTGTGGCTTCAATTTAGATTTTATTGTATTCTCATTCCTAGTTCTTCAGGGACTCAGTGGTCAACCGCTATCTGGACCTGATATTGGTGGCTATGTTGGAAACGCAACACCTAGGCTTTTTGGAAGGTGGATGGGAATTGGTGCAATGTTTCCTTTCTGCCGTGGACATTCTGAAATGGGCACTGCTGACCATGAACCATGGTCATTTGGAGAAGAGGTTTTTCCTAACCTAAATATATTATATTTACTTTGTTGGTCATCATTTCAGGGTTTGTGATATACATTTTTTTCCAAGAAGATTGTGGGTTAAATTCAGAATATTGAACCATGAACAAAGAAAGATGTGAGAGAAAAGCATATTGGCTAGTGATAATTCTTGACTAGAGGGGACACCAAAGGCCTCTTCCCGTCCATCCCTTGGATAGATAGGACTTGAACCTAACTTCATAAAATGAATAATTAATGTACACTGCACAAACATGATAAGATTAAAGAGAGCTCGTAAGGTAGAGCTGGGTCTAAGCATATAAATTTTTCTGCCAATACAAGTCCTTTGTGCATGCATCTTCTTTTTGATATGCTAACAGCAGATGTATTTATCGCCTATTCTTCCACTGACGCAAGTAGTTTTTGCTGCTAGCATGAGGTAGTAGAATTGTTGCATCCTAAAAGACTAAACTGACGGTATATAATTTTAAGGTTATTGGTTAAATTTCTCTTTCATCAACTCCAATGGCCCCTTCTTAGTTAATGTCGTTCATATTAGAGGATTCAGAGCAATGGATACCTTTTTTATCATGGATAATATGCTTGTACCTATTGGCTATTGCTAAATTGCTACTTGTGTAAATTGCCATGGGTTTTATGTCTGTACCTATTGCTAATGTTTAAATTTTCATGTATGGATTATTTCTGATATCCAAAATAATTTGAACTTAAATCTTGATCATTTGTTAGTGTGAAGAAGTTTGCCGCCTAGCATTGAAGAGACGCTACCGCCTATTACCTCATATATACACTCTTTTCTATATAGCTCATACGACGGGTGTTCCTGTTGCAACTCCTGTTTTTTTTGCTGGTGGATTTCCTTCCTCGTCTAACTTTTGATATGTTTTCTTTCTGGTTGTAACATTTTTTTTACTTCTATATGTTTTGCAGATCCAAAAGATCCCAGCTTAAGGAAAACTGAAAATTCTTTTCTTCTCGGTTCAATTTTAATCTATTCCAGGTTTTATTTCATTTACAAAATATTGGTTTCTGGGTGTTTAGTAGGCTGGCAGAATATCAATCCAATTATTGTTTTCCTAACACTGGTTCTTGAGCAGCACTTTGCCGAATCAAAGAATTGAAAATTTGAATTTGACACTGCCAAAGGGAATTTGGTCGAGATTTGATTTTGGTGACTCACATCCGGTAATTTCTGCTACCTGATTTAATAGCTTTGTCATTGGCTTTCTTTTCTTATCTTTTTTTCACGTGAATTGGACCATTGCAGGATCTACCGGCCTTATTTTTGCAAGGTGGATCAATTGTTCCTTTAGGTCCTGTACACCAGCATACTGGAGAAGCCAATCCATCTGATGACATATCTCTTCTTGTGGCTTTGGATGAAAATGGTGATGTCATCATCTTATTTGCATTTTCTTAGGATAGTCCATGAAGTGAAGTATATTGTTCCTTGTCTATCACACAAATACTTATGTTCTTATTCTACTTTTTTCTTGCCTAGCTGGAAACATAACTGTGAATCCTCTCGACCTTACTTTTCTGTGTAAAGACTAAAGAGTCATTCATTTTCCTTCTCTTAAAAAGTGTAGACTGACCTAGTATTCAGGACCATTTATTAACTGAGGGCCACCTTAGGAGAGCCTTTAATTCTTTAACATCTAAAACGTGTGAAGGTTTTTCGTGTATAATTGGATAACTTGTATTAATTTCTCTGGGTTACTGTGCATCACAACTTAAAATTTTTTCTGGCAACTCTTTCCTTGTGCAAGTTTAATAAATTTTAATCTTATTTACAGGAAAGGCTGAAGGTGTTCTATTTGAAGATGATGGCGATGGATATGGTTTCAGTTTAGGTGCATACCTATTGACACATTATGTTGCAGAACTAGAATCTTCAGTTGTTACTGTTAAGGTTTCTAGAACTGAAGGATCATGGACAAGGCCAAATCGGCGACTGCATGTTCAAATATTAGTGGGTGGAGGGGCAAAGGTACCTTGTGTGACAAATGGGGCAGAGCTTCATTTTGTGCTGCACAACCTATCAATAAATCTGTCCATTTGCTTTTATTTCCAAAGTTTCTCCAAGCCCTCTACTATATTCATATTGTAATTTTCTATGCCTCCAGATTGATGCTTGGGGCACAGATGGAGAAGTCTTGCAAGTGACATTTCCCTCTGAGCAAGAAGTGGCTGACCTGGTAGCCACCAGTGAGAAGGAATATCATCATCGATTAGGTATTGGTTGCTTCTCCTTTATTCTTCTCTTCTAACTTATGTTTCAACATAGCATTTCCTAATAGAAAACTCTTGGGTACTTAAGCATCTTGGAGAGCCACACCCCAAAAGTCAGTTTTTGGGTGGGAAAGTCAAGCCACTTAAATACCGCATTGGTCATCCCATTTAACCAATGTGGGACAAAGGGATCCCATACTACTTTGTTTCCTAACATAAACAAATTTTAGTGAATAAATGAAATATGGAGAAAGCACCCTAAACTCAGTTAAGGAGTTACAAAACTTATCTAATCAGTGACCGTGCTTGTAAAATCATGCTTACTAAAAAAATAGAGATAATGCCTCAAGAGGAAGAAACAAGAACCAACAGAACTTAAATTTCTTGCCATTCCGTGACCAGATAATTTCTCCTTCATCTCAATGTTTTATCGGATCAATAGGACATATAAGGATGTAGCTATATGTCCTACTATTGTTTCGTTTTTTATTCTCAGTTATATTCTTTTATCATGCCAGCAAATTACTAAACCATCATGAATTGGCCCAATGATCAAGGGAAAAACATAAACTTAGGTAGTTTTAAAGTCATAGTTCCTGTTAAAAGGTAGAAAAGAGAACACAAGATTTACGTGGAAAATCCTAGAATAGGGAGAAAAAAACACAATAGAGAGTCTCTTTTATTATTTTCACACAATCTGAAAGTTACAAAAGAAGACAACCTTTTAGGCTCTAGCAAGCCCTAATACAAAAAATAATGTAAACTTAGGGTAAAATAAAATACTAAAATACTTGGGGCTATAAACTATCAACAAAGCCTATTATTTCCGACAGTTCCATCTAGGGTGTTAACCTATTTGGCTCCCTAGAATATTTAATATTGAATTTTCTGGTGCTAAGTATTGTAAGATCAAGTATTGTCTTGTTGGATTAGCCTGAGCCCAGAGTGCATCTAAGTAAGATTGAACAACTCAATTGTTTTTGGTTAAGAAACAATTAAGTTGTAAAGGGACAAAAATTCAATGTCTCTGCATACCTTTTTTTTTTCTTTGATAAGAAAGAAACAAAGAGTCCTTTTCTGTCAAGCTTAAATGATAAAAGTTGTTCTAGTTCCATTTTCCTAGTACCTTAATATTTCCTTGCTTCTCTAACTGAAGCTTGGATTGCTTATGAGAACTGTCTTCTTTCTAATGTTTGTAAATTTGAAAGTGTTTGACTCAAGATGGAAACTTTTCAGTTCTTGTTGGATAACATTTCTTTCAAGCTTGTGGACAGTGAACTACTAATGGATTCTTAAGTTTCATTCATCTCTATTATTACTTATGATTACTTATTCAATAATTTCCTTGTAGAGAGTGCTAAGACTTTACAAGATGTTGAAGAGGTTCCTGAACATAAAGGAGTATCACTTTCAAAGACTCCTATTGAACTGAAAGGCACTTGTTGGTCAGTTAAAGTAATTCCGTGGATTGGGGGTAGAATACTTTCTATGACACACCTTCCTTCAGGTAACAACTTTATAATTATTTTAATGTTTAGCAATTCAGAAAACATGACAAAATATTGCTCTTTCTTTTCGTTTTCAACGTTTATGCTTTTGTCATTTTAATAATGCCATAATTGGGAACTGGCTCAAATGTTTGTATTTTTTCCCTAGCTAAGAATAGCTGTTGGTTCTAAGAGTCTAACCTACTTTCCACCTGCAGAGCTGTATATGTTCCATCCCCATCCCCATCCCCATCCCCAAGCTACTCTAATGCTTATCTCATCTCTTCAACTCCTTTAATATTTTCCCTTAATTTTATCCTTTTTTTTATTCCAAAATTTCCTCAGCTACGCCCTTGCATATCAGCTTATTGTTATCATTTCCATCACCCAGAAAGGGAATATGTAAACTTAAGTGGAGGGATCCTAGCATGGTCGTTTCTAATCACCAAAGTTGTCAAATAATTACATGATTTCGAACATCAGTGTTTAAGTTATAGCTTTGTTGTGTTCTCAAAATGATGATGTTCACTTTGACATACTTTTCTAGTTATTTCTTCATAAATGAATTGGTTAACACATTATATTTGTCGCGGCTTAAAAAGTCAAATTCTTACCCATGTTCAACTTAAAAAAGTTTACCTTTAAGAAAATATTATTTTAACTGTGTCAACATATGTAACAGAATGATTGACTTCAATTTATCTTTGTGAGTGCAGGGATACAATGGCTCCAAGGCAAGATTCAAATCAATGGTTATGAAGAGTACAGTGGCACGGAGTACCGATCTGCTGGATGTACTGAGGAATATAGCATCATTGGGTAAATTCTCGAACCCATGCTTGAATAATCTCAATACTTCATTCTGAATATTAACTCATAATACAGCTATCTATGTTTGTTGACAAGTGAAATAGTTGATAAATATTTGTTAAACTTTATGGGGAGTATTCATTTATAGAATCCAATAAATTGAACTGTATACTTGAGTGGTATAACTTATACATTCTCAAAAGTAGAATAGGAAATTAGTCCCAAGTCAACCTATAAAGGTAAATAAATTTCAACCATCAAAGCTACATAAATGTTCAAGTTAGTGTATAAAACACCCAAAAACATGGCAAATTTATTGTACTACTCCTTTTCTTTCAGTCGAAACTTTGAGCATGAAGGGGATGAGGAATCTCTTGAACTCGAAGGTGATATTGAAGGAGGGTTAGTTCTAAGACGAAAAATATATATTCCAAAGGAAGATGCAAAGATACTTAAGATTAACTCCAGCATTGTAGCTGTCAAAGTAGGTGCTGGTTCTGGTGGATTCTCAAGGTTTGCTACAAATATTCCTATATGCTACTACTTTATCCTTAGAGATTTTCATTCATCACTGGAAACATGGATGTTTGGAGGAGTACAAGTTTGAAAAGTTGAAGAGATCTGTTAAATTGCCTACTTATGTATGTTTCTTTGTTTTTTGCAGGTTGGTCTGCTTAAGAGTCCATCCAATGTTTAACCTTTTACATCCCACAGAATCGTTTATTTCATTCACATCCATCGACGGATCTGTGCATGAATTCTGGCCTGAGTCAGGGGAGCAGTATTTGGAGGGAGACCTTTTACCTAATGGTAATAATCATTTTCTCTTACTTACCAGTCCATATATATATATATATATTGGTTAAATATGGATGTTGATTGTGTCTAATAAGGTTTTAGTAACGGTAATAATCATTTTCTTTCAGTTTTGTTTTTAATTATCCGACTTGTTTACTTTTTCTAAAAAGTCAAGATCTTATTAGAGATAGAATTTAATTTCATATCTAATTGTCTTAATCGTGGGTTATCATTGAGAAATAGGAGTTTGTGTTATTTCTAGTACGGGGTGAGCCAATCATCCACTTTGGTATCTTATTGAACAAAAATGGCGATGTTGTACCTCGATTGAAGATTTTTGGAAAGGATCGTGATCAGTCAATAACAAGGGTTTTGGTTTTTCAAATGCACGATATGAGTAGGTCTTTGAACTTTGAAAAGTGTGTTATATTAAATTTAAGTTTGGACCTTGAACTTGTAAGGTTGTGTTTATTTAACCTTTGGAAATTTAAAAAATTTCAAGTAGGTGGATGAACTTTTAGAATTGTATTGATTAATCTGGCTCATTGTGATAGTTCTCTAGCCTCAACTTAAATATGTCATCAAAGATCTGAACATGTTTCCTGTCATATAATTCTCAATACCATCAATATGACACATAAACATTAAACTGACACATACACATTATCCTTAAATTGTCACGTAAACAAAAATATTAAAAGTTCAAGGACCAAACTCGAGAAGGTTATCAAGGCTCAATCTTAGCTGCAAGAAATATGTTTTTTTCTGAATCTTGATCTCTTGTTTCCTAAAGAAAAGTCAATTTCTCACTAAAATGAATGAAATTTCAGGTGAATGGAAGCTAGTTGATAAATGTCTGGGATGGGCATTAGTCAACAAATTCGACATTAAGGAGGTTCACAAATGTCTCATCCACTGGGGAACTGGAACGGTCAACCTCGAGCTATGGTCGGAACAAAGACCGGTGTCTAAGGAAACACCACTCCAAATCTCACACAGTTACGAGGTGATCTAAACTCCATTGATTGTTACAATGAAGAATTGCTTTTCAGAATCTACAAAATAAGTTTAAAGCCATGAAAGCTTTAACACTATGTTGTGTTCTTAATCAAACTTTTACTTGAACCACTAAACATGCCAACTGGGAACAGTTTCTCAAATAAAGGTTGCTTACATTTGCAACAAACCCACCCCCTCTTCTTTGTTTGTTTCTAGTTGGCTTGGCTTTAGCAGTTGGAATAATAATAATGATAAAGTTTAAAGTATCATTCTACCCCTAAATTAAATTTTGGGTTTCATTTGAATTTAGTCGATCCACTGTTAATACATTTTACAAATTGTTTTTGCTATTTATATAGAGTCGAGTTTAGTTCAATGTATTTAGGGTTGAGTTTAAGATGTTTCTCATAGATCAAATTGATACAAACTCTAAAGTGTATGAACTAAGCTTAGATTTTAAACTGCTATCATTTTGATCTAAAATCGAAATCAAGTTATTGTTTTATTATTATTTTACATCTATTGTGATTCAACTCATGTGGGAAAATTCAATGTTGAATGAATGGTTAAGTTGCAAGTTTTGTTTGATTATTATTATTATTTATGTCAAAAGATTTAGTAACTTTATAGGGCGGTGGGAGAGCAGGTAAAGTTATGTCTTAAACAATGTTCAAATATTTTATAAAAATAAACTTTGTAAAAAGGAATTATGGTTGAACTCTTATCATAAAATAATGAACAACAATGTGGTTTGTAGTGGTTACAAAGTGAGGAATAAATAATGTGAATGAACTTTATCATAAAAGGCAAAATGTGACACTTTTTTATGGGTCAAATACTTGCTCATTCAACTATGAAAAATACCTTTTATTTATATCACAAAAAGTGAATTTCAATTTAAGTATTAGGATTAATACACTTTCAAGAATATATATATAAATGGGGCGTTTGCAAAAATAGCCCAAAAAAAAAAAAATTATAACATTTTCTAAATTATAAAAGTACCAAATGTAAAAGTCGATAACTCTCTAATAGTCATCCGATATCACTAGTTTTATCATATTCGCGATATGCAAAAAAAATAGGTGTCATAAATTGTTTTTTTTAAATGTTTTTGTTACCTGAGACAATTTATATATATATATATATATATATATAAAGAAGAAAAAAAACATGTACGAGACCTTTTTGGGAAGTGTGATATTATTCTTTTCGAAAAGAAATTATTTATTTTGATGTTATTTTCTTTTTCAATTATACTTACTCGGTTAAACTTTACTATTTTACATTTATCATTTTTTTTATTTGTCAGAGTATTTATTATTTTCTTCTTAAACGCATACTAACTCAAACTAAAATAATTTACGTCTAAAAAAAGTATTATAATTCAACTACAATAACCTAAAACGTTCCTAACGTTAATGAACTCTACATGTTTGTTATTTTGTTATTTTGTTATTTTGTGTTTAAAGTAGCTTATCAACGAATGAGAACAATATTCATACTATCCTTGTATAGGTTTTCTTTTTCATAAACCTAAAAAATGATTAAAAACTATAGTCATAGAGGGTATTTTATTGTAGATAGTAAAAAACTTTTAAAAACTGGATTGAGTTACAGTGAACTATCAATCTAAAATTTAAGATCTCGTTTGGTAACTATTTTGTTTTTAAAAATTAAGCTTACAGACACTCTTCATATTTATCTATGTACTACTATATTTTTATTAATAGTTTAAAAAACAAAACAAAATTTTAAAAACTAAAAAAAAAGTTGTTTTTGGTTTAAAGATTTAGTTCAGAATTCAACAATTGTACTTAAGAAAAATACAAAGTATATAAGAACTTGAGAAGAAATAGTTTAAATTTTCAAACACAAAAAACAAAAAACTAAATGGTTACAAGCCTAATATCTCAAAGTTATACTCAACTATAAACCCCTATCCCAAATTTTTGTTATATTGCAACTATTCAATTTTATGTTTTCATTATAATTATCATTAACGTTGATTCTAATGTGGCTAGAGACCTTGATTCTAATGATTATATTATGAGTTACACAATCATAACTATCATTAACGTTGAATTTATATTTGATTTTTTTCTTCTGTTAATCACTCTATTAATGAATCAATGAATGGAAGTACCATAGACTAAAATCTCGTATCTTAATGAATAGGGAGGGAGGGTAGACTAAAATTTCGTATCTTAATGAATAGGGGGAGTGTAAAAAAGTCTCCATATTTAAATATATTATCTAATAAGAGGAGACAAAAGAGCTTAAAATGATTAAGTCGAAACTAGAATCTTTCCAAAGTAGATACAAGTTACACTTTTAGATCTCATTCTAAATTTGAAAATTGGTTTTTAAAGTTACTTTCATAAAATTAAAAAAAAAAAAAACCATTTAAGAATTGAGATCAAATGATACAGAAAAGCTATTAGCTATTTTCTTTCTTAGAAACCCTAAACAAACCAAAAAACTTATTTAGACTTTAGACTAAAAAGAGAATTTATCTCGAACTCACTCTAAGAAGGTTTAAAGAGTGACTATAAACCTTCAAATCTCAATTTTAGCTCTAACAATCTAACACTAATCTCAATAACATTTTTTCAATATTTCAAATTTCATACCAAAAGATCCTCAACCCAAACGATACGACATATGTAACATAATTGACGAAGCATCAATTACCATTTAAACCGAAAATAATTATAAATTTATATCTTATTTTTCTTAGTTTTGATGCACATTATGTAAATAAACAAAATTATAAAACTTGATTAATGAAAATACAAAAAAAAAAAAAAAAAAAAAAAAACAGTAAACAAACTATTATTCCCTAATTGGGAATTGAAGCAATTGGATGGGGAAGGGAATAAATAAATTGTTCACCAACTCAAACCAATAACAAACTGCTCTTCTTTAAACCGACAAATTTCCACTTTTTCTTTACTTACCCCCAAAAGAACAAATTTAATTAATCAATTAAATTCTCGCTATTATCTTTCTATTAATATATTAAACAATAATACAATTTTTTTAATTTAAAAAGAAAAAATCCATAAAAAAAAAAAGGAAGGAAGAAAAAAAGCACTTCCTGGCTGTAACCGGCGGCCAATCATGGGTCTGCAGCCCCGTTCATTCTCGGCAGCACGTGAACGGCGACCACCTCTGTTCCCGGCGGCGTCGGCTCCACCCACAACCGCGCCGGTGACGTTACCACATCCACCACCACTATTTCCCCTCTACTTCCACTGCACACGACGCACACTCTTCCACCGCCGGCCGCCATCTGCACCGCTCCTTTCAGCCGATTGGATTCCAGTACCTCTTCCCAAAAATCCTTCTCTGAATCATACCTTCTCAAACTTCCACTAATTTCATCCACCACATACATGTCTTTCTCATCCATGGCGGCCGCCGGTCCTCTCCACCCTTCGATCATCCCTTCTGGCATCCCTTCCCACTCATCTTTTTCCAAATCATAAACCAACCCTTCTTTAAGCGCATGCCCTTTCACATTCACCATACAGAGTTTCCCTTTCCATCCCACTGCATCAATGGCGTCTCTACTAAATTTCCCATCCTTAAGCCCACTAACTTTCTCCCAACCACCAGAACCGTTGGATTTCAAATCCCATCTCTCAACAGATCTAGCTACATCGGTAGAGAAGAAAGATCCAATTCCACTTGCGACATAAACAGAGCCACAGAGAGCGCCGGCAGCGCACCAACGGCGAGGGGTGTGGAGAGGAGGGGCTAAACGCCAGGAATTGGAAAAGGGGGAGAAGAGGAGAGGGCGAGGGAGAGCGGGGAGAAGGTTGTGGGTGGTGGCGGCGAGGAGGAGGAGGTGACCGGAAACAGAGAGGGATTGAACAGGGAGGTGGCGGGAGAGGAAAGAAGGGTGGTGGATCAAGAGATGGGAAGAAGGGGAATTCGGAGGAGGAGGGAGAGGACTCCATTTCGAAGAGATTGGATCGAAATTGAAGAAATCGAGGGAATTAGAGGAGGAAGAAAGAAGGGCGTAAAGGGAGGAGAAAGGGGGAAAGGAAGGGGAATAGAGGAGACGCCGCCATGAGCGGCTTACAGAGAAGAGGAGAGAAGGGGGGACATGGGAGAGGCAGAATTGAGCTACGTGATCGGGAAGACCGGGGAGGAGAGGCGAAGAGGGGTGGTGGTGGAGAGCCAGTTTATTGCGCTTGGAGGAAGGGGGAGTGGGGGAATCGGCGGTGGCAGTGGTGACCATGAGAAGGGAGGAGGAGAAGAAGAAGAAGGCAGACGGTGGCGTTCATATCTGAAAAAGGGGTTGAATCATTTCTTGTAATTGACGGCGTAAAGTCATTATTCGGCGGATACCAAAAGCCAAAGCTTACTCTTCCAAGTGCCTAAATATTGCCTTATTATTTAATGTTTCCACAATTCCTTCTTTCTATTACCCTTTTATTTTTTTTCAATATATATATGTATATACAGATAGGGCAATTCAATATTAAAATTACAAAATAGTCCCTAATCTTTGAGGGAATTTTTTTATCAATCCTTCAAACTTTCTAGATTCTCTGTTTACTCTTAAAAAGTAAAAATATGAAGTATTCCGAAAGGATCTACAATTTAATCGATCGATCTATACTATATATATATATAGATGAAGTTGATGATAGTTTAGTAGATGATATTAATTACCATTCTAAAATTGATGGTTTGATTTTTCATTTATATTTTGTGGTTGAGCTTTGAAAACTTATGACTTAATTAATTGAATTTAGTTTGTCTTATGGATTAGAAAGAGTAAAGAGGATTTTTTCTTATTAAATAAACAATTTAAAGGGTTTTTTTTTCCTTATCTTCTTTCTACATTTACATACAATGTTTGACTTTATGCCTTCGTCATAAATATTTTGTTATAATTAACTTTCCATATCACATTAATGAAGAAAAGAAAGAGATTATATTGCTCTTTTTTCCCTTAGATCTAACACATTATTTAAATAAAAAATTACACTTTTAGTCTTTGAAGAATATATGTATTTAGTTTCCATAATTTCAGTGACTAAAAACGATAGAAAGAAATACAATGTTACATTGACCTATCACAAACATTACAAAACCGTCTTTAACTAGAAATTTTTTTTAAGTTAGAATGTTGGACAAAAAGTCAACATATGTGAATGTCATTTTTATCAACCGAATCCCAACATCATCTTCATCGCTACAAGATTAATTTTTCATCCAACATCTCAAAGAATTTCTATTTGGTTTCTAGCTGTGAAACGTATGGAAACATGAATGATAAAACAGTGTAACTTTATAAAAATATAAGTATTATTTTAAACAACACAACGTCCAGAGTTTTTTAAATACAACAAATTGTATAAAGTAAGGCAACTCAATTCTTATGTAATCTAGTGAGTTCTTAAACCTACTATTGGTTTTCCACGACTTACAAAACTCGTAACACTATAAATCCCACGAATGAAAAATTAGTATTTTTAGATTAAACACCGTAGCTCGTTATAAAAAACGTTTGTTTAATGTTTAATCACACTATTGAATTAATGTATAGAGATGGGGAGAGAGAAAAAAAGATATGTGATGTGTAAAGAAGATATAAATGAGAAAAGTGATTTGGGAGAGAAGATGGCTACAGTTGCTTTGTTTCTAAATTGAATTGTCACCATTCATTAATAATATATATACATTGAGATTGAGGAGAGATTGTTTTGTGTACAAGAAATGTGTGGTTCTAAATGTTGGCCTTTTTCCAACGCACTTCTCCTCCATCATTCAATTCGTCTCTCCACACCATTTAGGGACGTTTGAGTTCCTAACTTTGTCTTAAATAGGAAAAATAAAAACTATCCTAATGTTAGGGTATGAGTTGGTGATAAAAAAATCTAGACGGAGGAAAATGTATTTGACTTTTACGTAACAACAACGGTAAGTTTGTAGTTTTAGAAAGAACGTGGCCTGTAAAATGAAAATGAATGTACACTGGTTATAGTGCTGCCACACAAGCTCCAATCCTTAAGTAAAAAACAATATACGTGTAACAAATAAAGAGTTGAAGTATTAAAATGAACTTACTTCCTTTGAAGTATTAATGATGTAATTATGATGGAATCCTAACCTAAAACATTCTTATTTGTGTTTTCGAGTAGTCATATTAGGTTATCTCTCGAGTTAAATGGACCAATGCGTACATTTGGCATGCCCAATTCACCGAATTTTGAGACTTGTTCTCAAATGTCCAAACATCTGGTCATAAATATGTTTTGTTCATCAAACGGAGAGGTCAACCTTGGTTGAGACCGAAGTCAAGGAGATTTGTTTGGGTTTTTGACCGAAACCATTCTCTTCTCAAGTTCCAAATAGGTCATAATACACTTCATTCACCAAATAGAGAAAATGAGCCTCAGCCTCATCCTTGATCGAGGTTCGATTGGGCTACTTTGGCCAAAGCCAAATGAGCCTTTTTCTTTAAGCTCATTTCATCCTCCCACCTCATTTGCTTGTTCATTTACTATCGTTATCTTGGCATGTTAGCTTTCCTTTCTTCATTACATCATTTAGGCAAAAAAAACCACCCATATGTTCAATTATCTATTGTTTGTAATAAAAATAGTATTTAAGAATTATGTGGAGTCTACAAAATAAATTGATAATAAATTAAGAAGTCGCTGCGTATCAAATAATGAATGGAAAAGTAAATACAATGATAGTACTAGATTTTATCCTTAAGTAGAATGAGTTATTATAGTTCACTCAATGTTTGGGTCTTCTATTACAATAATTGAAGTGCCCAAATATTATTCCTCACATTTAGCTACAGATAAAAACTATATGAAAGTCTCCATTATTTAAAATGTTTACTGTAGCATTGACTAAAATAGATATATGGATGCATCCCAAATAGAGATCATTATAATCAAAACTAAAATAATCGTCTTTTCTCTAAACATGGACTATAATAATCCATATACTACAATAATTACCGAACATAATAATCATTTCAACCCCAACACATGCACAACTTCTTATTCTTTTGCTTTCTTTCATTTTTTTCAAATCTAATTTCTGACTGTCTATATTTATATTTTTAGATTCATCAACACGTATAAACTTTCATTTTATTCAAACATGAAGTATTAACATTTAGGTCTAAATGAGTGAACGACCTATTAGACAAAAAATAAATCAAAATTTCAAGATCTATTGAAAACACAAAACTGAAAGTTCAAATTTTAAATTTTAAGAATTTAATGTATACAACATTTAGAGTGTTTGGGTCTCACTGTATTCGGGACTTCTATTATAATAAGAGGTGTTTCCAACTATACCAACTAATATTATATGATATAACTAACTAAATTATATTATTATTTCAAATCTCTCCTATTACAAACGTTTGTAATTTTTACGATATTTATTATTTCATACTCATCATCTCGTCTACTATAAATAAAATAATTTTAATAATTTCCCCAATTTAAACTTGTATTTGCAAGGGGTCTATTGTTTAGTTGGAAAGAACATATCAGATAGGATTCATTTACCAAATATAATAATAATTAAACTTAAAAAAGCAATCAATCAATCATAGAAAAAATATATATTATTCAAATTGATGTGTTTGTATATCATCATCATTCATGACTACCAAGATCCATGACTTGACTTTGTTCATTATTATCCAATGCATTGCCCTTTTAAGGATAAAAATGGGGAATATTTTGATGGATTAGGATGAAGAATAATTTTGACTCCTTTTTTTCCCCCTTTTCCAAGAATTATTGGAAATTCAAATTAATGAAGAATCTTTGAATGTTGAATTATCCCCTCAAAATTAAAAAGGTGAATAAGAAAAGTAAAAAGAAAAAAAAGACTATTAACATGATCGATTCGTCCACCAACTTAATAATAAATACAATTAAAATTTATATATTTATCGAATAATTTTATCTTTATATTTTTTCTACTTTTGAATTTGAATTTGTGGAACTTCATCTAATTTTACTATATCTCTATTCTTTTTATATTTATTAAGTAACTTGATTTTTTATTTAATTTACTTTTCACATATATTAAATAATAACTTCATTTTATTTTCCTTTTTTAAATATTTTTCATAATTATTAAGTAATTTCACCTTTCAATTTTTAGACGCCAATTATAAACTTACTAGTTCCAACGTAACAACTTAAAGACTTATTAAATCAATTTAGTGGCCAAACACATCCTTTGAACTTCTAAAACGAAAATTTTAGTTTCTATATATACGTTGAACTTGTATTTATTTACATTTAATTTCAGTTTAATTATTTTAATCATTCACATTTTACAAGTGACTATTTTGAGAACACCTAATCCCTACTTGCCTTTGAGTGGAATAGATTGTTATAACACACTCGATATTTTGACATCCCCATTAGTCTAACTCAAAACACAAACAAAAATAGTTTTAGGTTCAAATCCAACTATTATAATCCAGAAAGCAAGAGTGTTAAAAAAAAAAACCGATAATCCGACCAATCCAAATTGTCCAACCCAAATAGTAAGGGTTGAGTTTGGTTAAAAAATTGGAGGAAAAAAAATTGAGCTCTGTTGTCGTCGAGTTATGCAAGTAGGAGGTTGGATTTACCCGAACCCAACCCGATTATATATATAAACCTAAAACCTAAAAGTAAACATATTTTTAACGAACATTGTCTACTTGAATTTGAATGTATAATATATATATATATGTGTGTGTGTCATTTGCACCTTGAATAACAATTTGTTCACCTTGCATATTGAAAAACATTATGATAATTTGTCTAAATAAATTATGGAGATGAAAAAAGAAACCAATCCGCTAACCCAATCCATATTTTAGGTTAGGCTGGATTGGATTGACTCTATTGGATTCTTTTTTTTTCAAGATGGATACTTTTAGTTAGTAGAAACTAAGAAGAGAGAGAGAGAGTATAATTGAAATAATTAATAGAGTAAAAAAGAAGAAAGAATAAAAGAGAGGGGGGGAGGGGAGTGGAAGAATCAACAAAATGATTGAAACTTGGAAGGAGGAGAACCACATTTTTTTAATAAAAGCAAGGAAAGAGCAGAGCACGCCAAGAAAGATGGCGTTGTCAATTCAATATATAATAATAAATATCAAAAAGGTTCTTTTGTCTTATTAATGACATGTGAAGTGATGAGATTGAGAACCGCATTTGGCACTCATATGCTATGGTCCCTTCATTTTCTTTATATATTTTTATATACATATGTATATGTATGTGCATATCTAATCTAATCTGTTATTTGCCTTTTCAACTACCATATTATTTAGCTTTTTATTTTACCTTTCATACTTCAACATTTTTTTAAATATTTATAAATACACTAAAATATCACTCCTTATTATGAAGGTTAGGATCATTGTTATTTCATGATTAAGATTAAGTTATTTAGGTCATCAATAAACGAAATAGTCAGTTTTATATTGTCAACGATGTTATAACTTAAAAGTGACTATTTCATGGTTACAATCATATATAAACTATTTGCAATGATGCCCTCACTTTCATGTCTTTACACGAACAATTCAGGATCATATCGTTTGTATTAACTACAAAATGGGTCGCATTCATATTATTCCATAATAAAGCACCCAACCTTATTCATATATACTATAGGTTGTTTGGTCTATATACTTGAACTTAAACCACGTTTATGTCTCAACATAAAGTTCAAGTCTACACTAGATAGTCTCGGAACCTTAGTTTATTGAATTCAAAATTATAGTATTCGATTTTGACTAATAAGTCATTGATAACCACTTTATTGAATAGAATATAATTTAAACTACAAACTACAAGTTTTAAGACATAAATTTCAACAAATTGATAAGTTTCCATGGTAAAAAGTTAAAATGTAAGAGTAGGACTAGAGATTAGAGAATATATGGGTAAGAGGGAAAATATAGAGAGAGTACTATGTGTGTACATTTTAAAGTCGGTTTTGCTTGTACTTAAAATTCTAATTTAATATTCGTTTTTGCACTTTAAAAAGTAATCTCATGGGATCAAAATTGGTATGGAATGATTAAAAACATATTTAAATGTAATTTTAACTATTTTAGAATCACCTATAAACACGTCATACACATAAAAAACAAATGTCAACGCTAGAAAAGAGTTAGAAAATTGTAATTTGAGGATTCGTCTATGATTTTCTAATCAAAGATAAATATCTTAATCATAGTTATATCAAAGTCGAATAATTTAAAAGTTATATCAAAGTCGAAAAAATTATCTAAAATTTTACTTTTTTTTCTTTAAAAACTTTTTGACTTCTTAATCTATAGTTCATATTTTATATATTATTATGTAAGTTAAGTTAGATGAAATTTTATGACGAGTTATTTATTATTATTTTTCTTTACCTTTTACTCTTGTCATAGTGGGGCCTAACCTCATTCCAACTCCACCGTCCCCTTTAATGCGCTATCTAACTAAATTTTGCTATTTCCCCTACCCTTTCCCCCACCACCTTTATTTATTTATTCCTACTCTCTTTTAAATATTAATATGCATTCTTTTCTCCTAAAGTCTAATAATAACTTCCCACTACTTTCTTTATTTATTGTTACTCTTAACTTTTTGTATCCATTGTATTGTATTCATATGTACTTGATAAGTATGAATTCCCAACTCCATCCAACTTTATGCATTTATTTCGTTCCATATATTTATTAATTCTATAATTTACACATAAATGCCTCCAATAATATTAAACTAATGTATCAAAATTGAATACTAAAAAGTATGTCTACTTCAACCCTTCTAAAATTCAATCTCAATCCTAATAGTTGTTGTAATAAAAAAATATTACTAATTATACAAATTTTCAACTCAGTATATACCTAATAAATATTTATGATATATGAATAAAAATAGATGTGATAAAGGTTTAGGCCAAAATAAAATTTTAGGTGAAATATTTTTTAAGAAGTTAAATATTTTTTCCCACTGTTGTATTAAAAAAATGATAAATTAAAGGAATAAGTTATTAATTAAGAAAACGTCTTATGTATTAATAATTAACATAAAATAACCTAATTAAGATAGTTCAACTAGTCAAAACATATATTATAAATCTCGACTTAGTGGTAGAGATTCGAAATCTCTCTAATCCCACATGTGTTTGAATTTAAAAGAATGAAATCGAAATCCATGGACTAGAAGGAATAAATAAAGACAGTGATGTAAAACGAAGGAGTGACATCCTATTTGATATGGTTGTATAAAATATATGGAAGATTCATTGTCCTAAACACAGTCTCTTAACTATATTAAACAAAAATACAAAATTACCAAGTTGGGATAGTTTACAAAATGTAGCATAAAAAAAGAATAAAAGTGAAATTAAAAGTTGAAGAATAATCCATATTCCAAAAGGTGTACTTTACTAGGGGAATTTTTTTAATGATGTATACTTTTACTACATATTTATGTAGGTACATGGATTTTTATTTTATTTAAAAAAAAAAAAAAACCCCAAACAGAAAATTCAACATTCGAGTTATATATATATATATATATATATATATTATCCGGTTGAGTTATGTTCCTCTCATTTTTTATATATAAATTATTATTGTTAATATTATTATTTTAGACAATGAAAACCCTACACTACAAACCAACTTATCGTGAATGAGAGAAAGAATGCTATTTAAAAATTCATCTTTTCAAATCAAAGAATCAATCGTAAGAGAAAACTAAACCTACTAGAGCATGAGCAATTTTGTTCTAAAAATTAAAGATATTAGTCAGAATTTCCCAACATACCAATATCTTCAAGGAAATGTCTAATTCAATTAAAACAACACTATTTACTGGTGCTTAAATAGTCGTCGACAAATGAATAATTATAATTGTACTTAGTAGAAGAAATCCAAAAGTAAAAAACTTCACATCAAAAGATTTTTAAAATGATTAAAAAGTACATCTTGATGTTATGGGTTGGCCAAACAAGTTTTCATAAAAAGTTGAAGTTCTAAACTCTTTGGTTATGTATTTCAGTCCATGAGAGTACTATGATAAATCTTTCATTTTGATGAAATTCCAGTTTGCATATATATCAATTCAAGAAGAAAAAAAATGTTATGATTACTTTTGGTCCAAAATGTGTATATTGCATTTCATTTATTATTATCAATGGGACCCATTAGACTATGACTCCTAGAAGGGGGGACAAAGGGATTTTTCTTCTAAAATCTCCATAAAGGTAACATCAAATCCATAGTGATTTTATTGAACTTGAAGCTTAGTTTGGGAAGTTCAGTTTTCTTTTTAAAAAGAAAATTGACAAGATGTACAGTTTAATATCTTATGAACTGAGGGAATTTGTTAATATCTAAACAAGAATCCTTAATTGAGTGAGAATAGGAACAGTAATGTTCTTACATGTGGAGTAATATTATCCTTATTATTTGTTTTCTTTTGGTATTAATGGTTTTGTCTCTTGATTGGGCTTAGCCCATTTAGTTGGGTCAGTTTACTGAGTGAACCATTCTATGGGTGTCCTATTTGTAACTAGCCCATAGAATTGTGGTTATGGTGAGAAAAGGAGTTAAAGAGTGAGGGGAAAACAAGAGCATAGCTCGAGTCAACTCGGTCAGAAAATTTCTGAACTCGATAAATGACTTGAAAAAAAAAATCCAACCCAACCAATCCGAATTAGAGAAAAAAAAAGAAAAGAAAAAACACATCCCAACCCTCATGTTTGAGTTGGATAGTTTCGGATTGGTCTGGTTCTTAGATTTTTCTAACATCCCTAAGAAACAACTATATTATTATTGAACTTAAGAAACTTATTTGTTAGGAAAGTTGAAAACTAAGACATTGAATAAAAAGAGAGTATTCATGTTTCATAGATCGATTGGACATTTGTACCAAAATGGTTGTAAAAGAAGTTTGTCTTTGCTTTTGAATTGAGAAGATTAGGGTTTAGGGTTTAATTGACACAATTGTGTGGTTTGTATGATATATTGACGGGCTAGGGTCCCCCACTAATAAAAAAAAATCTCATCTAGTCTATTTTTTATAAGGTTTTGGCTATTACACCTTAAATTTTTTCATTAAAATACATTTAAACTCATAGAAATTTAAAAATAAATGAATAAAAGCTTTTGAAATTTAGAAAATAAATCATAATTTACCTCCATATATTGTCGGAAAATAAATTTTCTAGTACCAAAGTCCTATTTATTAATTTCTTTTAAAAGTTAAAAGAGAGTGTATTAATATTGATGTGAGTTTTATAGATAGTTATAAGGATAAATTCAATGAAGCATGGGAATTTGGTGTTCCAATGATATAGAAATTTTTTGTCAAATAGGGATGTAGGCATGTAATTTGGGGAGGGTTGAAAGTTTTGGTGCATGCATACCTATATGTACCTATGGCACATGCTAAGTAGGGACCTCCCCAGTCCTCACCCTTAATTTTCCTCACCAACAGCGACTTATCAGTTTCTCAAACCAATTCTCTAATTCAAAAGCCGCATCTTAAGCTCTGACTTCTGCCCATCCCAACTTTGACGCAATATCATAGGCCATGTTTTTGGATTTGCCGCCTCAGCACATAAGTGTTCGGGGGTAAGGTTTCGAATTTCACACTAAATTAAACTTAAGTCAAATTCTATTTTCTCTCTCTTTTCTCCTTTTTCTTGGTATACTTTTTGGACTTTTAAGAATCGATAGCATTACATATCCAGGGGTTTAGTATATACACTAAGGAAAAGTACGTACCCTAAAATTAAACCTATTCGATTTTTTTAAGTTTCAGCCACCTCCCTTGCTCTCTCCAAACACTTCAACACCCTCCATTCCTCTATTCGTCATGCCACTCACTACCCTCGCAGTTACGATGCAACTGTACCATAAAACAACGAACATCGTTGCACAACTCCCTCTATATATTCTCTTTTTCTAGTTTTGATCATCTAGCTACCGAACCAAGTGGACAAAATCGATTGGTTAGGACCTTGATTCAATTTTAGTTAAATAATATTTTGTTCGCTCAAAACAGAACTACCCTAATTCTAGGAATGAATTGGTCTCATTTATTTATTTATTTATTTATTTATATATATATATAAATAAATATGAGCCCTATTTCAATAGAGCTAGATATGATATAATATTTTTGTTCTGATTTCAAATACTTTCATGTGATATATTTTTCAAAAGTATGCATAAGAATAAAAAAAAAGATGTATATGATTATTATTTATTTAAACCCGTATAGTCAAACCATATAATAAAAGTTCATAGACCAACCCAATCCATATTGATCGATTGAATTGTTGAGATTAGGGTTGAGGCTTACCAGTTAATTGGAGACGATGATTTCAGAAGCAGACCATAGACGTTCAGCTAAGTGCGCTGATTTGGTATTGGATTCACAGCTTCCTTGTTCATTGCAATCCGCAAAATATTTTCCATTCACATTTTCCACTTTCCGATGCGTGGCTACGTAACAACTTGTTGCTGCACTTTGAGGAATTGTCTTCAACAACTTTGATTTGGACGCCATAAAGAAAATCAAATCTGTATTCTCATTCAAAATTAATCATTCTTATATGCAATTTAGATTGTTTGATTTAATTTCCATGTAGAAGAAGGTTTAATTTGATGGTCGGTAATATACCTTTTATGAAGCCTTCACGATCTCTGTTCAAATTTGTTCTCACAACTCCCGGATGAACACAGTTTACCGTAACATTTGCCTTCATTTCCTGTTTTCGATTTTGTCAGCATTCAACCCGGATGTGAAACCGTTTCATGAAAATCGCAATGATTATGATCTATGGAAGAAAACCTGGAGTCTATGAGCTAGTTGTACTGTGTGCAAGAGATTTGCGAGCTTGGAGAACGCATATGCGCGTGTCGCATCGTACTCTCTGCTTTGAATGATTATCAGAATCACTATGATCAGAGCGCCATTAATGCATAAGGAAAGCAGAATTAATCGTACCTGTTGTTGTTGTTGTTCCGGCTTATCTGGCTGAGATATTCGAATACGTCGCCGGAAAACCAGCTGTGGATGTTGGACGTCACATTCACTATTCGGCCTTGGATTCCCGTCGATTCGGCCGTTTCTATCATCTTGTTCAACAGAAGTTTCGTCAAGAGAAAATGACCTGCATTATTGATTTGATCGATTCGATCAGTTATGGTGAAAGGCGGCCCATGATTAAAGGAGATGATCAGAATAAATTTGTTCTGTTTGCAATGTTCTTGCCTAGATAATTAGTAGCGAAGGTCATTTCAACTCCGTCTTCCGAAATCGCATGTTCGTAACAGAACCTGCCTGCGTTGTTTCTGGAAATTAGAAACGCCGAAACTGAGTTTGAGTTAATTTCTTCAATCAATTTAACGTCGTTTGTCATTCAATTCAAGAACGGAGAGTGAAACTAGCGATGTTTTTAGATGAATTACATGAGGAGATTAAGAGGCAAATTTAATGACTCGAATTCGCAGACGAAGTTCATGACGGAATTCAGAGCGCTAAGATCGAGAACCATCACCGTGATACGTGAATGATCGAAACATTCCAATTCCGATACGATTCTCGCTTTCGCTTCTTCTGCTGCTTTTAGATTGCGAGCCGGAATGACGATCCTTGCGCCACGCTTAGCTAAGACTCTCGCCGTCTCCTCTCCAATTCCCGACGTCGCTCCTGCGCCAGAATTTGTTACGAAGAGAGTTTTTTTAAAAAACATGTAACAGATTATAGAATCAGAAAATCAAAATCAAAATTCGGAGTTGATCATAGATAAAAGAACCTGTGACTATGGCAGTGATGGAGTTGAGATGAGTAGACGATTGAGTGACTTCTTCGGCGGTGGATTTGGAGCCGTAGCCGCTTGCTCCGGCGGAACCGACGAGGTACTTGAGCATTTCAAGCATGGAAATGGGAAGAGGCAGAGAGAGTTTTAGGAGACGTTATGAGTTTTTTTGGTTTTGGGAATAAAAATATAATTTTATTGTTGTTATTATTATTATTATTATTATTATTATTATTATGATTGATAAGGAAAAATTTGTAATCTATTTGTAGGGGAAAATAAAAGGGAATAAATGTAGAAATTGAAATGAAACAAATCCACCCTGTAAAGTGTTAAAACGAAACTTAGTTTTTTCTGTTTTGGTGTTTGCTATATTTGTAATTAAATCTACCTTTTTATGAAAAATACTTAGGAGATAATAATGTATTATTACCAAAATTGTCCAATGTTAATTTTTTTATTTTTCTTTTCTTTTTTAAATATTTTAATATTTTTTTAATGTCAATAGTAAAAGATGGAATGGAGAAAAATGGGTGATGCTCGAGATGTATTATACTCTGAAATTTTCTTTTCATATACTATCTTGTAGCGTATAGGCTTTACTCCATTATCATAAACATAGATTGATAATAATAATTTAATTACAAGAGCATTTTTAAATAGAGGAATTATTATGGATAGGAAAAACTTAAAACTATTTACAAAATATAACTAAAATATTTAATAAGTTGGATACATTTTGCTATATTTTATAAATAGTTTCAATTTTTTTTTTTTTGATATATTTGAAAAGTGCATTGGAAATAATCGGCCTCGGCCTGAAATATCAGTGCCTATTTTTAAATCAAAATATCCATCAATGTCTATATTTTAATTTATTATATTATATTTTGGTTCATTTTGATAAAATTCTTCAATATATGAATAGAATCTGAAATTTTGCTATATTTTATAAATATTTTCAACATTTACATCATCTACAATAGTTTTTTTGGTTTATACTCAAATTCAAAATTAAAATATATTAAAATAAGAGGCCAATCAAACTGTTTATAAGTTACAACAAAATTTTCTACCTTCTTTACAATTCACATAGAGTCTATCGGTAACAAGTATAAGTCTATCACACACAGATAGATGCAACATAAGTCTATATTTGATAGAAATTAATAAAAAATTATTATTGAATATAATACAAGTTTATCATTAACTTAGAGGTTGATATAAATTTATCAGTATCTATCGATAATAATTTGATATTTTTTTGTATTGATTAAAAATTTTCTAATATTTGATAGTTTTACTAGGTAATTAATGATATTGGCCTTGTATGCCAAGTACTAACTAAGCATGCATTAATATATGGTTGTTGTTACGTGTGTCCCACGTCTACCAACTAACAAAATAGGAAAGTAATTTAACCTCTATATCTATATCTATATATATATAAAATTAGAAATCTAAAATGCAAAGTTGATCAAAATAAAAGTGTAGTGGAGCTTCAAAGTACTTTTTGTCCATATAAAGGAAAAAATGTATGAGTGAAGTAACCCAAAGGCTCCCTCCATGTCTATAGATCATTTATCCATAGCCATGCATTTAGATCAATAGAGGTGTAGACACATTATTGGGCGGTTGGGAGATCACAATTAGAACGAATTATCGAACATAATTCAAAATTCATGTTTAGATATTCAATGTTCTGTGTTCGACTTGTGAGATCAAACTTCTTTTTTGTTTTTTTTTTTTTACAATTTTTAACACATTTTTTTTTATCGTTTATATACTTTACGATCTCATTTTCGTTTCGTTCTCTACTGATCATCCTCTGTCTTCCTCTTTTGGTTTTTCAATAATTTTGGTCACATTCTAGTCCTCGAACAATAATCACCTCTATCTATAATAACCTAATTACAGTAGACACTATTTCAAAACTTTTCATTTCCTATAGGTTTTTACTATTTGCTACAATTTTTACTATTTGACATTCATCATTTTTTTTTAATTCTTTGGTACAATGTTTACTATTTCCTTTTCAAACTAAAACAATCTACATCATAAACACATATTGTTATAACTCAAACTAAAAAAATCTACACCTCAAACACAAACGGTTAGAATTTAACTATAATAACCTACTTTTTACCTCAAGCACTCTCTAAGTTAGTAAAGAAAAGTATCACCAAAAGAAATTTAGGTCACGTCTATCCATTTGTAAAAAAATTGGTGTAAACATGATGAGATACTGTTGATAGATCCAATCATATTTGCCCATGTAGGTGCTTTTCTCTACAATTTCATTCTTTGTTAGAATAATTTATCTAAAATTACATGCCTAGTTTTGCTTTATATTATGATCTTATTATTAAGATTTTGCTAAAACTATGTGAGTTGTTTTTTAATATAAGAAAATGAACCAAAATATTTATAAATATAGTAAAATATCATTGTCTATTAGTGTTTATTGATGATATATAACTGATAGTCAATGATAAACACCAGTAGATCATTATTGTCTATTATTGATAAATAGTAAAATTTTACTATATTTATTAAATATTTTTCAATAACTTTATCGTTTAAAATAATAATCGTCCAAACTATTGCAAGGGTGAATTCATACACTTTTATTCCACCAAAGTAGTAATTGTTACAAACTCCTTACATACTTTCAAAATTGATGAATACCAATGTGAAGGTGTTATTATAGTAATTCTCATATTAAATAAAAATGTTTAATACATTGCCTATAAATATTTTCAACATTTATACAAATCCTATTGGGCCAAAGTGGTAAATTTAGGACAAACTTTTAGTTACAAAGATTCAAGGCCCAGCCCAAATGCTATGAACTCAGCCCACTTTACTCAACAAAGAGCACCGGTCCATCTCCATTATACCCTTCTTTTTTTAATATATATATATATATATATAATAAGGTGGATATGTGGGGGAGAAGAGAAAGTAAAATACAAAAACTTAAAAAAAAATATTGCATCTGATAAAAGCATTTAGAAAAAGACCATCTATAGTACCTATTTTTTGCGTATTACTAATATGCAAGATTAATTATATCAAACGACTATTAGAAGATTATCGACTTTTAAATTTACTACTTTTGCAATTTAGAAAATGCAGTGACATATGCTCTATTATCATAAATTTTTTTTTGCTATTTTTGCAAACGCTCCAAACTCTAAAGTAATCGATTCTTTTAAAAAGAATCCAACAATTTATTTTAAATGATTAAAACATATATTCTATATATAAAAAAAAATAAAGTCATAAATTCGAACCCTTGTCATCAAACGTCTTAAGCTAAGAAATAAATAAAAACAACTTAATCATATGTTAAGTTGACAAAAATGGACCACGACTAAATCACGAACCATATTATTCTTTTCATCTTTATTTGGAGATCACCGTTACTTAAAAAGTCTACTATATACTCAACAAACAATTACTAGTTATGAATCAATAGTCATTTTCATCCAACCGTCTTTTCGAATAATTTCTCTTATACAGTTCGTCGATCTGTTAGTAAGGGCAATTATGAAAATATACTCTCATATAGACCCATATACTCTTATTTAAAAAAGAATTACAAAAATCACCTATAAAATAGAGTGGTAGTTAAAATTACTCCCTTAAACTTCCAATAATAACAACTGAGTTCTTGAACTCTTAAAACCGTTAAAATTATCTCTAGAGCTTATAATATTTATAAAAATTGAACTCATAAATGATAAAAATTAAATATCAAACTTCTCTAGTAGGATTTATATAAGAGGAACGGTAAAAAAAAAAAAACAAAACAAATTTGACAAAATATTTACAATATATAGTAAAATTTCAAGATTCTATCAATAATAGACATTGATATGTCGGTTCCTATCATTGATAGAATCCAAAATTTAATTGTGCTATAGCATGTGAATATTTTAATTTATTTAGCTATGCTATTTTTCACAATTTCTTTTATATAAATCCTACGAAAAAAGTTTGATATTTAATTTTTATCATTTATGAGTCTAATTTTTACAATGATTATAAACTTTAGAGATAATTTTAAAACTTTTAAGAGTTTAAAAATTCAATAGATAGATACTGATATGATTCTATTAGAATTCAAAATTTTGTTAAATATTATAATTTGTTTTACTAAAAATTTTGATTTATATAATTATATAAGTATTGTAATTATAAACCTAAAAGAAAAGGAGTGATAATAATAAAAATAAAAAGAAATGAAAGGGGAGAGAGAGAGGAGGAGGAAAAGGACAAAAAGAAGAGGTGGATGACGTAATGTATAACATCATTCCGCGCGGCTCTCATCTCTCGGCAATATTATTATTATTAATTTAAAAGAAAAAAAAAAAGAGAGAGATGAAATTTAGTGAATAGAAAAAGGATGATGATGATGATGATGAATGGCGTGGCAGTAGGATGCGTATGGGACCAGAGGTGGTCCGTTAGGGCGGCCCACACTCGAACACTCCTCTGAACCGCCCCCTTTTTTTGTCACCCAAATAACCGGCACTTCTTCCCCCTCAAAATTACCGCCCTCTCTCTCTCTCTCATTTCACACAAAACCATTTTCTTCTTCTTCTTCTTCTTTTTCTTCTTCTTTTTCTTCTTCTTTTTTTACCCTTTCAATTAATTTACCATCATCGTAGTTTGCATTGATCCATTTTTTAATTTGTTAGTATAAAAAATTGATCAAATATTTATAAATTATTTCAAAATTTTACATCATTTATTAATCATTTATTAAAATTTTAATGTCCATATCGACGTTAATATTTTGATGTATAAATTGTTGTTTTTAAAAGAAATATTGTGTGATTTCTAAGATTTATCCTTTTTTTTTTTTTTGAGAAATGTTTAATAAATTTGCCAATAATGTTTGAAATAAGTACAATTTTTTTTTTTAGAAGTAAATTGTTTTTTTAACTTAAATTTTGAAGTAAATTTGGGTGTTTGTAGAACTCAAATTAAAATAGTCCTATAAGTATATATATTTTAAATAATTTTTATTAAAATAGTTTAACATGAAATCATTTTTTTCTATTCAGATGTGATTTAGGTATGAACTAAAATTTAATATATATTAAATGTGTGTATATTATGTATTAGATTTACATGTTGATAAGAGATTTTTTCCCCCTATTATTTGGCTTAATTTTATAGACTACAGATATTTGTAGGGTTTCATATTTACTTGTGAAATAGAATATATTATGAACACAAATGTGGGTGTTGTTTGACGAAGTTTGAGTTTAGTAATAAGTATTAGTAAGTCTAATGGACTGACATGTCTCCTTAATTACACTATTGAGTCGTTTCACATATTTCTTTGATATTCTTACAAAAACTCTATATATGTTTGCTCGCATAATGTTGAGATTAGATGTATAAGATCAAGTACATAACGAGTTTTATTACATCTTTTGAGAGTTGGGTTGCTCCTAGTTCGACTGTGAGAGTCTTGAAATCTTCAACCTCCCTCTTTCGACACTAGGACTCATCAAATGGATGGACCTTAATGCTTTAAATGTCCACATCATATGTATTAAAGTGGATACTTAATTATATTTGTTTATTTTATCAATCAATTGGACCATTATATTACTGACCAAAATAATTATTTTTGTTATTAAGATTTGAAATTGAATGGAAAAGAATAGACATTTAAGAATTTAATTAAAGGGTAAAATCTTATTAATAGTTGCAAAATCAAAATTCAGAATTAAAACTAATTTATAAAAGTTTTCAATATTATCATTTGGGATTATTTTTTTCCCATAAAAGACAAAAAGGTTTGAATTAATTGGGAATTTAATGATGTTGACTAAAAAATAAAGGACAAAAATGAGTTTTCCTTTTTAATTTGAAATGATAGTTTTCTGTTTTCATTAAAAAAACAAAAGTTTTCCTAATAATTTTCTTTTTCTTTCTTTTCTTTCTTTTTGGCTTTCCCATTTGGATTCAATGTGTCCATCAAAATTCAAAATTCAACACATAAATATTAATATAATTTAAATGCAATATCTGCAAACTAAATATAATTAGAACTTTTTAATTTTTTTTAAATATAACAAAATATCCAAATATATACGCACTCTTTTATTAAAATTCTTGGTGATAGAATTTAAAAATTTTCAAAAAGTTCGCAGAAATAGCAAAAAAAATAATATGATAATAAGGTCAATGTCACTTACATTTTCAAAATTATAAAAATAGTAAATTTAAAAGCAGATTACCACTGTCATATTTGTCAAATTTGCCATATGAAAAAAAAAATGTTGTGAACTATTTTTTTTAATTATTTATCATCTAATACAATTTCTCAATTTTCAACAAATACTGAATTTATCATCTATTATATATATACTCTATGGCATTAAAACTAATATATAATTGTTCATATATAATAAAGATTTTTTTTTTTCTTAAGAAGGAATAATATAATGTTGGGTTGTTTTTATTGTGGACATGATCTTATCAAGTTGTCACACTAATTTGTGCCCCACAACATGGTGCATTTCTCATAAGTTCTTTTTTACTTCCTTAAATAAAATAGCCCATTATAATTTTTAACATATGTATTTTGCATTCAAAATGTATTATTATTGTCATATATGTGTGGATGTATTTTTAATATGTTATAGCAAGGACTGATGTAATTTATGCATGTGCTAACACACTTGTTGCACTAACAAGCGTTTGATACGTATCCAATAAATCTCAGATTATCCAAATTTCTAATACAGACACGCTACCTAAAACAAGAAGTTTGATGTTTCTTTGTATATTATCAACTAAAATATTCAAACATTTCAAACTAGATATAACTTATTAACAAATATATTTACTAATTTGGTCGTTGTCTTAAGGTTGACATGAATTAATTATATTCATTGATTTTTATATATATAGGAAAATTCTCAAAATAGAAAATAGGAAAATTGACATAATATATTTAGTGAATTTTGTATTTGTTTTCTATGAAGAGTAAATAATACGTTTTTTTTCTATTTTTTGGAAAAATCTCATTGTATATATATAATCACTTTCATAGAAGACTCAGTAGTGTGAGAAATAAGTAAGTTTAATTTTTACGCTTTTAACTATAAATGTAAAGATGATGATCGACAAAATTTTAATCTCATAAACTAACTAAAGCATAGTTCAATTGGTTAAGACATATATCATCGACTAAAAAATTCAAAGCATTCAATAAGTATCTTAACCTACTAAACCATATCAAAATTGGTAATTAAGTTCATTTGAATATAGTTTAATTAATCTAAGATATATTAAAAAATTGAGTGGTTGAAATTAGATATATATGAGAAAGAGAGAAATGGTCCAAAAGAGAGAATGTGTGGGAGAAATAGAATAATATTAGTATAGTGTTGTTATTGAGAGGGCTTTTTGTAGTTAAAGGTGTGGGGGGAAGAAGGGCCACAAACGCTTGGTTTTGTATGTTATGGATTTGGATTGACGTGGTGTGTGTTGAAAAATGGTGTGTCCTTCCTATAAAAATAAAAGAAAAACCCTAGAGATCAAGGAATGAGACCACATTTTTATTCATCTCCTTTTCATCTCTACTAATCCCTAAATATACCAACAAAAACATCTCCCATAACTTTATGATATAGTGACAAAATTCAAATAATGAAAATCTAACTTTATTTTCAAATATATATAAATAAAATTATTGTACGAATATCAATTACTATCTCAAAAGTTGATGGTTCGATCTCCACTCTCCAAAGACTAATATTGAACTTAATTAATGAAGAAATTTTGGAAAATCTGATTTAATTTGTAACTTATCTTAGTAAAATTTCTTCGAATTCCAAAATTTGATCATATAGTATTTGGGTTATGTCGACAAAACTTGTAAGATATTAAACCTATTTGATCATCGACGTGAATGGATTGAAGTTATTCCCTCTAAGTTCTTTAGTAAGCGCACTCGTGGCTTTTCTTTATCACTAGATCAGTATGTATGATGGTTCCTTATAAATGATAAAAGAGAAATAATACAACCATATAATACATATATTATAGCAATTTTTCATCTTTTCTTATCTACTAATATAGAAAGATTTAATTTTTCATTTGATTTGTAGTATATAGGAGGACTTTGGGGTTAGTGAATCTTTTGTTTAGGTGAATGGTCTAAATTAATTACCATATAAAAAGTTTAGAGAGGGTAAGTTCATGTAATTATTGATTTAATATTTTAATCATTACAAATAGAAAGTGTAGAATTATAATTATTAATTAATTTGTTTCATTTTCTTCTATAATTTATTAATTCAAATTTGGATTCATGTTTTATGGGTTAAAATATAATCTTAGTACACTTATTTTAAAATTTTGTTCACTTTCAATCCTACTTTTAAGATTAAAAAAAATGTTTCAATAAAAAATAAACTAACCCTTTAAACTATATATTTAGGTGAAATCGTAAATTTGGTGATGGATTTAGTTTAGAGAAAATTAGAACTAATTTTTTGTGGTTTGATAAGACGAGACTCATAAATAGTCCCTAATCGAGAATATTCATAAAATTCTATCCAACCACAAGAACTCAATTTTAATTTTTAAAATTGAAGAACTAAATTCTATCTTGCCAATATGTAATTTAACTAACTATATCAATTGTAATCAGTTATATATTATCCTTTTTTAGGCAAATTGTAAAATTCACCCTTCGGGTAATGTGGTAATTATAGTTCTACCTTCAAATTTTCAACGGTTAAAATTGGACACTCAAATATATACAAGCGTCGTGTGTTTAACCCTAAAACTTATAACAGTCGTAGAAAGTACTCACAAATGATAAAAATTGAACTCTCATATCTTCACCATCAATATTGCAATTTTTCAACGATGTAAGTTTGAGAGCTCAGTTTTTACAATTGAAAATTAAAGCTATTTGCAGCTACGACACCACTGTGCTTTATAATAATTTGTCAATTTTTTATACAAGAGAAATTGCAAAAACTACTATAAAGTATAGTGGTAATTACAATTACACATTCAAACTTTCAATTATAAAAACTAAAACCCTAAAAGTTCTTCAAATGTGTTAAAGTTGAAAAAAAAAAAAAAAATGTAACCTTCAAACTCATACAACTGTTACAAATTTTTTCAGTTGTATAAGTTTGAGAGTCTAATTTGAACTAGTTATATAAATTCAAGGACTCAATGTTTTACCGTTGAAATTTAAAGACTATAATTGCAACTAGAGCGATACCTCCTTGAGAATGGCTTTTGCAATTAAACCTTAGATATAACAAGAGGTGGGAAGGAATGGAGTGTAGTGTGTGAGTTAGAGGACCTTATGTTTGGCTATGAATGGAATATATACAAAAAAAATGAATGTGGAAGCAAAGCCCCAAGCAAGCATTGTTTGTCTTTGTATTGTCAGCTTTTTCTTCCATTAAAGACATTAGATTCCTTTTGCAATTATTTTTTCTTTGCTACCCCTACTCTATTAGCTCTATTACTCTATAGTACTTTCTCTTTCATAACTATATAACACTTCCAATATTTCTTCAACTCTAAGATACCCCTTTTTCTTTTTAATTTTCCACAAGTATGGGAAGGAAATTTCAAAAAAAAAATTGATAATGTCTTGCTTTATTTATTCATTATGTTTCACATTAAATCATATTTTTAAAAATAGAGTTGGTAGTCGGAGAATTTTTCATATAAGGTTCACAAATTTAATGAATATATTATTTGATGGTGTGTCAAATTATGAACAAAAGTGTGTTGAGTATTGGAAGTTGGACGGATGTTGATTGTGTAATCGCTCTTGTGATATTGTAGTTCGTTGTTTGATGCTAAATTGTGTTTGTATGCTTTTGGTCAGTCTTTTTCTAATTTGAAGGCTTATGAGGATTTGGTTTTGTTGATTCTTTCTCTTTAGTAAAGATAAAAAAGAAAACGTTTCACTAAAAATGCTAACTTGGTCCAATGGGTCTTTGTAAGTGAGCTTAGAGAATTGTGCACTATTTTTATGTTATTATATAGCCTTGATAGGGTGTTACATCCTCTAGCACACACTAATGTACACAACACTTGAATTTACCAAAATTTTATAACAATACCTCAAGAACTTTTCTTACCATTTTCTCCTCATTACGTCTTTAGTCAAGGGGCTCCCATAATATATATGCAATAAAAAGGTAACACAATTGGTTTTTGTGCCCAAATGTATAGGACCAATTCCTTATTTGCAAAAGATGGTATTCTTGTGACAAATATGATGTTATATATAGTTGCAACAAAATTATTTTTTAATTTATGATACACATGAGTTTTTGAGTCAATCTATAGACACTTTTCGACTAATTAATCCTACAACATTTGAGTGCTAAAGAAAATTAGTAAGATATTAAATCAATTATACCTATTCTCTCTAAGTTCTTTTATTAAACTCGTATGCCTCGTGCGACCTAGGCCTAGTACATATATATGTGTGTACGCATATATACAAACAATATAGCTTAGTAGATATTAGATAAGTCATCGATTATTATCGTCTTTAAAATCAACACTTCCTATTATTGAAACAAATATGTTATACATTTTTGTAATTTGTAGTATGATATGTATTGACAAAAACCATCCTTTTTTTTTTTATAAAAAAAAGAAGAATAGGGTATTGAATTCATTGACTTGGGTTTTTACATTATTTATTATACAAATTAAAATTTCAAAAATAGATTATGCAAATTTAGATATTATTTGTGCCTAGCTATATATATATGGTTGTTCCCTTCTTCAAAACATTTTTAAAATCTAAGCCAACATTTGAGAAGGGCAAAAGGTAGCTAGGCATATTTCACACACAAAATATAAAAATGGAAAAATAAAAACATTTTTCTTTTTTAAAAAAGGAAAAACAAAAACTTTATATATATATATATGTATATATATATGACCAATTGGAATAATAAGGTAATTTGGGGGTGGTAAAATAAAGAGATAAAAGGTAAGCCAAAAAAGAGTGAAACAACACATTGAAAATACAAAGTATAGATTGGTTGAAATTAGGGCAAAATGGAGCAATGCTTTTAAAGCTTAACAACATGAAAAATAAACTATCCAAGTGTGTTTTAGAATTGAATGCAAAAAGGTGGAGTTGACCCTCATTTGCATCATCAAGCTTGTAATGTATAGAGGGAACAACATTATGCTCTTTTTTCACTCAACCCTCCAAAAAGCTATATATATTTATATACAGATAGATAGATACAGAGATATCATAATAATCGTTAGATGTCGATTATTCTAAAATCTTCGTCGTTCAGTCTTTCCTTATGATAATATTGACTACAAAGAAAGAGAGAGATTGCATCATTTTCTAAAATCTCTATCTCTCTTCGTAATAACCATTTGATATATTGAGAAATGTTACATTGTGATAACTGTTTCAATGTAGATTATTCTAAAATATATTCTCCTTTCGATAATAGTACTGATCAATACATAACCTCAAGATACTTTAAACTTTTTCTCTCACCCGTACATCGAACAAAGTAAAATTGTTAACCATATATACATCGTGGTTAAGCTTGCTCAAATAATTTCTCGAGAGAGAGAGAGAACAAGTTCATGCTACTTCTCAATCATATTCTTGCATGGACCAACCCTAGCCCCTTTATCCCTCTTTATGTTCATATTGCCAATCACTTTTTTCCCCTCTCTCTCCCTTTTTCAAACCCAATAATAAAGGGGGCCAGATTGATTAATTATATAAAGTTGGGTGAGACCACATAAATGATTAAAATGCTATCTAACAAATGAACAACAAAATGAGTATGTTTTATTTAGTGTGTAAGCATCATCCATCATCCCTTCATTCCTCATTAATCATTTGTTTCCACTTTTACTTACCCTTCTAGCTATCTACCACTCCATTTGTTTTATTTTATAGCATAAAAATTCTTTCCAAATGCTACTCATTTATACTTCTAATAATATATATATATATATATTGTGTGTGTGTGTGTATAGTTTTATAATACATAAGATGGCATTATGTCATTTTAGTCAATGAACTTTGATTACTTTAAATTATATATATATATTTCTCAAAATTTGAGTTGTCACATTCTAATAAGTTAATCAACTAATATTCTTTTGTAGATTATTCGAAAGATGAACATTGGATACCCTTTCTTTCTTATTCATACATTTATACAAAATATATGATCTCTTTCTTACAAAGGGGAGAGTTGAGAGTCTTTTGTTACATGTTAAAAAGTTGAAGCTTTTTTCTTTTAATGTATATAATCTTTATTAGTTTTATTTTTGCTTTAATAAATATACAAACAATTCTTTATATATAGTGTAGAGGATTGAACCAAGCTTACCTATAAGGACGTACACTATGTCAATTGTCATTGAGCTTAGCTCACTTTGACATTAAGTAAACATTTTACTTTTCTAGCTATACGATGGTAGTTCGTTTTTATTTCTCAATTTCTATTGAACTTGATAGATAAGCGTAGATTTCAAAAAAAAAAAAAAAAAGATTAGGCATTAAAAATGTTTAAATCATTAAAAGGTTTATAAGATTGAAAAGCATACTACATATCGATAATGTATATTTTAGTGTTTAAGTTAATCTAATTATTGAGTTTGATAAAGTTACAATCATAGCTTGTTTTTCTATTACATTATTAGCTATTTTAGTATATATATTTATGTATGTATGTATCATGGTAATATGTTCCGACGATGTATTGCACCAATATAATCATGTATATAGTGTTAAATAAGGATTTTACTATATGAAGCTATAAAATGATTATCTCTCCATCAAGTCTAATTTTGAGAAAATTTCAAGAGTTATATATTTTGTAACTTCAAAAGTTTTTAGGTAGTTCAACTTTCTTTAGAAGAAAATTTTTTCTCGATCACAAAAAAAAGATGATATTAATATTCTTTAGTGTAACTTCTTTTATTTAACTATATTTAACTTAACTTTCATTTTAGGGTATTTGGTTGATGTTATTGAAGGTGGTTAAAGATATAAAAATGTCGAGTCAAAATGATGTTTTAATTTATTAAATGAATACATATGATGAGTTATTCACGTGAACAATTTTTTATTATAAAAATCTCACCCGAACCAAGGTCAATATCCGTAAAATAAAGTCTTTTATAAATAAAAGCATAGCATGATCTTCCCATATCTAATTGATGTTTTGTAATTGTTTTACATCTCATAACAACATATATATATATATATATATGTATGTATGTATACAAATAATATGCATAATTGTGGGGCATAAAGAACTTTTCAAAAAATCTCTTTTCTATATATATATAGAGAGAGAGAGAGAGTAAGTCAAGCATGCATGGGAAAAAAGAAATTAAAGAAGAAGAAGGAAACTTTTGAATATATAGTATTAAACAAATGTAATGGAAAATCTAAAATAGAGATTACAACTAAAAATGAGGATCAACATTAATCATATCAAAAAGAGAAAAATAAAAGAAAAGAAAGAAAAGAAAAGTGAAAAAGATTGAAGAGAGAATATAAATAAAGTGGGGGAGAGGGGTGTGGACATAAGGTTGGTGAGTGGTCAAACCAAAAATGGAGGCGGGAATAAGTTACAGAGAGAATGTTGGGCAAAGATGAAACCTTTGCCTTTCATTACATCACTATCTCTTTTTTTATTCTTTTTATTTTTATTTTTTTAATTATTACATTCAAATAATTAATATTTCTTTTCCTCAAACCTCATTTATTTTAATTGAATGTGGTAAGTGATTTCATTTTAATCTCACATTGTAAAATTGTTTTGTTCAAAAGTACTTTTTAGTTCATCTTGTCCTCCCAAAACTAACCATTTAGATTGGTTTTATTAAGAAAATTTCGATTTTTAATCGTGTAAGAGAGTTTGTTAAAGAGTGGGTCTAAGTTGTTTCTTATCAAAGTGCTATTGTTAATTGTTACTAGGAGTGTATTATGGACTAACTCGAAGTTATTGGACTCTTAAAAAAATTTAAGGTTTAATGTGTAAGAGTCAACCCAACCCAACCCAACCAACCCAAAAAAAATTCATTATTTTCTTGTCCACTAAGAGCTGAATTTTTGTAGTGAACAAAATATCGTAAATGATACATTACATCAATTTTTTTAAAAAATATGTTACATCAATTAAAGTTTTGTTTAAAAAATACCCTTAAGCTTACAAAAATGTTAAGAAAATCTAAAATTTACACCAATTTCTTACTGAGTAAAATCAAAATAAAATTTTTTAAAGTTAAAACCATAGTTTTAAATTTATTTAACTATTAACACCTAATGATAGATCACGAACAAAACCAATTTTAATAATTATGGTTGTAGTTAACATACCGTTAATTGTCAAATAAAAAAAATTATTTGATTGTTATCACACACTAGTGTCAGATTATTTTTTACTATTATTGTTTTGAAACATTTTCAAAAAAGAAAAACGTTGAAACTATTTACAAAATATAGCAAAATTCATAAACTCTCTCGTACCCATTTAAACTTTTTTCTATATTTTGTATTTAAACTTTTTTCTATATTTTGTATGTAGTTACACTTTTTGTACTATTTGTAACGATTCTCTTATTGTTTTAGTTATGTTTTAGTTATGTTTTAAGGAGATTTTATTTAAACTTTGTGACATTTTGTGAAATTTTATGTTTTAACCAAGACTTAAAATATCGATGTAGATTGATATATCAAATTCATAATTTTACAGAAATTTTGATTTCGATGAATATTTTAAAAGTTAAATTAATAACTAAATAGTTTACAATTTTTAAATAAGTGAACATGCCATTTTCATGTTTATTTTTGTGTGAATTCATGAATTTTTCTATAACATTATGAAAATGTCGATTCAATCCTTCTATCAATATCAAATCCATGAAAAAGTAAAAATATCAATGAAAATTTAAACCTATAGTTCTAATTTAAAATTTTGATTCTGGAAATATTTTTAAATTTTTATATATTTAATAATATTAACTCAAACATAATTTTAAGGGAGAATATTTTTAACCCAAGGACATTTTTTGTAACATAGGTAAATAGTAAATAAAAGAAGTTAGTGGGAGGGAATTAATTGGGAATGGTAACTATTGAAATGGGCTCGAGGTCGTTGATTTGAGGTTTCTCATATAATATTATATATATATACATACATTGGATATCACAACAATTATTATTATTATTATTTTATTATTATGAATATTATTTATTAAAAAAAAAGAAAGAAAAAAAAAAAGAAAAGAGGGTTGGATGGGACCCCACACATTCTATTCGTCTCTTAGGGTCCCACCTTCCTTAGCTGCCTTTCATATTACTCATCTCATCACTTCATCATTCACTTCCCGAGATTGTGGGACCCCCTCTCCCCCCCCCCCCCCGGAATATTCTCCTCTTTCTCCCATTTTCCTTTTCCTTTTCTTTGAGGAAAAAAAAATTATATTAACTTTTTATTTTGGTCCACTTTTGCTTTTTCCAAAATAAAATTATATTAACTTTTTATTTTTGTCCACCTTCACTACAAGCTTCAATATATCTTCGCCAAATGTTCATTTGTATTGCAATGAAATTGGGTTATTTTACGGGTACTTGCAAAAATAGAAAAAAAAATAAGTTTATGATAATAAAGTTAATTTTACTGTATTTTATAAATTACAAAAATAACATATTTAAAAATTAATAACTTTATAATTATTTATTATTGTCTGAATTTTGTCGTATTTGCAATATGAAAAAAAAAATGTCATGAGTTTTTTAAATGTTTTTATCATTTGATACAATTTTTTTTATTTTATATTACTTTTTTTAGAAGAAAAACTATTATAGATAGTACAAATTTGTTGATTTTTTTTTTATAAATTAAAGAAATTGTCAAAAATAAAATAATAATAAAATATTTATATTTCAGAGAAAATTTTAAGTGTAATGAATTTTGTCTTTTAGTGGTTTTGTTTTATGAAATGTAAATATTTTGTTGATTTTTTTCTATTTTTAAAAGAGTTTATAAAATTATGATTTTGTGAAGGTTAAATATTGATAGAAATTGGTAATGCTATTATTGATAAAATTTGAAGTTTTGTTGCATGTTGTAAATAGTTTAGTTCATTTTGTTATATTTGAAAATATTCTTCTTGTTAATTGTATTTATGTGAAAATGTTTTTGTTTAATGAGTTCGACAAATGTTTGCTAATTAATTTTTCATCTTAGATTTAAGATTCGTTTGGATTGACTAGAGAAATAATATTTTTCAAACAGTAAATTATTAGTTAAACTCTTTTGATTCAAAAAATGATTTAAAATACAATTTAAACGCGTGTCTTGATAGTTATTTTGAGTGGTTGTCAAATACTTCAATTCTTTTTCTAAAATAACTTGATGTGGATGAAGCATAGATTTTCTACTAACGAAATCAAACTTTTGATTATCAAATCTCACCTATTATTAGACAGAGTTGTTTGTATCTCACTTCACTTTTATAAATTTATAGAAAATTTACCCACTAATTTACTTAAATAAGTGGAAAGTCACGACATATTAGGAACTGTTGTGAGTTTTGAACAACTTCTAACAGTTACTTTTTTCTATTGAAAAACGGTCTCCTTATACTATTTTTTATACTAACCTATATCTTCGTCCTTTGAAAGTTCATCTCTTTACACAGTTTCAGATAGTTTCTGACAAGTGAAGATATACCATTCATTGTAGTGTATATATACAATAATAACTTTGAGTTTTGTGTTTATAGATAGGAAATTAAAAAACTAGTGCAAAATATTAACGTAAAAAACACAGTAACCTGATTTTGAAGTCTACACGTATTTATCAAATTTTGCTACATTTTGAAATTTTTCTCAATATACTTTAACATTTACAATAATTTCATGCAAAAGAAGAGTAAACTATAATTATTAATCTACAATTAATATGCAATGACCATGAACATTCAAAATGGGATAGCAATGATTCATGCTACAGATAATGATGTTTTATATGTAATAATTTTTCAATTAAATTTTTATAAATGTGAACAACCCTAAACATTATCAACTTTGATTTTATGGTTAAATATGAAATAATAATAATAATGAACCATAGCATTTAGGGGACAATCAATTTAATAGATTTTCATGTATTATTATTTCTTATCTTTTTGATGCATCATTAAAAATATAAAATATAAAATATAAATAATTATTTCATCCCTTTTAATGCAATATATTTGTGTTTATATCAAATTATCACAAACATATATGATGTATTTATTAAACAATCAAAATGCAATCTTTTTTATTAACTTTTACCTTCAAACTTCAATAGGAATATTCAATCTTTTCATGTAAACATTATTTGTGAAAATCATATAAAGTCAGAAAAAAAAAACAATAAAATAACTTTTACTGTGACATTACTATTAAATAACTTTTATCCATCCAAATTTACTTTTAACGATAATAAAATGTTTACAAGGATTACTCTCAATTCATGTAAAATTGTTCATAAACTCATTAACTAATTTCATTAAGATCTTTTCAAAAATAACTTTGCTAATAATTCATTTCAACCAAAGAAATTAAACCTTCTTTCCTTAAAATTTATCGTATGCATATATGTTATAAATCGAATTCATTGAATACATAAAAATTCAATTTTTATATATTGTATTCGAAACGATAATTATCTATATAACTTTTAAGATAAAACACAAATTAAAAAGACTACGGTATGAGTTCACTAGCATCGCAAATCACTCGAAATAATAATAATAACGATAAGATTACTAATATTTATATGAAAATTTTAAGATGCAATTTATGATAACAAAAAAAAGTGATAAATTCTTTTTCTTCTCTCAAGTTCTATAATATTTTTTTTTATTAAAATAGGAAAAAAAAGTAAAGTTATTTTTCCAAGGTTCCATATTTATTTATTTAATTTTTTATTTTCAGATGAGTGTTTAGAAAAAGTGAATAATAATACTAAATCAAAAGTGTCTTTTAACAGACAGAGATCTATTGTCCAAATTTTGTCTTAGAAGAGTATTTCTTTTTTTCTTCTTAAATTACAAATTTAATCTTTAAATTATGATTAGATCTATTAATTAAAAACTAATAAAAAAACATAGGATTCTATTAGGAAAAACCATTTGTTAAATAAAATTTTATTACACATAATAATTATCTAATAACCATTTTTAAATATTTAAATTCATTTTCTCTCATGATTTACAACTTAGTATAAGAGTTATATTCTTAATAAAATTTAAAAATAATAATTCAAAAACTACATTTTCTTTTACGTTTTAAAATTTTGGGTTGGTTTAATATACACGTGGATTAAAAGTAGATAACAAAACAAGAAATTTAGGGTTAGAATAAGTATTTTGCAAGTTTCATTCTTTTAAAAAAGAATGATTACTAAACGAGATTCTAAGTATTTTTTAAAAAATATAATTAGAATTATTGTTTTATCTTCTGTGCGTCCATTAATCCTATGCTTTTGTAATTTAAATTACGTTTTCTCCAAATTCCATTCAACAAATATAACCTAAATTTTGTAATTTGCTTCGATCACATTTCTAAATTTTCAACAAGTAAATCAATTTAAACCTTTTAATTAAAATTGATGTATACATAATTATAGTTTAAATGGATCAATCTTTAAACATATAAGCCATGTTTGGTTGCCATTTCAATTTTTTAATTTTTTTTTAAATTGTTGTTTATTAAAAACAAAAATTATATATATCTAGTAACTAATTTTGTTTTATGTTTTTTAAAAACAAAATATACATTTTTAAAGTTTTTTTTTTTTTCATTTTCAATTTTCTTTATAATTTAGAAAGCAAGTTTATTATTTAAAAGACAAAAAGAAAATGAATTAGCTGTCAAAAAAATTCTCTCTTTTAATTTTTTTTCAAAAAAATAAACTAATTATCAAACAAATGATTAAATATTTAACTTACATAATTACAAAAGTTTCTTTTTTCAAAAATAGAAAAAAATGATAAAATATTTACACAACAAAACCACTAAGAGACAACAAATTTTACACTTGATTTTTCGTAAATATTTTTGAAAATTTTCCAATTATTTATATAAATCTCCCCTAATATTTTTCAAATGGCTCAAACTCATATCATTAAAAAAAAAAAAAGTTTAAATAGATAATATTATATATATATATATTAAAAAGTTGATGAGACCGGCACCGGGTATAGCCGGTAAAAGAGAAAAGAAAGAAGAAAAAGAGCGAGAAAAAAGTGGGGGGGTATTTGAAGACAAATTTAGGCAAACATATCAAATGCGAAAGATCTGTGTGTTTCCTTTGCTCCTCCATTTTTCATTCTCTCTTTTTGTCCTTTCATCACTCACTAACAAAAATCACTCTAATTCCTAAAAACCCATTTTCGTTTTTTGTTTTTTTTTGTTTCTTGTTCTCTCTTCATATTATAAAACTCCCCCCTCTCCCCATTTAATCCTTCCATTTCCCTCTTCTCTTTTCTTTTTCCTCCATTTCTCTCCTCAACTTATCCCCCCCCATTATTCTTCTGTTTCTTGTTGAAACAAACAAGTTTGTGTTTGGATATGAGTTATTGTTGGTGGGTCTCAATCTAAATCATCTTATTCTTCACTTCACTGAATCTGGATTCAAAATAATCCAATGGCTAAAACAGAGTTGGGTTCTGTTCTTAATCGCATTTGCTGTAGTAATCACTGGTCCTATGGTGTTTTTTGGAGCTTTGATCGAAGAAACTCCATGTAAGCTTCTATCCCATTTCATAACTCTCTGTTCTTTTTCTCTTGGAGATTTGCTTTTGTTCTTTTGGTTTTTACTTTGTGGTGTTTTTAGTTAAGAAGACACTAATGGTTGATTCAATATAATTTATGTAACTTATCAGCTTAAGCTTTTGGGTTTGGGTATAGTTTGTGATGTGTACGAGTAGGATGTCTTGTGTTCAAACTTATAATGTCTTTTAGCAACTATTTGTTTGTTTGTTTTTGTTCTTTCTGTTTTTTGTTTTGAAAATTAAGTTTATAAACTGTACTTTCTACTTGGGTTTCTTTATTTTTTTATTTACTTTTACAAATCTTTTCAAAATCCAAGCCATTTTTTAAAAAGAAATAGGAAAAATGTTTTTGAAAAACTTGTTTTGTTTTTGGAATTATTCAAATATTCTATTGAAAAAGATGAAAATTACTGTCCTAATTTTTTGCTATAATTTTCATTTTTCTTAAATAAAAGAGTTGAATTATTACCCAAATTAAAAAACAAAAACAAGATTTTAAAATATATTTTTTTTAGTTTTTTTAGAACTTGATTAGTTTTTTGAAATTAATGGAAAAATTATGTAACGAAAAAACGAAATTGAGGGAAGAAAGAAGTATTCATACGCTTCATTTTCAAAAACTAAAAACTAAAAACCAAATGAGTTTTTATCTTCAAAGCTTAACACTTGTTATGCATTCTACAATGCAAGTAGACAATAATGAGTTTTTATTGACCTTGACTTTAGGTCTTCTGTTCAAACTTTTGTGATGTTACTTCATTCCTAATTAATATCAATAGTAGTTTTCTGGTTATGTACTAATTTTCAAGCTCAATAATGAGAGAGAATATGAAGAATATGCGTAAAAAAAATCAAATATACCGTAAATTATCAACTAAGATTCGTTTTTGGGTCTGGTGGTGATGTTACAACACTATGCTTACCATAGGCTGTGTTGTTGGTGCATATGCATGTAGGTTGTTGACTTTGGAAGATATTTGGTATGAAGAACAAGTGGTGCTGGTGGCTGCAAATATGCTTCAACAAGTTCACATGCTTGGTGAAGGGTAAGCTAAGCTGCCTAATCTTGTATTATATATGTGTGTGTTTCATTTGTTTTTGTTAATTTTCAATATTATGTTTTGTTGTGTTGAAGCAAAAGGTTGAAAATTCCTGTCTTTTTCATTTTTATTTGGCTGCTTTTGTCAGAGTCATTGGCACAGCTGTTTTCACTGGAAAGCACCGGTGGATTTTTTCAGATGCTTCCAATGGAGAATGGAATTCCTCTATGTTTCAGGTACTTGTTTGTTCTTTCCTTTACTCTCTGTCTTTTTTCTTTTAAGTTCAACTATGATCGGTTGTGGGAGTTTGAGCCTCTAACCTCTTGGTCGAGGATGTATTCTTTAACATGTTGAGTTATGCTCAAGTTGTCCGCATTATTCTTTGTCATTAATTACCTCTTGATCTCCTTATGATTCTGTTTACAATTCTTCATTGTTGTTTCTTTGTTGCCTTTCAGTATTTATTGTGACTTGAATAAAAAAATATCTCCAAATCTAGAATATTAATTGGGAAAAGAAAATTTTCTTCAACTTTATACACCATTAATTGGATTTCTCTTCCTATCTACTTTTCCAGGATAATTTGGAGTTACAACAACAATTTTCCTATGGGGTAAAGGTATGGCTGTTAGTTTCCTTCAGCATTACAAAAACAACATTATTTTGGTAACATGCTTGCTTTATGTTTCTGTTTTAATAAATATTACATTTTCGTCTGATGTGATCGTATCGGTTGCAGACTGTTGCAGTAATTCCAGTTCATCCGCATGGAGTGATACAGCTTGGCTCTACACATAAGGTTATATATAATCATACTGGAAGTTGTTGACGCTCTAACTTTGTTGATTTTTCTAGCTAGGCCGGAATTGAATGGTTTGTTGTTTTTGCTGCAGATCTGGGAAAGTCTGGAGATTTTGGCAAATGCAAAGAGGTCATTGTGTGAAGTGATAAACGGTGGTGGACTTACACTAGAGAAAACTACTTGCATGGCTTCGAGCACCGATATTGCTCACTATAATGACCTATTCACGTCCGTCGTCTTGCCTGCAAATTCTGATGATTGGAGTCTCAGTGCAATGCATAATAACAGCCACACAGACTTCACAAGAAAATCTTATGCTTCATTTGATAAACAACCAGCCTTTGATACTTCTTCCTACTTCAGTAAAAGTAGTTGTGAGAATTCTGTGTTAACTTCATCCGAGCTATTGCGAGCATCCGACATTAGAGAACAAGATACTCAATATTCAAGTTATTCAGACGCTAATGTGCTTGACTTCTTTAGAAACACAGTGGAATTTGGAAACGGTAGCTCGACATTTGCATCAGTCTCAAGTGGAACAGGTTCCCTCCATATGGATAATGTTCAGCAGTCGGCTCAACTATTTGCCATGAATGAAGGTGAACTTACGGAAAGCATAAATAGCCTACCCGACTTCTGCGACAAGCATCTTTCTGAGGATTTTACGATGGATCTCTCGGACATCTCGTTCGTTGATGATCTATTTCAATGGTTTGATTCTTCACCCGAGAACGGAACAAATGGAGCAACAACGACATTGAGCCATAACCTTCTACATGTCACAGGAGTTTCAACATCGTCATCTAATCTGGTTGAAGTTAATAAGTTTGTAGATGATTCGAGCAAAGCTTCTGTTGTTTCTGCTCAAAGTTTAATAACTAATACATCAAAATCCAGCGAACAAGATAACACAATCATAATGCAGAATGCAAAAGATAGACTGTTTGATAGTTTGGGGTTAGGCACAGGATGTCCAGTGGGCAAAACTTGGGATAGCATGATAACAGATACTCATGGCAGTTACTCGGGTGGGTGCAACAGTATGTCTACGTGCACATCGAAGTTAGCCACGGGCTCAACTGCTCTTCCTCGTAAGAGATTATTTTGGGAGTTGGGAATTGAAGAGCTTTTGGATGGTCTAAGCAACACTAGCTCTGCAACCAAATCAAGTATTGAGAATCATCACTCAATTGGCTCAAGAAGGTCAAAGATGGAAAGACTGTCTTTCGACAGTAATCCGATCCAATTACTCGACCCTTGCACCAGCATGAATCTGACACAACCTTCATGCACGGTTGGTCGTTTCCCATGTAAGAAAGAAGCTGTACCAAAGTCACAAGTAAGTTCATGGATTGATGACAGCTATAGCACCAATATTGGAGGCTCCATTTTAGAACTATCTCATAAGAGTGAGGAGCCTGCTAGGATTTGTAAGAAGAGGGCAAAACCTGGAGAGAGTAATCGTCCAAGACCGAAGGATCGACAACAGATCCAAGATCGTATCAAAGAGTTGAGAGAAATTATCCCTAGTGGTGCAAAGGTACAAAATCTAGTTCATGTTACAATCTTTTTATGTTGCTATCATATCGAGCATTGTTCAAATGCAGCATCTGACATGCATAATTTTGATTGATGAGACAGTGTAGCATTGATTCGTTGTTGGATCGGACTATCAAATACATGCTTTTCTTGCAAAGTGTTACAAAATACGCAGACAAGCTTAAAGAAACTAACAAACCAAAGGTGAATATTTGGTTCTCTTTCCTCATTTTTTTTTCTTGCAGTTTTACTTCTAACAGTTAACTAATAAAAATAACATTTTTGTGTTGAACCCAAATTACAGTTAATTGACCAACGAGATGGAGTGGCTGTAAATGACAAATGTATCACGGAGAGAGGCAGTGGTGGAGTTACATGGGCGTTTAAAGTGGGAGCAACACCAACGGTTTGTCCAGTTATAGTCGAAGACCTTAGTTCACCTGGTCAAATGCTTGTTGAGGTATAAAACGATCAAGTCTTCTCAAAAACTAGTTTTTTTCTCAATTGTGGAAACCTCTTTCTGATATGGTTATATTGCTCTTTGTTTAGATGCTATGTGAGGAAAGAGGTTTCTTTCTCGAGATAGCCGATATGATTCGTAGCTATGGATTGACGATTTTGAAAGGCGTGATGGAAATTCGAGAAGACAAGATATGGGGACAATTCGTCGTAGAGGTGAAAGTAAATGTAAGAGAATAAATTTGATTTCTAGTTTTCTACTTTACAAACTCTTGAAGTACAAGTTCTAAGTAGTGTTGAATTAACTTTGTTTTGCAGGCTAACCAAAGCATTACAAGGATAAATGTGTTTTTGTCCCTCATGGAGCTTCTACAACAAGCAAACATTGGTGGAACAGAAGCAGTAGCTAATTAGTATAGTAATAGAAATGGATCGAAAAGAAAAAACGAGAAAAAAAAGGCTTCTCGAATCAAGGAGGAATTCGATCTAACAAAAATATTTGAGTTGTTAGTGGCATGGTATAGTAGAAAGTGAATGTGCATAGATGAAGAGTAGGTAGCATTTTCAAAGGTCAAAATTGATCTTTTTGGTTCTAATAATTATTCAAGTAGAGTTAGGATGGGAATGAGCAATTAGAGTTTTTAAATATGTTCTTATGTATAGAAAAGGGAACATTCATTTCCATTGTATTGAGATTTGGTGAGCCTTCTTTTTGGCTTTATAGTTTTGTTTGTCAATGCTAACTTGTTTATACAATGCTACAACTAAAAATAGATTTATCATGTTTTTCTCTTATTTGATATTTCTACTGCATGCCATCGATACAAATATTAAATTTCCATCCCTCCACACAAATAGAATTATTGGAAGCAAAAACGCTAATAAATTTAATCGATAGAGATTGATAAACAATTGAAGCACTTCGACCAAATGATTAGAGATCAAGAAACTTACTTAAAGTAGACACTCAACTTTACCCTTGGATTGAGTTAGCACAATTGAGTTAAAACTCAAGTTTGTTTTTGTTGGCCTCATTTAAGATTTGAATCATTATATGAAAGTTTAAGTCGATCTTGAATACATTGATTGAACGAGCTAATTAAATATAAGTTATTTTTTTAAAAATTCTTTCAACTATCAAATAAACATTTTAGAAAATAAGGGTTTAAAATGTAACCTAAAAAGCTAGAGCTGGAATGGAAGAAAACACCGAAATTAAAAAACGTGAAATTGTAACATTTTGAAATCTCAAATAGAAAAAAAAATTCCCAACTATAAAATAAGGGGTATTTTTAAAAATATCATAATAAATTAAAATATTTACTAGTTATAGCAAAATTCTATAGAATTCTATCAATAATACAAAAAACGTATAAACTTTTATGACTATCTATCAATATACTGATAGACATAGTGTTTATTATTTTGTCAAATTTGCTATTTTTGAAAATGGTTAATAAAAAAACTTAATTAAGCTCAATATTTTTCAAAATAGTTTGGAGAAGAAATGATTTATTTCATCAAATTTATATATATATATATATATATATATATATTCAAATAAGTAAAGATTTTTAACTTTTGGCCTCCGTCTCCCCCGCCGGGAAGACCCGAATTTCATACCATATTTTCTTCTCCTTCGGGTTTGGTAATTGGTCGTCCATTCGAGTTCGGAGCTGAGGAACAATGGAAACTCAAGAAACCACTGAAGAAATCATAGCGAGCATCAAAGATAAGCGTCAAGAACTCGAAGCTCGCATTCTTGCCCAGCACTCAAGCCAGTTGGAGCTTCTTTCTTCTCTTGAATTTCTTGTTCCTGATATCGTCTCTTCTCTCGACCTTTCTCTCCAGGTTGTTTCCTCCTTCAATGGCCGTCCTTTTACTCCTACTCCCGTTCTCCCTGAACTCAAGAACAAACCCTCTAAATATCCTTTATTGACTACGAACTCTCTGCCCCACAAATCCCGCCCTAATCTTCTTCCGTCAGGAGAAGCAAAACCCACGATTCAGAAGAATCAAAATGCGAAGGCGTATACGGAATCCAATTCCGATCGTAAGCGAGCTCGCCAGCCGGACGGGGGGAAGTTTTCGATGGATGATAGTGGAAGCCCTTTGTCGGTTGTGCGGTCGATGGTGGCGGTTTGTTTACTTGAACGGGTGCCTTTTACAACGATTGATTCATCTACGGTGTTGAGGAAATTGGAGAATGATCAGACGGCTACAGCGGCGGAGAAGGCGGCATTGCGAGAAGTAGGGGGCGATTCCGGTGCGATACTGGCGGTGGAGATGGCTTTGAGGTCGATGGCGGAGGATAGTGGTGGGGTTGAGTTGGAGGAGTTTGTGGTGAGTGGGAAGTCGAGAGTGATGGTATTAGGGATTGATCGAACTCGGCTTATGAAGGAACTGCCTGAAAGTGCAAACTTTCATTTGCAGGAATCGAGTTTGGGAGAGGGTAATTCGAGCCACAATCAGAATCAGCAAGTGGTGAGTGGTGGTGGTGTGGATGTTAATGGCGGAGTGTTTGGGATGGGAGGGCCAATGCCGAGGCCGATACCGGAGATATGGATGGGGCCTGGAGACCCCAATATACAGGGACTGACACCCATGTTTCCGGGAAGTGGACCTGCCGGTGCAATGGCAGGGGGAAGGGGTGCGCCTAGGATGATGGGGATGATGGGGATGCCTAGAGGGATGGGACTTCCACCATTGCACAGGCCATTGATGGGGCCAAATGTGCCCATGGCTGGCCCCAATTCAATTCCGCAGAAGCCTAGAACTGAAGAGGATGACATGAAGGATCTCGAGGCCTTGTTGAGCAAGAAGTCTTTCAGAGAATTGCAAAAGTCTAAGACTGGTGAGGAGCTTCTGGACCTCATTCACCGGCCAACTGCCAGGGAAACTGCTGTCGCTGCAAAGGTATACTATATAGGTTGCTTTAAAAGTATGATGCAAATCTTGGCTCCATTTGTATTTTGCTATGTTTCTACTCTTTAAGTTAGAGAAGTCAGTGGTTCATGTAGGTTGCTTGAATAGCCTGACCTAAATCTAGGTGAATCGCTTCATTTCTTTGACATAGATTCAAATTTTGTTATGTTTCTATCGTGTTAGCTTTTGTGGTAGAAGTACTCGGTTTTAAGCACAGATAAGGTGCTTGTTAAGCACATTTGAGGACTTTCCTTCTATTAAATCTTCACAAATCTTAACTTTTGCTCCAGTTTAAAACTAAAGGTGGTTCACAACTGAAGGAATACTGCTCATCCTTGACAAAAGAGGACTGCCGGCGTCAATCTGGCTCTTTTATCGCATGTGAGAAGGTTCGTACTAACATTTCCGTATTATATATAGTGACATGTTTCCACAATTCCAAGTTCTTGGTTCAGGGTGGAGTTTCTCTGATATTTATTCTCAAATTGATGGTGTAAAAGCTGGTTCTGCTTATTATTATTTGTTTTTATTAAGAAATGGATTTGATCATTAGGATAGTAGTTTACATCTTTGTTGTTTTCATTAATTGATGAAACTGGATTGCATGACTAGTTTGCATTTGGCCAGCATTGAAAGGGAAACAAATAGGAGCGATTTGTATCCCAGTTCAGTTATTTGAAATTCCAAAATCCACCCCTAGATTGTTTTTATCATCCTTTTAGACTTCCTATCAGATCATCCCCACACCCCTGATTTGACCTTCATTTCCCCTTGATGGGGGAAAAAATCAACTTGCACCTGTAAGCCTGGTAGGATGAAACATATGCGGTTCAACTTAAATCTGCTATTTATGCCCATCAACAAACTGGCTCTTTGAAATAAACTTCAATTCTCCTTTGAATGGTGCGACCAACTACTTGAATTGGCCAGGGAATTCTTTCACTATTGTCTCCTACCTCCTAGAAATTTTTTACACAGTTTCTTCCTGCACAGGGAGAACAATCTAGGTAATTTTTGAAGTTCATCCCAAACGTCGACTGATGAGTCGATGACCATCTTTCTCCATTTACGTATGTTGCCTCCAGGATGTTACTTCTCGGACCGAGTGATGTTACTTCCAATTTCATTTTCTTTTCTAGATGATTGACAATGAATAATATTCAATTTAATCCAGTTACTTGTTTAGGTCCTGCCTCAAAAATTCACATCTCCACCTCCACACTCAGATTTTCAAACAATGAACTCCCATTTCTCTTCCACTTTTTTATTTTATTTTGAATTGAAGAATCTTTTGTAGTTCACCAATAAGCATCGGGATTCCTTTCCATATCTATTTCATTTATCTGTGAAATTGTTTTTAAAAAAACTTCTACTATCAGTTTCTCCTGGATTATGCTTCTATTTCTTGAGCTATAGGTGCCTTTGGTTAAATCACCCATCAACCCAAAGGCTTCAGCTAATAGATTATAATAAATAAAATTCTATCAATACTTTGAACACTTCCTCACTTGTCTTGAAATTCTTAGAAGGTCCGATCCAACAAATAGAAATCAATATTAATTGAAGAGGAAATGCCATTATGGGAGATTGAATCCAGGTCCTTGCTACAATATCTTGTTAAATCACCAACAAACAGCTAATGAGTTTTGGTAAATGTAATTGTATTAGTACTTTTATCACCTTTACTACACTTCCTTGTACTTCATCACCCCTTCTTCATTTCTTTCTTCAATTGCTTGCTTAATTCTTATCATATTTGCTTTGTAATTCATTTTTTAAAAAAAGAAAGAAAAATGCAGTGCATGTAATTCTATAGTCTCCATATTTAAGAAAAAGTAACCTCAGAATTAACAGAATATATTTGTCCTTGTTCAAGTAGAAATTCTCCAACTTAGTTCAGCGTTAAAATGTTTGACATTGTTGTACTCATCATAAATGCATAGATTAGTCTTTTGAATTGTTTCCTAAATACTTTGCAGGTTCATTTTCGGCGAATAATTGCTCCACATACAGACATCAATCTGGGTGACTGCTCATTTCTTGATACTTGTCGTCACATGAAGGTAATATTTATTTCATGAGGATTGAATGGTAATGAAATATCAGTACTAATTTCTTTTTGTCTTGGGCAATCCTTCCCCCAACACGAACACATACACACACAATATTTGAAGACAGTTTCATTGATCAATGTGTTGATGACAATGCTATGTTGCATTTTTGCCAGACATGCAAGTATGTTCATTATGAGCTCGATCCAATTCAAGATGTACCACCTATGCTGATGGGAGCGGGATCCATTCCTCCTCCCAAATCACTAAAGCCTCAGCGAGCTGAATATTGTTCGGAGGTGGAACTTGGTGAACCACAATGGATTAACTGCGATATTCGTAATTTTAGAATGGATATTTTGGGGCAATTTGGAGTGATTATGGCTGATCCACCGTGGGATATCCATATGGAATTGCCTTATGGGACAATGGCTGATGATGAAATGCGCAATCTTAATGTTCCTGCACTTCAGACTGATGGTTTGATTTTTCTTTGGGTTACTGGACGTGCAATGGAACTTGGAAGAGAATGGTGCGTTATGTTCTACAGTCCCCTTGGTAACAAGACATCGATCTTGTTCAATATATATCTAAAAAATGTGTTTTTCTTAGGAATCATTAATTTGTTGCTGAGAACTTAATAATGTGCCGAACTTCTAAATTTGATTTGGATCACAAGCATATTACTTTCCCTTTGCAGTCTAGAACTATGGGGATACAAGCGTGTTGAGGAGCTTATATGGGTTAAAACTAATCAACTTCAAAGAATTATTAGAACAGGGCGGACAGGCCACTGGCTCAATCACAGTAAGGAGCATTGCCTCGTCGGAATAAAGGGAAACCCAGAAGTTAACAGGAATATTGATACAGATGTTGTAGTTGCTGAGGTTCGAGAAACAAGCCGCAAACCAGACGAGGTTTGTATATCAATCTCTTGCAAAACCTCCCCATCCGTTTTTTCTCCAAAAGTTCATTTGGAATCTTGTTGGACAAAATATTAGTCCAGACAATGGTGAGCCATGGGGTTACACAAAATTGTCTCCTGGCTCTCGTATGTTACAAGAGCAGTGATAATATGTCAAAGTTTTTTCCTTTGTTCGATGGATGAGAAATTCGGGTTTTATACTCTAGTTACACGTCATTGCAGATGTACCCTTTGCTTGAGAGGATAAGTCCAAGAACAAGAAAGCTAGAATTGTTCGCTCGGATGCACAACACTCATGCAGGGTATGTTTCACTTGTATTATCATTACCATATTTTTCCTTTCATAAACACTTCGAATGAGTATTTTTCAAGAGATGAAACTATTGCAAGTTTGCAACCAAATGGATTATGTTCTAAAAACGCTGATGGGTATGTACACAAGAAACCGATAATTCTGAAAGTACTTGTTCACATTTACTAAATGCGTTCACAGAATGATGGCTTCATGTTAAGCTAAGCTACACTGACACTTTAGTTTGGCTATTACATTTGTGTTCGACTCATGTTGACACTTGGACGCTCGGACACTTGTTAAACATGTATCAATAAATATAAGTTTTACATTTGTTAGACACGTGTTGAGATTGAGATTGAACGTCTCAAATTCATTTTCTAAACCATATAAATGTGTAAACTTGTTGGCTGTGGCTTTTCTTGTATATAATATATATTTTGTCTCATCTAGTTCATACCATGTCGTATTGGTATCCATATCCATACTTCCTACTCTGAAAGTGATGGTAAATATTGTTTCTGCTTCGATTTCTTCAGGTGGATATCTCTTGGTAATCAATTGAGTGGAGTGCGATTGGTTGATGAAGGGCTAAGAGCAAGGTTCAAGGCTGCATATCCAAATGTGGAGGTTCAACCGTCTTCTCCTCCGAGGGCTTCCATGGAAATTGATTCTGGGGCTGCCCAAATGAGGAGTCCCTTTGCTGTATCAGAATCAAAGCCACCATATGGAGGGGACCCTACAATTCCTGAGGTCCCATATTCAGCAGCAGCAGCAGGTACCCCAGATAAAGCGATTGCAGTAGGAGTTGACACGATTAACTGAATCAAATCCACTCTAACCTTACCTTTAGAACTATATGAGCCTTTTTACCTCTTCTGTATCATCTTATTGTAGTTTTATTTGCGATTGTATGCTTTTTCTTTCTTTTTTTATTGTTATTATTATTATTATTTTTGTAATGGTATCTGTATGTTCCAATGTTTACACCTAACAAAGTAGGTGAAATGAGAAGAAAATGTCAATAAGATTAGAGAATTTTGTGATGTCCTCCGTCACTTAAGTGGCCTAAGATTACGTTTGAAGAGTGGATCTATCCAAATTTAACGCTTTATCTTTAACTTAAATTTGATCATACCTCTTTAGTTAAATGACCCATTGTTTTATATATATTTTTTCGTGCCTTTCAACCTTTTGTATAGCTTTGAAATTATGTTTAGTTTAGGCGAGGGTTATTTGATTTTCTGTCCAACTATGAAGATAAAAGTCAAGCCTCAAGAGCTACACTCAATTCGTCGCTTATAGTCATTAGTGTAAAAAATGTGCACACATGTGACTATTAGAAAATATAAATAGTAAATATTCAACTCCAAAAACATATGTACTCTCGTACTTGGACATCAAAGCGGCAAGTTCAACGCCATACTAGTATATAAAGATCTTTTATAAGCTCGAAAAACAAACAAGACCAAGAAAAATGAGTCAAGTACTAAGACAACAACAACGAACCGTGTGAGATTTGAGTGCCAAACAAACACAATTATAATTGACTATTTTTTAATTGAAATATATATGAGAAAGTAAATTGATCATTTGGAAAGTGTTTGACAATTTGAGTAATTTAGGAGTGCTAGGTTGAACTATTTGCTCGTTGATTCAACGAGGATATTGTCTCGTTATACGTATCAACTCATTTTTTACCAAAATACTCACATTTCTCACCTTATTATTCATGCTAAATCCTTCGATTATTTCCTTATAATTATTATGACTCCAACTCTTTGTTTTTATTGCTAACTATCGCCACGTTATAAAACTATTTATGTTTATGAATATAATATATTTAGCCTTTACATGTCGGTTAAATTATATTGTGATGGGAAACAGTTCAACAAGGAAGTTGAGATCCACATTTGGGCATATAGCATAGCATAGCTGGCTGGCACATGAAAATTCGAAATGCCACGACCAAATTTATGGGGCGGCGTGAGAATGTGTTTTAACTTCAAAATAACCATCTCTCCAAAGAAAGCAGCACCATCAAACAATGCAAAACTTACACACTCCAAAGCAAAAGCAAAAGTGTAATTTATATTTTAAACATCATTGGTATTCAAATTTCATCTGAAAACAACAGTATAATGATAATGATTGTGCAAAAGAATTCCCTAAACCCCAATCTTGAACTCAAGCAATCAAAGCGACAAGTCCAGAAAAAGCTGCAGCAATGAAAGCAGAAGGAAGAAGAAGGCTTTTTGTAGGCAAAGAGGAAGATGAACCACTGGAATTGGCACTTGGAGCTGCTGGGATTCCACCAAAAACTGTGGGGTATGAGGGAGAAATCTCAGGAAGTGCACCATCGGAAGGAGCACTTGCAGAAGAACCATTTCCAGAAAGAACAGAAATATGGAGTTTTTGATTCTTCTCACAATGACCAGCATCTCCACTTATGAAGAACAAATCCCCATAATCAGTAATATTGAAAAGAGAGTTGCCATCTTTCATGTACAAGATTGGATCCTTGAGGTTACAACTGCTGTAAGATTCTTTTGTAACTTGAATCACTGAATCTTGGCTAGGTGGGTACAAGAACACTGCAAGCCGCCATAAAAATCAGAAATGAAAGTTTATGGAAGAAGAGAAGGAAGTAGAAAAAGGGAAGAAGCACTTACTGAGAGAATCACCAATCTTGAGGGAGTGATATTTAGACCAATACATGTAGATCTGTGAATTTTCTGAAGAGGGAATACCCCAAGCATCCAAATCTCCAACTTTGTATTGATAACAGATTACATTATGGATCTGCAATGACAGCACAAGTTGAAGAACAAACCCAAATCTAGAGCTCTTAAGAATCTTCATAATAGCTTAGCTTCGTCTCAATATCTCAAATCCACCACCTCCACTTTCTTTTCGCCTTTCCTTTCTCAAATCAATCTGATTCTTGAGAGCCAAAGAGGACCCTTTTAATAAAAGGTGTTTTTACATTACACCTTGCTGCTGTAGAGTATGGCAGCAAACATAGGAGGTGCAAAAGGGGGCAGAAATTCAAAGGGGATTTTACTTATATGCCCCCATTCTCAAACTCCTAGGCTGCTCTATATTTTGTATTTCAGAGGGCTAAGATGAGGAAAAGAAACAAACATTGACCAATCATGGCACGTGATCGTGACCAATGAAAACAGAGAGCAATCAAAGCCAACCTGTCTCCTTTCACATGGCCTTGTTATAGAATACAGTACTAATTTCAGTCCATGATTACCAATCCAATAACAAGATGAAGATGTAAAACTAAATGGCAAATGCATAGAGAAGCCGAAAGCTAGGCTATGAGGCGGAGTTTCAGCAGACCAGAAAAAGTAAAACTGAAAATGTCTGTACATACAGAAACTGAACAGACTAGAAAAGGCATATATTCTTACATATGAGCATAATTCACAATAAACCCATCAAGAAATGCAACTCAAAGCTTTATTCTATGTACTTGAACTAAAAAGATCAAGGATTGTCAAAAAAAGGGAAAACAAAAAAGTGGTTTCATTCACTCCAATACTTATCTTCTTCATCCTCTTCCTTGTGAGTGAGAGGTTGATTTTCGTCCTCGGAGCTATCCATTTCACTCATTCTAAACTTCCTTACATCCTCAACAGCAGCACTACGAAACAAACCCAAATCAACAGCTCCAGAAATCATCTGATATCCACGCCTTTTCATGTCAATTGGCCCATCATGAGGCATTGAGAAACCACACAGGAACGAACCCTTTTTACCATTTTCAATTTGGCTCTCCAAAACAGCCATTTCTGCTTTTCTCATCACCTCCTTCACCTTCTTATGACCAGGATCCCATAGATATCCCATGCTTCCACTCATATCCAATGGCCCCATTTGAATACAATCAACCCCATCAACTTCCATTATCTCATCTATCTTCTTCACTGCTTGCTCCGATTCCACTTGACACATAATCAGCAATTCGTCCTCGTAGTAAGTTAAATAGCCTTCGTCAATGCCGTATTTTGACGCTCTAACCACCGGATGGGCCGATCCTCGGACTCCGGCGGGTGGGAATCTGCAATATGAAACAGCCTTTTTCGCTTCTTTAGAGGAATCAATCATCGGAAACATGATCCCTTGAGGGCCTAAATCTAGGGCTTTTTTGGCCCAGGTGGCAGAATTCTCTGGGATCCGGAGAATGGCTGGAGTTTGTGCGGCGGCGAGAGCGTGGAGACAAGGGAGGGCGTCAGAGATTCCGCCGTAGCCGTGCTCCATGTCGACGACGACAAAGTCGTAGCCGGAAAATCCCGCGATCTCGGCGAGAGAAGGGGAGAAGGAGAGGAGGAAGAGGCCATAGAGGGTGTCGCCATTACGGAGACGGGACTTCAATGTACGATTGGCGGCGGGCAATGTGTCGGCGAAGGAGTCTGAGGAGTCAATGGGAGAAGGATTTGAGGGGTTAGAGGAGGAAATGGGTAATAGGGTTCTGAAAGAAGAGGATTTGGGAAATGGGGTAGAGAAGGAGAGGGATTTGGTAAATGGGGTGGAGAAGGAGAGGGATTTGGAAATGGGGTGAAGCTTGGAAGAAGAAATGAATGGAGCAGTAATGGCGAAAGAAGAGGGAATATCCATTGTTGGGAGAGCAGAGCAGAGGAGATCAGTTTAGTGAATTCCCACTTTGTGAGTTAAAGCAGAGTGAGGAAGAAGATGACTTTGGTTTAGGGTTTTAGTATTATTTTTGGGTTAAAAAACATTTTCCTTTAGGTTTTAAAGTTAAATCTTACATATAAATTATTAAGTATACGTTAACATTAAAAAAAAATGATAAATATAACAAAAAAACCAGACTATCATTGTAAACATTGATCTATCATTGATATTATTTTCAAAATTGCCATCAATTATAACTATTCTATATTGTAAACTAAAGATTTAATATAATTGATATCTCAGCATTGTAACGAATGCTCGTAAAATATATATAAAAAATGTCATCTATTTAATCTAATATGAACATAATTACCGAACAACAATATTTATAATTTAGTTTACAACTAAAAATAACTTAATTATTTGTTTCTCCTCATTCTCTAAGCCCACCTATTTCTTCCAATTTCCTCTCTCGTCTCGCCTCTCTCTTTTTTATCTCTCTCGCCCTTCACTCCACTACATCTAACATTCGCAACATTTCAACCTTTAGCAACAATATTGCTACAATGTTAGGCATAAATGAAAATTAAAGATAGTTTTGTAATTTTGACTCAGTATAATATTATAAGTAAGAGAATAAAATTCTTAAATTTCTTATAAGTTTTCTCATGAAATTAGTTGAAGTGGAAATAAGTTTGTTCGTTGGAGATATGAATGATATATATTATATTCACACACATATAGATATTATATGGGAGAAAGGTTCACAAATTTGTGGAGTAAAAAGAAAAGAGATATCTTTCTTTCTTCTTCATTTGCACAGCCAAGAAAAGAGGAAGAGAATGGCTGCAACAATCAAACTTTCAATTCTTTCTTCTTCAAATCCAATTCATCTCCCCCCAATCTCCACAAACTTTCTCAAATCCCACCCTTCCTCCACCAAAATCTGCCACAAACGTTTACGTTTCTCAACACCGCGTCTCAAAATCCTGAAATGTACCTCGGAATCCAACGATCAAGCTCAAAACGATTTCAGTTTGAAGAATGCTCTGTCCAGCATGGTTGGTGAACAAGTTGAGGAGCTTTTGAATAGGGAAGAGAATAGGAGTTTGCTCGATGGCTTGGAGAAGGCGTCGATGAGAGTTGAAATCGCGAAAAAACAGCTTGCTGAGATTGAGAAACAGGAACTTGAGCTCAAACGGTTCAAGGATTATGTTAGGCAGCTAGAAAATAGAGCATCCGAGGTTTGTTGATATTTTAGATACTTCTGTTGTGCAATAGTGTTTGTTCATTCTCTTTCATTATATATCTTAATGCACACCAAGAAATCAAGGGTGCTCTAGGATTCAAGGATTATATTTATTAACCAGCTCGCGCTTTGTTTAATTAATTTGTTACCTAATCTTTTGCTATTTCCCTGTGAGGAAAACAAAGCTTCAGAGGTCTGTTAATCAATTATTTGCATACTCATACTCTTGTTAAATTTGTTTGAATGCAAAGCAAGAAATTGAGGATGCTCTAGAGTGTGAATTTTGCAAGTTTCTTCTCTTTGAGGCTGTTTAGAACTGTAATTAGTGAAATGGGAATCCTTCTATCTTGGAAGCTATCTGATGAAGAGCAACCTATTTGGATTGATTTTTGAAGTGATTAAAAAATTTTAAGCACTTAAAGTTCTAAATGTGCCTTTGTTAACAATTACAGCAAATTTCTCTTGGGGTTGATTAGAGAAAAAAGAAATGGTCAACTTTACTTTATTTGATGCAGTATAAAATTGAGCCACTTTTTAAAATCCTTTCACTTGGGGAAGGTGTAGCCTAGTAATCCTCCTTGCTCGATCATTTTGAATTGTTGTATAACCAATGGGGCTGGGTAGCAACTAAAATCCTTCACTTAGTGAAGTCAATTATGCATGTTGTTTCCAAATAACAATAGTATTGATGTCAACAACATAATACTAACATGTGGGTCATTTTTCTTATTCAAGATTGAAGAATGTCAAAAGGAGATATTGGAGGCAAGAGGAATGATTGAGGAGGCCGAGCGCTCTCTCGCTCAAAGCGAGGGTGGAAATGCTATAAAAGATGGAGAAGATGGAGGACTTGACAGAGATGAAGAGAGATTTGAGTCTGTAAAAGCAGCCTCCATATCAGCCATTGTTGGCACACTTGCAGGACTGCCAATCTTTCTTAATCAAGTGAACAGCACTTCTCAGCTTCTACTCCCTACAGCTATCACATTTATTAGCTGTGCCTTGTTTGGAGTTACTTTCCGATACACAATAAGGAGAGACTTGGATAATATTCAACTCAAGACTGGAACATCTGCCGCTTTTGGCTTCGTTAAAGGTACCGAAAATAGCTGATTAAATAAGATCTTGTTTTTTAACCATTTTGTTTTTGTTTTTAGTTTTTGTTTTTAGTTTTTGAAAATTAAGCCTACGAGCACTCATTCCATATCTGAATTCTTGCTTTGTTGTATACTGTTTTCAACCATCAACCCAATTAAGATTCAAAACCTAAATAAAAATAGTTTTTAAAAACATGTTTTTCTTTTTTGAATTTGAGTAAAAATTCAAATCTTTTACTTAAGTGTTAGAAATTTAGAGGTATTAGACTTGATTTTCAAAACCCAAATGATCACCAAATATGGTCTAAAGAATTGATTTATTTGGCCAATCAGAGAAGAATTTAGTGGTTAAAGATATCAATTACGTACCATCTCATAGATCAATGATTTGATCTTCATTCTCAAAACTGTTGAACTAAACCAAATACTTATAAGACAAATCAAATTTAATTCAAACACAGTGAGGATTGATGAAGTGTTATATTGTTGATAAATGCAGGTCTTGCAACACTAGATGGTGGAGTCCCTTTGGAGTTGAGTGCTGAGAGTTTCTCTTCACATGTTATTGATGCAGCTGTGTATGTATCTGAAAACCTTTACGTATTTATTTGTGCTGCTGTTGCACTAGATTACTGTTTCAAGATGAGTTTATTGAGCCCCTTTCCTATAAGAAAATCAACATCAAGGGTTAACTAGTTATAAAGTTCATTTCAAGAAAGATTAAACTCAGTTCATGTTATTTAATTTCCTCCTCAACCAATGGGCTATAGCTAAGCTAATATCACATGACCTGGTATTTCCATGGGCCATGTATCTTATTCTTGAAACATTTATACTTGTTAGGATTCAGAAGAACCAATTTGATTCCTAAATGGTTATTAAACGCTAGAACTTATCACACCAGTCATTCTGTTACATTCTTGATTATGTAATTGTATAATTTAGTTGGTATTGGTTTAAACGCTAAGTTTAGACTAATTAGTCATCTTTCCTTTTTTCTTACAAGGCTAAATAGCCAGTTTTATGATTATATTGAAGCTTTTTGGAAAGATTTTGAATATAGAACTCTGTTCTTAGAGGGGAACGAGTTTGATTGACCATAAATTTGGTCTAATATGAGAATCCATTTACATCAATTTCAATGACAGACCGGCTCAATATGCTTGTATTAATATACCTCTCGTGTTAATAATTCTTTTCCTAGCTACATTTGTTCATTGACACCAATGGAAGGATCGAAAATAGTTCTTAGTCATACCATGTCAACCTTTTAATCCAAGGACTAACACTTTCAAGTGTTGTAAATTGATCTACAGGTCAATACAAGTCATGCAGCTAATGAAAGATTTAGAGGAATGAACTCAAGTTAATAATAGACTAAAATGGTTGTCTTGAGACAGGAAATTGCTCATAGATCAGATGGCATATGACTGTTTACCCCATTATTAACATTTCTATCAAAATTGAGAGTCAATTTTATTAATCCAACGTTTGAAAAAGTCCACACAAAAGGTAAGAATTAAATGCATAAATATCTCTATTCATTTATAACAATATAAAAGTTTGATTAAAACTATATGCTTCACATAATGTTTTTCCATAGAAGAGAGTGTTGAAATATGTTATTTTCAAATAAAAATCAACAAAATAATCTCATGAGCCAAATATGTTACTTTAAAACTTCATGTAACACAGAAAAACTAACTTCAAATCTCAAGCATAATAAAATAGTTTTGAAAACTCAAAAACCAAATAAAAACTAAGTTCAAGTTCAAAAGTAGATTGCTGGAAATTCTATTTTGCACCATAAATCGTAAACAGGAGGGAAAAACACACAGCTGGGACCAAAATGAGAGTAAAAACCATGGATGTTTACATTATGAACCATTTAAAATCTAAACACATTATTGGTGGGAAGTATCCTTTCTAAACTTCTAGTATAAAACAACCACTTTTGATGATCTCAAAAATAGATAAGAGGAATATAGGGTTGATATAAAAACAGAAAGGAAAGGGGGATTAAAGAGGGGAAAAAAAGCCCCAAGTCAGCCTGCTTTTGCAAGCTTCTTGTTTTGGGTCCTTGGACATAAAATAATAGTTCATTATTATTACATATGAACAAATAAATATAAATGTAGGAGGCCAACTTCACAAATAAAGCTTTTTCCAAGTGCTTTTTCTTCTTCTTCTTCTTCTTCTTCTTCATCTTCTTCTTGTTTTTTTTTTTTTTTTTTTTTTTCTTGTTTTCCATCTCATGGCCATCCAGACAATAATAAGATAAAATTTGAGGGCTTACTGAGGAAAATGGAAGTTTATGGAGCTGATTTGCCACTCAGGATCTCAACTGACCCAACTCTGAAGAACCAAATGAAGATGGTGAATGGGAGATTTGAGAAAAATGGTTGTTGGCTTCGCCTCAACAACAGAGCTATTAACATGCCAACAATACACATTCTCCTAAAAAACAATTTCACTGCATAATTATTTCTCTCCCAGATGTATATAGTGCGCGTACTTTACAGTAATCGTAGCACGGGTCACCGTGCCTTTCTAGACATTTTCTTCCCTCTTGATCTCATTTTCTTCCTGACCAGATGCCGAGTTGAACTGCTCTTGTAACTGTAAGCCCAAAATTGAAAATTAGTAGAAATCTAAAGGCATGTTTATGGTGATTTTGAAAATCATAAATCACTTCTAAACATGTCTTGAATAGATTTATGTCTTGAATCATCCAAAGTCTATTCAATCATGTGAAAATCGTTTATAAGAAATTTAAAAATTAACTTTTCTTTATGGAAACTGTGGAACTCTGGTTTGAAGAAACCAAAGAGTTTTTCATGAAAAAACATTGACTTGGATGGAACGCTATGATTCTGCTCGATTGAACGCATCTTCATGGTGCTCATTATCCAAATTTTTTCAGGACTACTCTTCGCAGGAGATTGTTTTAAATTGGCCAGCCTTTATAGCCTCCCCACCTTGAAGCTCTAGTTTTTCTTGTCTCCCAGATCAAGCCTTCTGCTCTAATCAGCTTTTGCTCAATCAAGGATGACTATTATTTTTGCTTTGTTTTCGGCTTGCTGCCTTGCTTTATCATCTTTTGGCCTTGTAATGTGGTCTTTACTTTGTTATTGTTATGTTGTATTGCTTTTATTTAACCTATTATGTAGGTTTTTATTTTCGCTTATGGATGTGATGAGGGCGTTAAGGAGGTGTCAACCTAGTTGAGATGCCTGGGTGCACCTGCTGATCCTCCCCCTCCCCCTTTGCTCTTTGTATGTCCCTCATGTACTTTGAGCTTTGTCTCTCAATTTTCATTATTAATAATACTGAGACTCGTTTCCTTTTTAAAAAACCAACAACTGTGGAACCCTTCTAAAGATAGAGTTTCTTTCCAACTAAGATACTATCTAGCTTTAGCCCAACGAGAGACACGAAACATCACCAAAGAATAGAAATAAACATTAGTTTGATTTTGAACTTCACATAAGTGAATGTAACCATTTCAAAATCACTCTTGAACATGCTCTAAATACTCAAAAGTTTCAACTTTGGTTTTGAACTCATCAATGAGAGTCATGTCATGAAGCTGTTTGTAAGAAAAGGAAACGAAATTTGGAATGTTGTAGTAGTCATCGTAGGGCAAGTAAAAGATTGGACAACTCACTTGAATGTATTTCAACTTTTCAGCGGTCAATTCATAAGTCAAATGCATCATTCTGGAAAGAAAACAAAGATCACAGTGAAATATATACATCTATAACATTTTGTTAGTTCAAGCAAAATTTGGAAAAATATGCACAACAAAATTCTACAAAAGCAAACGCACCTAGCTTGAAGTTCAGAGACTTTCCGCAGAAGTAAACGCTCTCTCTCAACCGCTGCTGTTTCAGCCTGCCAAAAGGAGGATCTCTACATATCAGAAAGGTGAGGCTTTCTATACCCTCACCTATCTACTTGCAATTGCATCCCATAGAAAATTGTTAATCTGAGCTAAAGAATATTTGAGAAGGAAGATAAATTTCTAGAAGCCCTAGTTTTACAAATTCATTTTCACTTCCTGCAGTTATAATCGAATTGAGGTTGTCAGTTGTCAGATTTATAAAAGCATATTAATGTAACTTGTTAAATTGCTTAAATTTCACATTCTCGCATCCCCAAATCACCCACATAATATTCAACCAGTTCAAACAGAATCTAAAAATGAATCTATGGAAACTCAACAAGAGACATATTTTATATAAATTAGAATATTGTGCAAAAATAAATGTAGGAAGACAGACAACTGATCTTATTCAGGTAAGGTTGTTAGAGCAACTGTTTCCACCAATCATATAACAAAACAACATGAGCAAGAAGGTAAAAGAATCAAGTACATAATTGAAGGCATAAAAGTTGTATATTGATTGCTTACACTTCCATTATTCTCTGAGCTTCGGGGCAATGGAGGTAACTTTCCATTTTGAGTAGCTTGTATTTCAGGGAGGAAAAGAGTTGCATGTTAGGCAAAAAACCATATAAAATAAAACGTCAGCCATCAAATAATACCTTTTTTACTTACCATCAACCACGTCTGCTGTTTGTAAGCTATTCAACAAGTTCACGATAAGATCCTAAAACCACAAGAAAAGCTTGTTTCTTAAAGACTGAATTTGACACCAAAAAAAAAAAAAGAAAGTTGATGTAGAGTACAAAAGTCAACCAAAGCCTTAAGGTTTCTACCTGTTGAATCGAGGTCTGATGGAAAAGATTCTGAAGATGAGGCAGAAGAATTGATGTGGGCATGTTCGTGTTGGAAGCCTCCTTAGGGGGTTGGCTGACAGACTGAGAACAGAAACATAAGATCATATCACAGAGATAGACAAAGGTTAATTTATTCCATGACTGCCACGAAAATATAACTCCACCTATAGCTGGTTGTGATTCATAAAGGAAGCATACAAAATAAAGTTTTTTCCCTTTTGAATCAAATAACCAAACATACTCTAATCACTAAATATTAAATAATGTTTATATACATTGTGACAGATCTCCAAAGCAACCAACAAAAGAGCAAGGGAAAAAAATTTATATAAACAACTTTCTGGGGAACAAGTGCATCGATATATGATTCTCCTAGGTCGTGATATAAAATAATTTGTCTAAAGTAACTTTTGAATTCTAGTAATCATAATAAGAAAAAAGAAAACAAGGACATCTTACTAACCTGCTTGGAATCGAAAATCCAATCACCAACACTAGCCGACTTTCGTAGAGGAGAGTTCTGAACACACATCAAAGTAACAGAAATAAGAAAATGGACATCAACAAGCCCAAAAATGATCATAGCAAGGAATGATAATGAACCTGTGAAGACCGACGTGAAACTGTGCTCAATGGAATATCCTAAAAACCAGCTTTCAAGTTAGTTCCAGTCAGTGTACATAAGAGATTAAATGCTCGTATAGCCTTACCTTTACAAGATCTAGGTTCTCAGACGTCACTGAAAAACGCCCCTTAATTTGTACAAGATTAGCTTTGGATTTGTCATCCATTGAATCTCTAAACCCTGTAAAGAGTAATAAAAAAAAATTATAGCCAGAAAAACTTCCAACCAGGAAATACAATTTGGCTCACTATCACTATCAAGCAAAAGCTTGAATGCTGGGGCTTGAGCAAGACATTGAGGTCAGTTTACTATTCTAAACACCATTGCATGAATTTAAGTTTGTAGGCTCTCTCCATATAGTTGACTTCTTCTAGAGTTTATATAATTAGATAGTCATGCTCTGATAATGAGCCTAACATCCAGTAATGACATTTTCTGTCCTTCAACCAATTTCTACCATTTACGATAATCAAGGTCTCGGCCGTGTTAAGACTAAGACATGATTCCCGGATTTAGCCGGTGGTCCTTGACCATGTCCACACGTAGCGGTGTGAATAGGTCATTCTTATCAGTCTTAGCGAAGGGAACCCTAATAAACAACATTGAAAAACATGAGATCCCTATCATTGAAAAAAAAATATGTTGCAAAAGCATGACAAGCAGCAATCTTCCACACAGGCGAGGTCCCATGCTCACCATATTAAAAGGAGTTCTAATAACAACCACTGAGCAAAGAACCTCTACATGTAATGCAATAATAACCTCAAATTGATTCAGATCAAAACAAAGAGACAGCACAATATCAAATAAATTTCATAAAAAAAGAACGTTTAAGAAAAAAGGGGGCTGAAGATGTAAACCAGTTTCTTAATTATCAGAGTAAAAGAAGGTGAACAATTATTTCCATTACATATAAAAGTAAGTGCCATTGTATTATCATGCTGTAGTTTTCTTTTGACTGATTAGCCAAGAATCTATATGATTGACCTGAAAACAGGTTGTCGACTACAAAATGACTTCCTCAATGAATCAGTTGGATGATCCTTGGTCGAAAGGATTCTGTTTCTTTAAAAAAGAACTGGATTGAATAATTAATAGATTTGACATTGAGTGTCAATTAAAAATTAAATATGAGGTATTGAACACAGCTATTACTTAACAGCTATGACCTCATTACCTCCAGAAGGTTTTATGGGTGCTGATAGGCTGTTTGCTGAGGCGCGGTTTGGCAGCATTAGTGGACCACTAAAGCTTGGAGCTTGCCGTGCTTCTCGACGATTTTTTTCAGCAGATGGTTGAATTTCAGAATCAAACCTAACAATCAGCAGTCACAAAAATATTATTGCTACTGTCATAGCATTAAACCAGCTAAATATAAACAGCTGCATGATTCAAGTAAATAGCGGTTAGTTGTTCAATCTCTTCTTGTTCCACACAAGCTTTGATTTGGATTATCAGGTAAAATTTTATGGTCCCACTACTGCACCCCAACCTTGTTTCTTGAACTCAAATAGTACTCAAGGTCTGGTCCAATTGATTTGTCACAAAAAGATCTTCCTCCCCATTTTAATACCGTTAACCACACGGGATTAATTGGGTCAGAACTGGAAGGATGGATGTGAGGCTAATACATAGCAGGAAGGGACAACAGATAAAACTACAGGTTCTATAGGTGCTATTTTGCACAACTGTAGCCCCTTCCCTTGAATGAATAGGGTTTCCTTCTGAGGGCTTGTCTTTTCATGTCTCCTAGTATTCTTTCATTTTTTCCGTAATGAATGCAGTTGCTTCAAGTTTTAAAAAAAAATTACAAGAAAGTAAAAGGGTTGCAGATATTTTTCTTTCTTCAATTTGAAGGTTAGATTATCATGCATTAATACAAATTTGCTTCAGCACAAAAACATTCCAATAAGTAAAAGTACATTCCTGTCCATGCAATGAGAGATAGAAACAAGGTGTTGTACAGGAGTGATTAACATAACTCCCCGTACTAGCATCATCTCAAGAAGCAATCCAGCAAATGATGAAACTTATAAATATGAAACCATGAAAAAGAACAAACCTCTCAGAGCCTCGCACTCTTTCTGATAAAGAATGACTGAGCACAATGCCAGGTAAAAGTGGACCACTTTGAGTTTGACGACCTTTTGGCATTTGGGTTTTGGTCTTGCCTTGTACAATGTCTTGGCCAGAGGTAGAAGCTTCTGCTTCAGTGCTAGTTCCATTTCTCTTTCCAATTTTTTCTTGCAACCCCGCTTTCAGAGCATCACTTTCCACAAAGTTTCCCCATTTGTTCAAGCACTCTACTTGTGACAATCCCTGACCACTTGCTCCTACACCACGTTCATCCTGAGATGATTCATTACACGAATTGAAATTCCTCAAAATAGATCGAGGATAGAAGGCATCCTGACAATTACAAAAACTACAAATGAGTACATCAAAACTGGTTGAATAATTAATGAACTTGTAGAAGGAAAAAGTTGGGAGTTAGTAAAACTCTGACCTTAACACTACAAGAATTTATATTCTCCTCCTCTTCCTTCATCTCTGCCATATCATCATTCACCTATCCATACATATAAAAATTAAGGATAGAATCTGACTAAAGAACAGAAACATAATCAAGTGAAATTTTACTGTGGTTAATAGAGCAGTATGGAAAACTGACACTTACCAGGGAAGCTTGGGCTTTCAAATCCTCAACATCAAAGTTCCACGCACTTACTCCTCGCTGGTACTCACTCTGGTGAAAGCAAGATACAATACACCCAGTAAAGAAGAACTCATAGAAAAGATAAATTGTGCATGATTTAAAAGAAGAAAAATCCCCACCCCCACCCCCACCCCCTTTCTTAATAACAAATGGAGATTTTTTTTTTAGTGTTCGGGTAGAAACAAATAGATCAAAAGAACACTCTGATGTGGTAGGATTAGGGTAAAGTAAGGTATGGTGGTCAAATTTTTAATTGATTAGGATTAAGATTAATTTGCTTTCTAATTCCTATAAATAGAGAATTTGTCTTCTTGAACCGGTAACTTTGATTGATTCTTGGTGAGAGTTCTCCTTTTGTCTCTTAGGCTACATCACACCATGTACGGACAAAAGAAAGAGATAATAAAGGGGTCCTTCAATTGTCTTGCGGAGACAATTCAACACTTCTAAAAAACCTTGCGAAAACCCAATTATATAGGACAGACTTCTTGAGTTAAAAATGAGAAGAAAGACCTCACCAAAAAATTCATGGAAAACAGGTACTATCAAATGAACAAGAGTGGATAAATGGTTTGAGAAATATTTCCAACCTGTGACAATGCTTCTTGCTCTGCTGAAGGCATTTTCTTTAAGGCTAGCTGGGCAGCATCTTTAAGCTGGAATATCATACAACACATCAGATTAATGAAGTCATGACATGTTTGTTGTAAAGCAGTGGAGAGGTCACCTGCAGGTCCTTTACACGATGTGAAAGAGGAGGCAAATTAGCGAATAGTTTCTTCAAAGAAACCTCTGGAGGCTTAGCATTCTTGAAAAAGGAGTGCTTTAGAAGTTTCTCAGCTGTTGGCCTCTTGGCTTGATCTTTCACCAGGCACATTGCAACCATTTCTTTAAAAGACTGATTACAACTGGAAATCCTCTAATTAGAATACATCTATTAAATATTTACAAAGTACAATTCATGGACTTGGTTCAGCGAATTGCCATTCAATAAAAAATCAAGCTATTATTGATAATATAAACAATGAATAAACAGTAACCTGAAAACAGACTAGGTATACATAAATATGTAGGATGAATTAAAGCTACAAACGACAGGGAGATAAGAACCAAATTTTTGTCTGTGGGCCGGGTTTGGTCTAAGTCTTAAACCATTAAGAAATGCATAAGCTTTAGAACACAGAGTTAACTAGGACTATATTAGAAATGTTGGCATCATTGGGCTGGGAACCCTACCTAAAACTGGTCCGCAAAATCCCAAGCTTGATAGAACATACAGAGGAACTCAAACCAAAGCAACATTTTTTGTAAGTATAAACTTGTCATCAATATATAACGGTATTTTGCATAAAAATACAACTGAGTAGTTCATTCAATAACTTCAGCCATGAGGGAAAAAACCAACGAAACACCAATACCTTAGAGAACCGTTTATCTCTATCATAATCCAGCCCAGGAGGAGCATTTTGTATGGTCATAAGAAGCACCTATTAAGAAAACAAGGGCAAAGGGTACAAAAAATGAAATGAAACTGTCAGATGTGGAATAAACATATCATGAATAAAGCTCAATTAAGTGCAAGTCAGCATGCCTTCATTGGAGGATATTTTGAAAATGGCGCATGACCATGAGCCAACTCCAAAGCTGTAATACCAAAGGACCAAATATCAGCCCTGCACATAAGAATGAAAGGAATCAATGAGAGGCCTTCCTATTATTTGAGAGAATTTGGTTCTCCCTGGTGAAGGGAGGAGAAACGGCATCCTATACCCATGTTACTATTAAGCATTGGCATCCAAAAGTAAACAAACCAAAAATAATTAAAGCAAAAACCAATTAGTTTAATTAATTCATTCGGTGTTAATTATTCGTTTCAAAATAAGAAATAATCCATTTCAAATTCTTTATAGGTAATGTATTCAACGAACATTGCTAAGAAATCTAATTTACCTTTATGCAAATAATCTACTAAATAAAAATATTGTTATATTTTAGGCAATAAACAAATGATTATTTAAAAATCTCATTCATAAATACTAACCAACATCGTTCTATTCCAGGCATCACATGCCCAGCCGCAAATTTTGTTCTTAAATACCAAACATGCTCTTACAGTTTTATGGGCGGAAGGTAAACGTTGGTTGGCTGTAACTTTTTGTTTTATTCATGAAATTTGTTTCTTCACACACACTACTAACTTCAAAAATAGTTACTTCCCACAAAGGGAATTGGGGAGCCATGTAATAGCTGAAAATGAAACAAACAGCATTTCATGCTCAAAGCTTGAAGATACAAGGATCTAGAACTCTATATTATGTACTCGACAACAATAAAGATGAAAAAAAAACAAAAGATTAAGTCATTGTGAAAGTAAACCTAGAAATTGTATGATAATTTGATCGGAAGTCTATAACAAACAAACTCACTTGGAATTATATCCCGTTCCTGGTTGCAATACCTCTGGTGCCATCCTAATGGAAAAGTTAAATTGGTCAAATGTGATTGTTGTTGGTAAATACTTGGTTATCAAAAACACGAGTGGGTTGAAAAGTATTCCTCTAAAAAATAAATCTTACCAGCATGGAGTTCCCACAAAGGTATTTCTGGAGCGCTGTCTATCACCTGTATCAAACATGCAAGCTGAAACACCAAAATCAGCAAGCTTCACAGACCCATTACTATCAAGTAGTATGTTTCCAGCCTGCAAAAAAAATATTAAAAGTTAACAAAATAAGAGCCTTCTCATTAAATGGTTATGCTTGAATGGAGAAAGGGGACAAAACCATAGATTAACGTGAAAGGAGTTACTAGACCTTCACATCCCGATGTATGTGTCCTTGACGATGAAGGTACTCCAAAGCTTTAAGAGTCTCTTTCAGGATAGAACCAATAGCAACCTCTTCAAAGCCATCTGAGTATGCTGTCTTCATTAGGTGCAAACAAGAACCCTCTGCCATGAATGGCATGACAACCCAAAGGTTTCGTTCAACAACAAATGAACAATAAGCCCTTACAAGGTTTGGATGATCTATCAAACTCATCGTTTGAGCCTCCCTCCGTATATCATCCTGTCAAAACAGAAGATCCTCTGTTATTATAAGACATAACTAAGAGTCACTAACTTAGTGTTGTTACAGTATCAAGCAAAAGAATTTAGCCAGCATTTAAAGATTAAAACAAATCGTGAGTACTAAAATATTTAAGGGCCCTCTTGGAACAAGTGTAATTTCCATAAAGTTCTTTGTTTTTAAATTGGATTTCTAATCCCTTCCTTCTTGAAATTCTCATTTTGTTAAAACTCCTCTTTCACACATTCATGCATAGAGAGAGGACGGAAGGCATATAAGGAACCTCTAGTAGCTGTCAATGATGATATAAAAAGAAGACCACACATATCTTTACCATTACAACTCAAAAAGGTAGAACACAATTCAAGAGATGGAAACCAAGACCACCTATCAGTGCATTACTTGCTCTACTGACTTGTCACTATGAGAAAAACTTCAGAAGGTTATTGAACGTACCTGGGTTCTAGACAGATTATTGGAGCTCTTTTTCCGTCCCTTTTTTTCTTTTTTGTACCAACAATTCCGATCTTATGAACAATTGAAGAAGCTAGGAGAAATTTTCAGAACTTTTTTCGTTTTAAAATAACACAAGGAAGATGGTTTGTTCTATTTAATATGGTATTAACATAACATATTGACTAGGTTTCTAGCATCTAGGATTTCTTTCAGGCTCGGCCGATAAATAAAGCCAGCATTCAGCATATCTCCATCCCCAAACCCATGCCAAAATCACTCTGTTCTTGAACCTCCTAACAAAAAATGGAGATACGGCTCATGCCAAGCTTTTCTTGACGCCATTCATATCCCACTTTCACGGCATACATTTCTGCAGTAATCTTCATCTCGATCTAGTACAAAGTTTCAAACTTACTGATTTGAGAAGGAATAAAAATTCCAAGCTAAATATTTTGGTAAACCAAAAAATAAAAAATAGTAATGATGGAACCGAGAAACAGCTGTACTAAAGTCACTTCAGTTTTTACACATAATCTAACCTCAAAGGAAACCACAAAAGTCGTCTTCAACCAACAACTACGCTCATATCCCCGAATTTCACCAACAAACATAAAAAATCAAAATTACGAAAATTTAACAAATCCGACATCACAAAGAGGATGAAACAAAGCTGAATTAGTAAAAGGAACCAAATTATCACGAGGTTAAAAATCAGCAAGCAACTCTTCATCCCCACTTGAACACAAACTAACTAAATCAATAACAACTCAACCCCGATCTTAAACAAACAAGCGGAAAACGTCAAGTAAACAAATACAAAAACACAAAAAAAAAAAAAAAAAAAAAAAAAAAAATTAAGCTAATTAACAACAATTGAGAGCAGAAAAACTAACAAGATTACTATTGCAGCGATCAAGATCCAAACACTTGATGGCGACGACTTCATTCGAGGGAGTATAGATCGCTCTAAAAACAGTAGCACTAGCACCATAACCAATCTCTTCAAGAAGCTTATAATCAGTGGAATTAGCGGTGTAGGTCCTTTGTCGTCCACCCATCATGCCCATAACCTAAAGAAACAGTTGGCAACAACCAGGAAGAAGTCCGATCGGAAAAGCAGTGCTAGAGTGGGAAAATGAGTGAGAAGAAGGGTGTCTATCAGAAGGTGTGGCGATAAAATATGAGGTCGTTGACCGCCATTGAAGCGGTAGAGAGAGAAAGAGGGGGGAGAAGAAAGGAGAGAGAAGGGGGGGGGGGAGAAGGAAGAAATTGAGGGGTGAAGATGCAAATAGAGAAGAGTTCAAGGGTGATGACGTGTCCACGGCCCACCAAGGACAAACCAGCCCATTGGTGATGCCAACCAAAGTATTTCCAAAGTACTCTTTCTAAATAGTTCTTCCCTATCTCATCACCTCTCTCTCTCTCCCTCTCCTTAGGGTTTCGTTTTCGACTTCGACACATGTGCGCATCGAGATTCAAACTCTTGATCTTTCGGTTGAAAATATACGGCATAACTAATGAAAGTGTGTTTATGTTGGTTTTTCAAAATCGATTTTTATAACGTGTTTGGTTTAAGAAGTCTGGAACTATGATATAGAGTTGTAAACTCTACTCTTTGTTTGGTCCAAGAAGTTTCTAGCTTTCACGGTTCAAAGCACATCAATCTTACATTGTGGAGGTTTCACGACTTCACAACTCCATTGGTGTCACAAATTCTTTTAGGGATGTTTGGGCTAAGGAGTTGAGAAGTGTAGAGTTTGTGAAATCGTTTGTTAGTCTTACAACTAGAACATTATCTTATTAACTTCTAATACTCGCAACTTTCACAACTTTACTCCTTACCTGAAATACTCTTTTAGAGTTGTTTTAGGTTACGATATTGGTTATGTTATTGTTATCATGTTTTTAGTTTATTTTTGTCCATAGATTCAAAATATGTACTTTAAGTCATTTTTTATTTTGATCCATATACTTTTTTTAAAATAAAAACCTATTTCGGTTTTAGTTCCTTTAAAAAATAATCAATTTTAATGTACGCATCTTCGTTTTTATTCAATTGAATTTTTAGTTTTACACTCCATTCACTGTATATGTTTCTTAAAATGTAACCTTGAATTTTTATTAAGAATATTTACAAGATATCAAATTTATACTAATACCTTGCAAAATAAGGATCAAAAGAGTCGATTCCTTAAAAGTATAGAAACCAAAGTCATCATTTTAAAAACCTTCTAATTCTCTTTTTAATCTTCTCATTAACTATTTGATAAATGGATAAGTGACTTTCAAGTATATATTTATTAACATGCTAACATTAGTACAATTAATATCATATAGGTTAAGTATTGAACGAATGAATTTTTGGTAGTCGAATAACGAACATGACTAAAACAGTGACACTAAAAGAAATATTTGAGCTCGTTGAAACATAGTCCAACTAGTATACATTATGCGTTATCAACTAATTACTTTTTTTTCACAAAGGAAATTATATATATATATATATATTAAAAAGCTATATTTAATTAATAAAATTATAAAATGCACATATGTCAACGAAAAAATAGCTTTCAAATAATTTTCAAAATTATTCTTTTCACATTGATATAAATTCTTCAGAGTAAAAAGAGTAAAAAGAATATACCCTTTCATTCATGTTTTCTCACTTTACGTTGTTGACATTTTATCTCATGAAAACGTCATTCTACCTATATGTTTACAAATTAAATCCTATGTTTATCATCGTAATAATTGAATTAAAAAATATTGTATTTGTATATACATCACACAAAGAAGAAAAAATTTAATTATATATTATTTGTATACGTCATTTTACTTATTATCGAAAAATCATAACAAATAAGTAAGTTCGGTAAACAGTAAGAAAATTTTCAGATAGTTTTATTGTAGTCAAGTATGAGTTATAAGAACAAAGTATTTCAACTATTATAATGGAAGATCAAAATATTGATTAGTTGAACTATAATATCCTATTCTACCCCATGCATGTTAGGGACCAAAAGCAAGCATTGAATATCAAGTCTCTACTAAAAGTTGAAACAATATATATATATATATATATGTATATAAGAGTTTTCATATGGCATCGTGCTCTACACAAGGTATGTAGGTTTCTTTTAAACTTTACGATTATGCAACACCTAAAAGATTGAATTATTAGGGTGTTCGAGCCACCAAGTTGAAACTTGGTGGAGTGAGTTGCATATTCTCAATTATAACAGTTTACAACTATTATAACATACAATAATTAACTATGATATTACGATTTCAAATCTCTCTTTTTTTACAATGATTATTATTTATGCTCATTCTCTTTCTTACTCTTTGTTACAGTGTTTACTATATTCTACTTAAACTAAAATAGTTTACACTCCAAATGTAGACTATAACAACTAAAACTGAAATAGTTGGTATCCTAAACACATTTAATTATAATTCACTAACTATAATAATTAATTCAGTACCCTTCTTAACTTTTAGAATAGTAACTAATATCAAGCATTAACTTATGCTCGAATTGACTTATGGATATACTTATAGTTTTTTTAAAACAAAGTGAGAAGTGAAGGGGGAATAGAGACAAAGGACACATTCATTGTCAAACAATGCAAGTTTCTATTGAAGAATAGAAGACATAAGGATTAGGTCAACATCAACATAAATGAAGTGTTTGTGCCACTTTTCTCTTCATTACCATTCTCTCACTCTCTTTCTTTCCTCCTCCTCCTTCTCTTATTGATTGATCGTACAAATACTATGCAAAACGAAAGCCCTCTCCCTAAGTAGCCAACCAACAATTACACACACCCATTGTCTTCTCTTTTAACTTCCTCTCCATCTACAAACACAACAAATTTTTTCTTTCGACCTATAACAAATAGAATTTAGAAGACCAACACTTTCTTCTATTCTCCCATTGGAATTCTACCTATTCATTCTCACGTCTTCTTACAAATCAATTTTTCTAAGATTCTTACAACAAGAACTATATGCAAACGTTTTATGATATTTATGGCTTGTACATTTTTAAAAAAATATTATAATAGTGATCTCAAAGTGGATACTAACATTGAAATATACAACTCTATATACATATATTCTAGCCTTCTAGGTTAGATACATGTTGTAGTCCCTATTGTTTAGGTGCTTTTTTTGATCAATTTAGCCCTCTCTTTGTTGGATAACTTTTAATTAAATATCAACTTCAATTGTAGTAGGTCAAACTGCATTTTAAGGTTGTGAGTTTACTACTCAAACTATTTAGGTTTAGAAGAACTTCAAAGATTTTAATTTAAAAGATCCTTTTTAGGCACTTAAAATTGATTCCAAATAGATCATTTTCACCCTCTCATAAACTATATCAAAAGTCCATAACCTATTTCCAAATCTGGCAGCTACGATTATTGTAGCTTAGATATACAAAAGTCTTCCAACTTTATTACTTCACAAGCATTCACTTTCATCATTCCGTGTGTATTATTGCAAGTTCTCTCTTCACTTAAGAATTGTTGAATATTCATTCAACAAAAAGAAAAGAGGTTAGATTACAAGTTCAACTCTCTGAATATTGAGTTGTGTCCTGGCAAATAAGAAGCATCAAGATAAAAAGTGACAAAAATAGATTCAAACCATATCGACCAAATGATAAGTTCTAACATCCCGTTGGCTATTAGTTTTCTTGCCAACCAAACCAAATGCAGCAGAGTCCATTGTTCATTCACTGTAGTGAAGGTACTCACAAGCCAACCCAACTCATAAACATTATACATATAAATATATAAAAATGTCAAAAACATCAAAACCTTATGAAGGTATTATTGAAAATTTCAGAGGCTTCCTATGTTTATAAATCAACTAATACAAAATTGAAAGTAAGTACAGAGTTTGTAATTAATTAACTCTTAAAAATTGAACTTATTCAAATAAGTTAACAAACTAATTTTATTTTCCAGGATCTATTGATAAAAATAGTAAAATTAATTTGAAACTCTCTCATTTCTCAAGGTCCAAAACCGTACCATTTGTGCGTGCTGTTAATGAACGACATGTACAAATAATATTATTACACTTGAAAAGGAAAGGTGACTAGAGAAACATGTGTTTAAGCACTGGAAAAGCACCCCAAAATTGTGCGTTTCAATCTAGAGAAATGAATACTCAATCTACTATTGTGAATTAAGCATAATATATAGACATCAAGATAGTATCATTGATACATTTTTGTGTACTTGGTAATAATCAATCAACCTGTTATGATGCCAGCCAAAACCTCATTCTTGCCTCGAGCGTAGATCGTGTAAACTAATCTAACTGCATCAAGCCATCCATCGAGTGCGTCCCATGAGTCGGCAACCTGATAGAAACAACCAAGGTGATCAGTGCACTCCACTCTAGCAGTAGTTACTCGAGACTCGAACATATCATCAGATAATAAGACATGATAATCTTTCAGATTTGGTCAAAATTGATAGGTTGAACGTCGTTTTTTTTTTCTCCTTTTTCTTTGTTGTTATCGTTAGTTTACGTTGTTAATGGTTTTTCCTCTTTACCATCCTATTGGATAAGCTACTTTCAATTAAATTGTTTTCAATTGAAACAAATAATTAAAATCATGCTAGAATAGGCTCACCAAGAAAATGGGTCCATGGATTGTGTCAATGCAGAGTCCAGCACCAGGTGGTAAAGTAAGATCGGCACATGCGGATACAGAGACGATATCAGGAATTTGTACTTTGATTGTCCTGTCGCCATTCAAGGTACTTCCAGATCTTCCTAAAATACTAGGGGATGTTTGTATTTGTTCCCCTCCTATGTTAAGCTGAAAGAGGATTAGCCATGAGCAGCAGTTTAACGTCAGTTTCTTCCAAGGTTAAGTGATAAAAGAAAATAAATAGATAAATAAAATTGTACCTTTTGCAATACATCATGATTTAGAAAAAATTGTGAACGTTTCCAATCACTGTGAGGAGCCAGAGGTCTCCCCACAGGAGGTGCAGTCAGGTATCCAACTTTTAGATAGGGTAATGGCAGCTGTCAAAAAGCCAAGATCCATTAAGTTCACAAAAAAGTAATTACGTATCAAGGGATGCCACCACCAAGTCATTTAAAAAGGACATGTGCATTTGAATATAAGATAAGTCCAAATTCGGACGGTACAGATATCTTGGAAATTTAAAAAAACACAGTAAAGTGCTTGAATGGGGTATATGCTAAAGTTGTAACGACATGACATATCACGACTCTACATTTTGACTGCTAAAGTAGTCTTCATTGATACAGTAAACATGAAACTTAAACATACCCCAACTGTTGATCACATCATAGGCCTAATATGGAACCCAATATGACATTTCCAGCTTCAATTATTTTAGAACTTTGTACAGATCTTTCGCATCTTCCCATTAAAAGACCAATACAACGCATATTAAACTAAACCATATGAAAAATACAGGCAACCGGTTTATACTGAGCAAATAATAGAACACAAGACATGAACAAGTGTGATCCGCATTATTTGAGGGGAGTCAGAACTAACCATGGAGCGGACCAATCGTAAGGCGCTGCTATACACCTATTAAAAACAAAAATCAAAATTTCAAACTTGCGCAGAAATACATGTTTAATTGTTGGTAAGAATCTAAAAGAAGCTGGACTTACAGAGTAGTTTGGTTTTAGAGCATGAGCAGCTGCAATATAAATAGCAGATTGGCTGTATAACTCATTGGGGGAAACATCCTTAACATTTCCTGATCCACCAGTTCTTAATGTGTCCTCAGCTAATCCATACTGTAGATGCCAGAAATGAGTTTAGGTTTGAGCAAATTTATGTTATCTGATCTGAATAAACCAAGAAGTCTTCCTTCCCATTGTCATTTAAAGAAACAGAATTCAAGACGCTCTTAAATACAGCTATACAATACAGGTTGATGAAGTTATTCTAAACACAGTTCATTAAATAGATGTAAGGTCATGTAATTTCCATATCTAAAGCAGGTAACAGACTCACCAGAACAGTGCCAAGGTTGTAGATTGCTCGATGAAAATCAAATTGCAACTGTATAGCAGCACGGAACTGCAATGGAAGAAAACTGAGTAATCAAGGCATAGAATATAAAAGTAAGTTTTAACGTGTAAACAAAAGGCTGGAATTATTTGGTATTTAAATGTTTCAAAATAATAGGTGACACCTTACTGATAGCTGTTTTCACAATTGTCTGCTTTTCTCGTGCCGGCACAATCGCACTGAGTTCCTGAAATGGATCGTGAAGTCAATAAAAACAAATTTTTACATTCTTTGTGGTTGCATAGGTGAGGTGTGCAAGAGAGTCTTTCATACAAAGATTAATCTAATGTGAAAAACATAAGTACCTGTAGGGCAAGCCCCCAATTATTTAGCGCCTGAAACAAACCCAGAAAGGGTTAGAATTAAGGTATTTGCAAAAAAATTAGTTCACGCGTTTCATTAAAGTTATTGAGGCTTAGAATCAATTTCACAGAAGAGGACACACAATGCAAAGGAAGAAGAAAGTCCCAGAGACAAATTTAAGCAAGTGGCTTTTTTAGCAGTTTCTTGGGATGTACCTGGGGACTATTCCAGTTGAGTTGGACAGCTTTTTCATAATTTTTAGTAGCCTGAAAGATAGAATAATTGCAATGATCAGTTGGTAAGAAAATCATTTTTTTTCCTCTGGAAGGTATGAAATTACAAAAGAGGGGGATGACAAAAAGGAAAAAATAATTACTGTAAATTAGATGAATGTGGAAACAAGGGAGTAGTAAAAGAACACATGCAGTTCTTTTTTCATTCTTCATTTCTCCTTTCGAAATTTTTATTTATTCTAAATTTTTCAAGTCTGAAATATGTTAGTCAGATTAGGTGTCATAACTATTTAGGATAGAATTTTAATAAGATCGATTCAGTCCCCCAATTAATCAGTATTCTAATATCAAGGCACCTCTATTTGTGTTTTACAAACATTTCGATTTTTTTATTACAATATTGATGATGAAGTCTCATTAGACATTTTATTTATTAAACAGTTTAACCACCTAAATGACGCTTTTGAAAGAAAATAAAGTTTTTTCTTTTTTTCTTTTTTCTAGATATAAAATTTCAAGTGCTTGGGCAGAGATCCAAACATTCAACGCATAAGGAGGCTTAAGGCTATTGATTCCTTCATCTTCACCAAGTCAAGAAATCGAAGACAATATTTAACAAAAGCACGTATGGTAAAAGAAACGTTTCATCAAAAAAGAGAAGAAAATAGCACAAAATGGAGAAGGCCAAGAGTGTCCATGGAATCACAGTGATCAAATTAGCACAGTAAATAGCCAAATTTTGAATCTTTTCCAATCCTGGAGGAAATTGTGGACAGATACAACCCATAAAGGATAGTGCTCATCCTCTCCAGTCATGGACATTCCCAAATTCCAAATGATATCCATACATTAGAGATTGAAGTTTTTGTTTATAAATGTGTAATGACGATAACCTACTAGGGATGGAAGTATAAACCTGCTTCCACAGTTCTTCGGCCTCCTTCGTACGACCACGCATTTTGGCCCGATCAGAGATTGCAATAGCCCAATTATAAAAAGCCTAGGATGCAATCCAAATACATCATTAAGACAGCACCAAAGATGAGTTTTGCAGTTCATGTGAAAGTTGCATACAAATATTTTCTAACTCTGCCAGTACCAAGTATAAACAAAAGCCTACTCTTAGTCATGGTTTATCAAAACCTAAGCTAAGCAGGAATAAGTAGTTACTGATGTGAAAAATGGACCAAAGAAAAACTAATTTTGATCCATCTTGAAAAAAATAATGGCAAAAGAACTCTTAATCTGAATAAATTCATTTCTGGCAGAATCAACATACGTGCTTTTCAAAGCTTGTCCCTCTTTTCGTTTCTTTTGAATCTACTGTCAAATTTTTCGCAACAGCATCTTGAGTAGTAAAAGTATAAAAAGGTTTTTTTACATACATCATGAAGTGTTGGGCACAGATGGGTGGCCTCATCATACTTTTTACAAGCCTCCTCAAGCAACGCATCTTTAGAAGGTGAGGTGGAATCTGGACTAACATTGTCTGCACTCTCCTGCAACACCAGATTTATACAGAGTTTTATCGTGATATTGCTTGAAACAGAACGAAATATCTGTACATTTTGTACTATATTATTATAAAGAAGTTGTACTTGTCTATGCAAAGAAAATTAAATGTCTCCTTGCATTTTATATCCATGATGTCTCTCTATATAAAACATCGACACTTGTACTGGAAGATGTCAGCTAAGTTGTGATATATTTTTATACCAAACACAGAATTCAATTCAGCTAGAATTCTTTTAATGATTCATCAATGAGAGCTCCCTGCCTTGCAACGTTATTGATCAAAAAATGGAAGAGAAGAAAAAAAAAAGTTTTCAAAATGAATAATATAAAGTCTCGAACCTGGAGGACCAAAGCCCAATTGTACAAAGCATCATAGTCTTGACCATTTCTCTCAATTGCACTAGCATACCTGCATTATTTGAATGAAAATAGATGTTTAGAAACAAAGGGCCTCTGTAGGAGTGCCAAAAAGAAAATCTTAAGAAAGAAATGGACTTTCTGTTACTGATATGAAATAACTACATAACATGTTTTATCAATAATTGGGACCAAAGGCAAATTGTAACATATTTTGCCAATAGGTTTACAGTTAACCCTGCCTACATTTTCGGAAAAAATAATAATAATAAGTTTAAAGTACCATTTTGATCCTTATACTTTGAAATTTGTCCAATTTTAGTCCATCTTCAATGAATCTCAAATTTAGTCCTTCGAAAGTTAATTTTTTATCAAAATTGATAAAATAATAATAATAATTCTCATGCAAAGAGACACGGTATATGAATATGTTTTCAAAATTGATAAAAATAATAATAATCTATGCATGCATGAGTTTCCTACTTTTTTCTCGGTTGCAGTGAAAATCCCATTTCCATTCTATCAGTGCATCACAATGACATAACTAGAGCTAAAGCACAAGCTCCTATTGCAAGAAAAGGGGAAATACAGCTCGGCCCTTACTTCAAAGGAATTCAAAGTACAAGATACCAGAACTATTGAGAGAAATATAGACGTAGTTGACAGACCACTACAAGGTACAAAAAGTATTATAATGATACCTCCTAGCAGCAAATGTGAGAATCCTTTGGCGAGAACGACCCTCTTCATCGACACCTGTAACGCTGTTGATCAACTCCATGGCAGCTCTACTCTGTTCAGAATAAGGCTGATGTGGGCTATCTTGATTAAGGCTGTGCATATTCATGCAGTAAATAAAAGAAGAAAAGAAAGATGATAGCTATAAAGACAAAAGGTCGTAACATCAAAATTCTACTCTTGTGAATAGCAACTAAAGATTCCACTGAAAACAGTGAGCATTTTCTTAATTCAAACCAGAGTCAAATGGAAAGAAAGAAAAAGAAAACTAACTAATTGATTAGTATTCAAAAACAAATGGACAGCAGTACCCATAAATTTATTGATTAATTCCAAAATGAGTCATAGAGCCCCTAAAAGTGAAGCTACAAGTAGAGGATGGACAAAGAGAAAATGTAAAAGATGCGTTATAATTGTGAGAAAATAATAGGGTTAAGAAATCAAGGGTCGTGACATGAATGATACTAAGGTACTATTAAAATATTAAGGGTGCATCGGTAATAAGTTAGGGAGGTTGTGATAGTATTTGGCTCTAAATAAACTGAGGGGGTAGATTCCATCCAAGTAGTCGAGTACCTCAAATACTTGGGTTATCCTGTAGCTCTTATCTTTTTATATTTCAATCAATTTAGTTCTATGTGGGTTCTACCAAATTGCAATCCATAAAAATGCATTAGTAAAAGATCTGAATAAACAAATAATGTTGACTATAAAGTAGGGGTGTTGTTGGTTCACGTTTGGTTAATTTTGAACCCAAACCAAAACCCAGCTGCAAGATATATTTGTTTCCTAAAGTTAATCAAACCAACCACGTTCAGTATGAAAATTAAGCAGGCCAAACAGATAACAGAGATTTTTGTTAAGTTCATACCTATGTGGTTAATGGAAAAGTGCAATTGGAATTGGCAACTCAATCCTACCAGACCAAAAATCATCAAAATTGAAATCAAACTAAAGTTTCCTAGTTCCTACCCACCTTATAAAAGCCTATTTGGTCTTATCAAAAATGAAATAAAGGTACATTTTGGTAGAAATGAAATCACCAAAATTTGAAGCCACAAAATCCAATTTCATAGCAACAGAAGTTGATTAGAAATCAAATCAAAGGCAAAGCCAGATGCAAGAAATTAAGCAACATATGAGAGAGAGAGAGAGAGATTGGAAAACAGAAGCAAAAACAATAACAATAAAACTTGTTTCCAACCAAAATTCCCATGGAAAAACTTCATTTCAACAAACCAAAGGATCCTGTTTAAGTCTACCTAACCACTAGAAGTATGCATACACATATAAAATATTTAAATATCCAAACTACAGAAAAGTTCTATAGGAGTATATCGTGGTTTAGGATAAGGTAATATTTAATAAAGGAAAGAATTAAGCCTATCCTGAGTTGGATTGGGTCAATTTGCTACAATTTTCAGATCTAACAAATAATTCGGGGAAACCGAATGGTGAATGTGAACAGCCACATACACACAAGCTCAGTCTAATAGTGTCCGTCAGGTTTGCTGACACACAAAACAAAAGGCCTCATAGAGAAGCCTATTTACTTTCTGAACGTACACTAAAATGTCTGACCATAACAACTAAAGCCTGAGCATGAGGATATCATTCGATCGTTGAAAGCAATCAGTTTATCTTACCTTTCTAGGAGGAAAAAAGAAAGACAGACCCCTTTGAGGAAGACAAATGACCTAGACAGTTTGAGAGAAGAAACCTTGCAGGCACCAACCAACAAGCAAGCTCGTTGGGAAACTTCTGATCAACTTTGACTTTCGGAAATTGACATGTTCAAATGGGAGTCATTTAATTTTATGTCTAAATAGTTTTCCTCGAAAGAAACTACCCCATAACAATTTTTTAATAAAAAATAGGTATTCAACCCTCAAGTTTGACAGAACAGTCGAAAAATCTCTCTCCCTCTAACAGAAGTGATCGCAAGATTAAAAAAAAAAACCAGGTTGATCATTCAGCATTCACTTTTTTTTAAAATAATAGTAACAATAATGAGATTATACTGCATAATTAGAAAGAATTAATTTTTACCAATCAACCATATTCAGTTTAATCAACTAAACAAAAGAAAATGAAGAAATCTCCAATGCCAAGCAAGATTCCAAACCTGTAACCGGAGTTCCCCTCGGGCCTCTCGCCTTCAGATTCATTAAGGCTGTCGCTACCATCTTCACCTTTCAATCCATTCAACAACTCTCTCATTGTAAACGTTCGGCTTCCTTCGTCTTTACGCAACGCAGGTTGCAAGTTCTCCGTGTTGCCGTTGGATGGGGTGGAAGTTTCTTTATGCTCTTCAACACTCGGATCTGTAACACCCGTCACTACATGTAAATGAATTGACTCCGATAACTGTTTCCTTGGAGACTCCGGCTCCGAATCTGCTACTCCATTACTAACTGATTCCGATTCACGTTCTTGTTGTAATTCAGAACTGGGAATTGAATCTACTGTAGGTTCTTCTGGCCCTGATCTGGGTTCAGTAATTTGATCTGATTCTGATGAAATGTGTGGTTGGATTTCGATTCCGTTCTGCAAATTATTAGGTTCCTCGGGAGTAGGCGACATGGTGAAGTGTCGAACAGGAAGAGAATGGAATGAAGCAAGGATCCGGAAAACGAGCAGATTGAAGATCAACGAAACTGAAAGTTCAAAGTCGAGAAAGAGAGAAAAATGATGAAATTACGTTTTGTTGAGTAATAGGATTTCTGAAGCTCCTAAAATTACTATTTTGCCCTTCGTGAAGAAACCCCTAATTTCCACTTCTTTCTCCTCCCTCTCACTGCACAGTGCACAGCAACGGCAACCTTGGCCACGACGGCGATGGAAACTTAAGAAAAAGAGTACCGGCGACGGCGTTGATCATCTCCTTCAGGCACGACGATTGCCAAAAGGCTCAAAACACAAAGCATTTCTGTTCTCCACAATCCCAACCACGTTTCTGCAGAAGGAAAACTTGGAGGAAACGTTCATGAAGATGATGAACGACCATTTTTAGTCTTGGTTCTTGCTCGTCTTGCCGTGGACTCCGCTTCGCCGGAACGGCAAGAAAAAGATATCAGATTTTATCTTTCGGCGCTAAATTATGGAAAATAGAAATATTAGTTACCACTAAAATTTATAATTTACCTAAACAAAATTCCAAAATATTTATGTTCATATAACAAAATTCTTACAAGAAAGGCTCATTATGTGGAATCAATTAAACTCGAGATCGAATAAATAAAGATAGAAAATCTTTCATTCTCGTGTAATGTATGCCTAAGATCTAATAAAATAAATATTCTTTTATCTCAGGTCATCTCACTACAATTACGGGTCGAGATCAAATAACTAAACGCATAATTCTTTAATCTCAGTTCCACTAAGGCTCGAGATACAATAACTAAATAAAAAATTATTTTATTCTGAACATCCTAAGGCATTATATACCCGAGATCGAATGAATTAAAGGCGCAATTTTTGTCTTGGGCATCTCAAGACAGGGTATACTTGTGATAATGTATTGATGCATGTGTGATCAATTTTATCACACGTGTGTAGTGTTTGTCTTATCAAATCAATCTTGAGGTTAGATATTACATTTTTCTTTTTCATATCATACTATGATTACAATACTTTTATTAAAAAGAAAAAAGAAAGATATTAAAAAAAAACATCTTCAATCAGGAAAAGAGAATTTTTGGTGTTCCAAAGTGTTTCGCCCTATAATAATAATAATAATATTACCACCGCATCAAATCAATTATAACAACGAAAAAAATACGAGAAGGAAACAAGTTCAACTTAGAAGTTAGACTTAGAGATATTTAGTTTAGACAAAAACAATAAAAACTCAATGTTTTGTAATCGTATAAAGATTGGCAGGTAAACATGACAATATTTACAATGTCATTCTTAATTGACGGTGTAAAATTTGATTTTGCAAAATTTATATTGTAGGTAATGACGGTGACATCATTTGAGTCCAAACGAACAATAATAAAGGAGTTGAAAGCCATGTCAAGGCTAGGAACATAGCTAAAAACCTCTCTTGAAAATGCATTATAAATATCTCTGTGGAGTGATCACAAAGAGAAATAGTTAGTAATTTCCAAATGAGAATGTACCATCTATGTACCAATTTAAGTGTTGAAGTGTTACAGGTTAAGACTATATTGATGCAAAAAAAAATCACGTCAGGAGACTTATGAAGTGAGATCAAACTAATAAAAGTAGACTGAAGGTCAAGCCTATGACGATGATGAAAGCCTGTGGAGATGAATAAATAAAATAATACTTAAAAAAAACTCTAAACGAGAGTCGTTATGTAATACAAAGGGCATCGAATATAAAGGTAAGGTCAAAACCTCAAGCTTGAAAACCCAAAGTTTAATGGACTCTTCTCTCACGTTCTCATAACTTTATCAACCTCATCAAGGAAAATTATGTCAGATAGCACAATTTAGAAAATAAATTAAAAATATCGTACAGGTATGAAATATTTAATAAAATGGTAAATATTGACCAATCAATTAATAATTTTTTTAAAATGTCAAGTGTGCTCTTTAGTTGTTGCTCTCATCTATAGACACTATCAATGACAAGAATTGATAGAACATTTCTAAAATTGAAAGCTATCTGTAATACAACAATTCGTGACGATAGCTATCAGTGCTATCATTCACAGATTTCAATTTTGAGAAATTGAAAATAAACTCTTGAAATGGTAGTTGAACGTGGATTTTTTAATCTTGTAGTATTTGAATACATAATGGTTATATGTTTGTGTGAAAGTCTTAATAGGTAATTATTTCTTTTAGTATGAAAATTGAGTAATTTATTTATGAATTTAAATTATATTTGTGGAATTAATCACATTAAAAAAAAACTAATCCTAGATATACTTTCACCTCCAAATCCTTTGTTATTTATATATATATATATTACCAATAATTTAAAAAATCAAGCTAACTTTTAAAAACAAAAAAAAAAAAGCTTTCAAAAGGTTGTTTTTGTACTTTGAAATTTGACGTATTTAAAAAAGAAGCAAATCATTGCAAGACAGAGAAAAAATAGACTGACTCTGAAAAAAAAAAAAAAAGTTACCAAACAAGGCCTTAATAATTAAAGATTTTCCTAAAGTTTGAAAATTCATACCGAATGCATGAAAGAGTACTTAAGTTAACCATGTGTTAGTTCTTTCTCTCGTTCTTTTGATTACTGTGTTTCTCTTTTAATTTGATAAATAAGAATAAATGTATCAAACACATGAATACTTAGAATCTTCAACACGAAAACGTAGACTTTAAAGAACAACATTGAATCAGGAGTACGACAACAACAGGAATTAGTAGATACATTTACCAATTCTCAACCAAATTCTTTTAACGAGCTCCTCTCTTGTTGGTAACTCGAAGGGCTAATTAGTGTATTAGTTAAACTAATAAACTATTTGCTTGGGTTTTGGTAAAGGTTGTGGAGAGTTTGAATTTGGCCAAAATTGAATGTTAAGTGACATTATTGAGTTTGTTGAAGGTCCACCACAAAAGAAGAACAAATTAAAAGCTTCCCTTACAACGAATTTTAGATAAGCATTCCTACTCAAATCTCAATCCTTCTACTCACCAAACCCTATCATTCTCTTATTTTATAGTTTCATTATTAGAAATACACTTTTAACTTTATCATTTAATTTTGAAAAGAGAGAAAAAAGAAGAAGAAGAAAAGCATACTCATATTCATTTAAGAATTGTAATATATGTTATCCTAAAATGATCGTGTGATGATCATGATCTAAAATAATGTGATTTTAGGTCTCCATTGTTTCAAGGAGCCATATGTTTTTTATAACGTGGATATCTGGAATTGTTACAAATATCTAACATCCTTAGATAATCATACTTTATTTTATATTACCTAAATTAAAAGTATACTTACAAATATATGAAAATACTTGTATGGTTGTGTTTGTTTAGTAAAAAAATTTATACTTTAGGAATGTTTGAAAATGTATACAATATCTCGATAATGCATCTACAGAATTATTAGTCACTTTAAAAAATATATAGGTATATTTTAAACAAATGATAAAGTTTATGGGGATTTTCTTTTTTTTTTTAAAAAAAAAAAATAGAGTTGGGATTTGGAGGGTTTGAACCACTAACCATACCATCACTAACATACTCAAATGTGTTACCTGGACTATGCTCATTTTGGTTAAGTTTAGAGCAATTTTTCTTTCATACTTTAAATTTTTTTTTATTTCTCTAAAGTTTATTTTTAGACATGTTTTTTTAATGTCACACTCTATTTGTACCAAGTGAGTTTCAAATTTCGATGGAATAATGACCCCACGAGAAATTGGGTGGTTCCAATTAGGTAGGGATTCTTAATTCTGAGTGAAATCATAGAATGTTTTTCTTTACAAGAATTTTAAAAACGACAATGGAAAAAAGCAATAATAATTAAAAAGTTATAGAAAAAATTAACGAGAATTTACCATGTGACTTAATCATTCCAAAATTTAGGAGCACTTGCAAAACAGTCAAAAACAAGTTATAATTTTTTTTATCATATTTGCAAATTTTTAAAACAATGTATTATATTTGCTATATTCATATTCTCACAATGTTACTCATTACAATTTTCTTTTTAAATATAGCAAAAATAAATAAATAAAATCATTTACAAAATATATCAAAGTCAATCAAAATTATCTATAATCCATTTAACTTTTTTTTTTTATTGTAAATAGTTTCAATTTTTTTCCTATCCATCATAATTTCTATATATTTTATATATTTAAACTCAAATTTAAAAAATAAAAAAAAAATTAAACAAACTATTAATATTTTATCATTATATATTTATATCCCAAACATAAAAATTTATTGACTTTTCTACAAGAAAAATCAAACCCCATCTTCAAAAATAATAATAATAATAATAATAATAATAAGAGATGAGGATGAAAATCAGAAACTTGTCTCTCAATTATCATATCTACCAATTTGATACTATTTGTAAATTGTAATGCAAACAAATTAATTAAACACATAATTCAAATTCTTTAGGATATGAACATGAGGTAGAATTATATATATATATACCATATTCTAATTAAGATGAGTGTGAGACTTTAATGTAATGAAGGAATTTCTGACCATTCAAAGTTGCTTTTAGGGATGAGGATGAAAAGCTTTGTTGCCCTAATTAAATTATTCTATCATCAACCACTCTTAATTCCTTAAGATGATTGTCTTTTTAAAATATAATAATAATAATATTAAGATTCAAAGAAAATTTAAGAATATTTTTCTAGCTTTCAAAATTTCAACAAATATACTTAATTTTATTTTTAAAATAACATAATTTTAGATCAAAAGTAGTATTTTGTTTCGAAAAATATTGAAAGTTTCGTTGGTTTAATCTTAAAAAATAATTTATTTTTTAAAAATAAATATTTTATTGTACTTTTTAAGGATATTAGGTAGGAATGTAGGAAAAATCGAAAATTTGAAAAATCAAACCAATCCAAGCCGATCCAATGGTTTGGTTTGGTTTTTTTAGTATCAAATTGGATGACTTCTTGGTTTATATTTGGAGTAAACAAAAAAGTATTGGTTCAGATAGATTTTTTTTGTTGAAAAAATCAATGAAAATTGAACCAAACTAAATGGTATATATACCCTTAAAAATATACATTTTTCATTAGGTATCTTTTTGTATTATAATTAGTATGGTGCACGTATATTTGTTGTTTAGAAAAAAAAAAGACTAATTATCATGTGGGTGCATGTTTTTTATTTAGACAAAATTTTAATTTAAAATGAGTAAAAATGACTCGTAAAACAAAGGTGGAAATTAAAGAATATAATTTCGAAAGAAAAAATAAAAGAAAATGTCAAAAATCGAGAACCAAACGATTCAGTGATCCAAATAAAAATCTATTCTATTGTTCTGCTTTTTTATTGGACAATCGTCTGGATCTCTTAGGTGTAAAACTGATTGGTTTGGTTTAGTTATTGGTTAATTCCAAAATCGACATAATTGAATAAATTTAACTTTATAGTTATTCTTTTTTGTATAAAAAAAAGTTTAATGTAATAAATTCCTATTTGAAATTAAAGCCTTTATAGGGATGAGGATGAGATAAGCTTTGTTTTGTTTCCATCTTACTCTATTCACTTAATAATACAAATCCTTTAAGTCTAAAATTCTTTAGGAGAATAAATTTGAAGAAACAGTCATAGTTTATATATAATATTTTAGTATATATTAATGATGATAATCCAATACACCTTTTATACACACATATATATATCCATGATTAAAACTAATTATAATCTTTATATACATATATGTATATGAAGTATTTTCTTTATTGTAAATATTGACTTTGAGATATTTATATGTTTAACTTTAAGAGACCTCAAGATCATTAAAAAACACATAAACTACTCAATTCCATTATCAATGACTTTAAGACTAAGTATCTAATAATAATATCGACACTTTGAAATCTATTATTGCAACCATCTTTTTGGTACAAGGAAAAAAAATACCAAGCAACACATTAGAGGTGACAACCCTATTTGTGAAATTATGGACTCGATGAACTTCTAGTAAAATATTGTTTCCAACGTATTGTCTTGTGCATAGTGGAAATGTATGCACAACGATATCATATGAAGTCTTTTAAAAGGTGAATTTTTTTAAAAGAAAATTAATATCTGCATTCTCATAACCGATAGTTTGATATTCCAATTTCGTCGATTATTTTTTAGGAAAATTCTAGGAGACAGATAAGTTTAGAGATTTTGGTGGGGTGATGTTGGAAAGGGATATCCAATCTATATGATTTGAAAAGAAAAAAAAAGTGAAATAATGATAAGTGGAGAGATATTGTAAGGTCACAAAATCTTGATAATTAAGGACACCATATTTGTGGAGGAAATTTTACCTAAGAAAAAGGGAACTTGCCTACCTCAACTATTATTATTATTATTATTTAAAAAATCAAATGTAGTAAAATTAAACCAAATTATTTATATGCAATAAAATATATATACTAATAGACTACAATCATCTATCAATGATAGACTTCTTCTCAAATCCTTTGAGCCTAGGCTTGATCTTTCTTCCAAACAATAGGTTCTTCTCTTTTAGGCTCGTCGACTTCATAGAAGGCTCTATGTAATAGAGTAATTGAAGGCTGAAATTTCATGCGAGGCTCGTTCAAAGGAATAGGTTGTTTGGGACCAATTAAAACTGGAAGAGTGAGTAAAAGTATGAATAGGATTGATCACTTTCATCAAACGAAGTTAGCATATACGTTCGAGTGTCATGAAGAAGAAGATGTTATATTAGTAAAATTTTCAATAGTTTAATTTTGGATAAGATTGTTCTCTCTCTTTTTGATGTTTAGAGCCTCCATATGAAATGGTTGAATAATTTGTAAAAGTTTGTCATAATTTTAATTTAATCCTTAATTGAATTATGACTTAATGATTATATTTAAAATTTTAATACGACAAATAATCAAATTGGTATTTAGCAACCAAATAATTTTGTAATTCAATTTAATATAGAAAGGAAAAATTATTATAAATTAAATGAATCGTGTTCGTGATGAAAACTTTAATAAATGATACATATGCAATAAATAACGATTATAATAAATATAAAACACAAGTAGATATCGTCTAAACTTTATTCACAAATGCATCTATGTATTATATAGGACATGACGATGCATCACAACCACGTTTCTTATTCTAATTGAATTTGTTCTTTTAATTCTCTTTGAACTTTAATAATCGAGCTTTCGTTTGATGGTTAGAGAGCGACTTGTCAACTTCCACATGTCATAATGGAAAATTCATAAAATTTAGCCCTTCATTGGAATAGTGAGAGGCAATTATTTTTATTTTATAATTATTATTTTTGGATACAACATGACAAAGTAAAAGTAAAAGGAAAAGGAAAAATAATAATAATAATTTCATTGCCACATATTTTGTGATTATATGACGTGTATTATCCTACAAAAGGTCAGCGGGTCCCGTAGTCCACTTCATCATCACCTTAAGCTTGTCTATATATCAATTCAACGGTTCAGTTTTTACTCCACGTAAAATATTATAAAAGCTATGCACTTTTTATATTTGATAAGGTTTAGCAAACAGCTTTTTAAGTGCTTAAAATGTAGTTTTTAAAACGTGATAAAATTAATTTTCACATTGATTCGATCAAATTAGAGATTTCAATTTTCACACTAAGCTACGTTCAATACGGAGAGTTTCTCACGTGGAATAACATGGTGACATGGAATTATAATCTATCGAAATTATTTTTCCATCAAATGTATAGGCTTTAAATTAATTTATTGAAGTTATCCAATAAAAAATAATTATTAAAAATGTACTATAAAGTATTTATTAAAAGAAGAGTAAAGAAAATTAAAGTATTTTTTGTTCTCATCCTTCCCCCCATGAACAAGGGAGAAAAATGTGATCAAATCAAACTTTCCCAAAAGCCATCTTTTCTTTTCTTTGCTTCTCAATTTAATATATATCTTTTGGACATTACCAAAATTTGACCATTCATTTAGAAAAAGAATAATATAAGAGTCATAAATAAAATTTATGCATACATTAAGTAGATCTTTTACCAAAATAATAATAAGTATCTTATGCTATTATTCATCACATTTAAAAACAATTTATTATCTTTTAATTACACGTTATTCATTCTTTTAGATCACATAAAGAAAACGAATAATTTAAAACATATGTTTATTGTTTTCTGTACAAGATGATATACATGTCGTCAATATACTGTTGACATACCTACTCACAGTTATAACTAAAATTTAAAATTTTCCCATCTTCGATTTTCTTATTAAAATTATTATGAATTATATATGAATTCGATAAGCACGCCGTACAATTTTGGGAACAAAGGCTTTTCATAAAGTAAAAATTGTGACATATCATATTAAAAGAAATAAGGTGTAAAGTAAAAGATATGGTAACGTTTTATTAAAGTTTAAAGTCAAATTTAATAAAATAAAATAAATTAATTAGGATAAAAATTTAAATATGCCTTTGCATTGATTTTTGTTTACCGTTAAAAGATATTTTAAAGAATAATATAACATAATATAACGTTACAAAGGAGTCTCTTAAAAATATAACAAAGCACCAAGAAAAATTGTCAAAAATAGATTCTATCGATATAATAACCATTGATAATGACGGTAATAAAAATATTGGTTTTTATCATTAATAGAATTCAAAATTTTGTTACCACTGGTAAATATTTTAATTTATTTTGCTATTTTTAAAACAATATTTGTCAATCCTTTTTCATTAGATTCTAACTCGGATTTTTTTTCATAATTCACTATCGTTTAGATTTCATTTAAATTTGATAAAAATGACCTTTTAGATTTGGCTAAACGATTTTTTCCAGATTCGATAAAAAATCGTAGAGGAAAGAAGAAAGAAAAACCTGAGATATTTAAAAAAATGACTAGTTTTAGGTGTAAATATTTTGCTATTTATGAAAATTAACCCATAATAAATGTGTAAAATTTTTAATTTAAAACATTAATTAGATTAGCATTAATAACTAAATTAATTTATCTCTCAAAAATAAATATTAACATTAATATATTTTTTTTCGTGGATTAATGTTTTAAATTAAAAATTGTATACATTAATTAGGCTATATTATTCTTTAAAAGAGATGTAATTAATAAATAAATATAAAAGCAATGCTTAAAAAGGAAAGGAATAAAACAAAAATCAAAGCTCCAGCTCATAAATTAGACCCTTTTCATATTCATATTTAAAATTCCTTTCTGTAATTATTAATTTAGATTCTAAATTATGTTTTATGTTTCATTTTTCTTTTATTTATTTATTTGAGTTCAGTATAGAATTTGGAATTTGTTTAAACATTGCATATTCCAATGGTTAATTTCTTGGTTTTTTAAGTTATTTAAAATACATAATTAAACTAAATAATTGTTTAAATTAAAATTCATTTTTCGAATCTATTATGGAATATATATATATTTCACATGAAATATAATTATGTTTTAATTAATAGGTTTTTATAAAAAAAATAATAAATAAATAGGCAAAATATTTATGCTATAGAATAATTTTGAAAACTGAAAAAGTTTACGGACCTAGAATGTAAAATACCAAAATTACCCCAACAACACGCAATTAAATCGACCACATACGTGTGATACACGATCATGTAGATTTTGATACATGATCTCGAGCATACCATAGCCCGAGATGAAAGAATGTTGCTTTTAATTCATTCGATGTAGGGTATACAATGCACCGGAAAGAAAGAATTCTTCATTTAGTTATTGTATCTCGGGCCTTAGTGGCACTGGGACCAGAATGAAAAAATTATGCATTTATTTTATTCGATGTTGGACATACATTGTTTTGAGATGTCCCAGAATGAAAGACTTCTACGTGTACTTATTCAATCTCGTGCCTTAATTGTATTGGATATGAGATTAATAGAATTATTTTCTTAAAAAAATAAAGAAAAAAAACACAATATAATTTAGCGACATTTTTAAAAATAGCAAAATAAATTTAAAAAAAATATATATTTTGTAAAATTTGTTATTTTTGACAATTATCCAATAATTTAGTTAATTTAAATATCAAATTAAACCTAAAATTTGAAATTAAATAAGATAATTTAATTTAAAAGGAACCTAAATCTTCACCAAAAAACATGCAAAATTTGAAAATTCCAAATATTTAAATTTCAAGGATTTAATTATGTGTACGTATAATACATCTTTTGAGAGCAAGACACACTGTATAATTTCTAACTCCAATTAACTTTAGAAAATAAATATATATGAGGGAAAATAAATACGAAAAAAAAAATAAGTGTGAGAGCAAATATAGAAATTAAATAATTACATAATACACATAAACTAATAAACTAAAATTAAAAAAACAACCAAATAAAACAAATGAAAATGGAAAAACTAAAATCAATATTTCGTTTCTTCTTCTTTTTTTCTTTAACAAAAAAATAAACAAAAAAAGAAAACAAAACCCTAAAATAAAATGTGCCATTGGGTCTAATTTCCGTAGAAAATAACTATAAATCCAAATTTGGTGCCTTTTTCCCATTGCTCCAACCCACACTCAAACCTCCGATACGATTTAGAAAACACAAAATTACAAAAACGCTCCCTTTTCAGTTTTCATTTTTTTTTAAAAAAAGTACAAATTAATTAGTCCTAATAAATTTAACAAAACTAATTTGATTAAATTCTAACACATAATTATGAATAAATTGGCAACTTTTTTAAAGAAAAGAAATTAAATTGGTTGTTTTTGTTAAATTTTCCTTATTTGAAGGAACTTTAAATTGGTTTATATTTCTCGATTAAAAACAGTCAAACAATCATAATAAATACATGCAATTTGATTACGTGTTTGATTTTAAGTTTTCAAAAACCCCCCAACAAACCTTAAAACACGACTACATTCATTTTATTCCGATTTTACCCCTCTCCACCCATTTTTCTCTATATAAGCTCTCTCTTCTTCACTCCATTCTTAACCTACAAAAAAAAAAATCCAAAAACAAATTAGTATTAGTATTATTATTATTATACTCTTTTTGTTTTTTAAAAAAGAAAAGAAAAGAAAAGAGTTCCAAATTTTTTTTGTAATTCCTTCTCATTCGATGGCAGAATTGAAGAACCATACTTTCCGGGGCACAAAGAGACCATCCTCCGACGGATCGGACGATATAAAATTAGTCGATTCAAAGAAACCAACGGCCATGATTTCCTCTCTCCTCGAAGATCCAGCGGCTGCGATTGCCAATACGCGTCATGAGTTCGGCGAACACGGAGGGGTAAACATGTCAATTGAAGCCTCCGCTACATTCACCGTCATGGAACCTGAAACCATGCGTCGTATGTTCGCCGGTGAGTTAGGTCCTGACCGTGATTTCTTCATCTACAGTCGTCATTTCAATCCAACCGTATTGAATCTCAGCCGTCAGATGGCTGCCCTTGAAGGTACCGCCGCTGCATACTGTACCTCTAGTGGAATGTCAGCCATCGCCGCCGTGCTCCTCCAATTGTTAGCTAGTGGGGACCACGTCGTGGCGAGTAGGACATTGTACGGCGGGACCCATGCGTTGATGGCTCACTTTTTTCCGAGGACTTCGAATATAACGACGACGTTTGTCGACATAGGGGATTTGAAGGAAGTGGAGAAGGCAATAGTTGAAGGGAAAACCAAAGTGCTTTATTTCGAATCGGTTTCGAATCCGACGTTGGCAGTGGCAAATATACCGGAGTTGTGCAGGATTGGGCATGAAAAAGGGGTCACGGTGGTCGTGGATAATACTTTTGCCCCGATGATTCTATCTCCGGCGAGGCTAGGTGCTGACGTGGTCGTTCATAGTATTTCTAAGTTCATTAGCGGTGGAGCTGATATCATTGCAGGTACTTTTCTTTCTTCTTCTTCTTCTTTTGGTGTTCTATGTTTTCCATGGTGTCACCTCAACAACACCCAATTAGGTTTGGGAATTTGGATGCAAAACTATGACATCATCATATTGTTTAGAACAATATTTTAGGGTTCTTGAATTTTGTAATTAAATTGTTACACACTTCATTTTAAACCAAACTTTTAGATATATTATTATTATTATTTAGGGTATTTAATAGCTATTTTATTTTTTTTGTTTTGGAAATTGTGATGGTTTCTTTATACATGATTTTTAATTTTTTCTATCAAAATTTGAAAGCTATTTAAAAAAATTAGTTTGAATTTTTTTAAAAAACAATCCTAAAAATAGATGAGAAAAAAATTTCAAATTTAAGATTCAAAATCAAAACAATCCTAAAAATAGATAATAAAAAAAAATGAAATTTAAGATAATCATATTCCTTTTTTTTCCCACAAAATCAGAGATATCTTACTAAATTTAAGATTTATAGTGTGGAGAGATTTAAATTAGATAGTACCAATTTTTTTTTTTTTTTATCAAAAAGTTGATCATGACTAAAATTTATATAGCATGCTAAAGATTTTTCATGTTATGTCATTTAAGAATTTGGCTAAAAAAGTATATGATGAATTTAATTTTACAAATATTATTATCTCATAAATTTCACACATTTAAATTAAAGACCATTTTTATTACTTAAAAGTATTTCCTCTAGTGCTCTATAAGAGAATATGGATTTGTCTAGTTTTGTTCCGTGACTATTGGAAAAAGTGGAAAGTAACACCATATATTGCATTAATAATTCAGATAAATTTTGAAAGAAATGCTTAAATGAATTTTCAATTTTTTCATGATGAAGGAAAAGGATAATATATTTTTTTGTTCTTAAAGAGAGGAATTAAAGAAAAATGTTGGGTGGTGGGGATGGGGGTCATATGTCATGTGATGGCAGATGATGGGGTTTAGGTGTTTGGTTGCTCTCGTGAATTATTTGTCTGTTTTCATATGCTTTTTCTAAAAGTGCTTTTAGTTGGGAATGGGATGAGGATATGGATATGTACTTCCTTTTCCTTTTCCTTCTTTTAGATTAAATATTGCATCATATAAAACTCACAAAATTTTTCCTATATATACGAAAGAACTTAGATAGGTTACGTTCATATATGTTGACTCTCTCCATGAAAATAATTGGATTTGATGGATGGGGTGTGGGGTGTGGGGTGTGCAGGTGCAGTTTGTGGACCTACAAAGCTAGTGAACTCAATGATGGATCTACGACAAGGGAGCTTGATGCTTCTGGGGCCCACTATGAATGCGAAGGTGGCGTTCGAGCTCTCGGAGAGAATCCCTCACTTGAGCCTGAGAATGAAGGAGCATTGCAGAAGGGCGTCGGTGTTTGCTGAGCGAATGAAGAAGGCAGGGTTAAAGGTCGTATACCCTGGGCTACCAGACCACCCACAGCACCAACTGATGAAGAGCTTGGCTAACCCAGAATACGGGTTTGGGGGTATGTTGTGTGTGGACATGGGGACGGAGGAAAGGGCAAACAAGCTCATGAGTATACTTCAAAACACTACTCAATTTGGGTTCATGGCAGTGAGTTTAGGGTACTATGAAACTCTAATGTCATGCTCAGGCAGTAGCACAAGTAGTGAAATGAGTGGTGAGGAAAGGGAATTGGCTGGAATCTCACCAGGGCTTGTAAGAATGTCTATTGGGTATATGGGCACATTGGAGCAAAAATGGAGCCAATTTGAGAAAGCTCTTGCCAAAGTGCAAGACAATGGGGTCCCATTTTGCAACAATTAATTAGAAATTTGGAACTTGGAATTATTGGTCCCCATCGGTATAATGACTTCGATTTGGATCTCTTTTCTCTATAAAAGTGATCGGTTTGATTTGGTTCTTGGTTGAACTCCAAAACTAACAAAATCCGACCAACAACTTTCAACTTCTAATATGTATAGTTGCCTTATGAGTGCTATCTCTTTTTAAATTAATGGAATAAACACATGCTTTCTTAACCCAACAAATCAAGCAAATTGCATTGTTTTGCTTGAACATACGTCGGTTTATGTGCATGTTGGGCATGATTGAGGGTAAGATGACGAGTTTGGATGGAAGGATAATATTACTGTACTTTCAAAACAATTGTTAAATGAGGCCACGAGAATTATTAATGGTTGGTAGAAGTTAACTAGAAATAGTAACGATTGTTTGAGTCATGTTCAAGTTATCTTAATTTCTAAAATGTTAATTTATATCTATTTAATATTTGAATTTAAAAAATGACAATTATTTCAGTCATGTTTTTATGGAGAAGACAAACACATATGTTATCGTATTGAAATAGGAAACTAACTTGAAATTGCCATTTTGACTTTAGGAAGTGGTTCGAGAAATAAGGTTTGAAGAGTTGTTTAATTAGTATGTCGTTATCTACTCTTTGAGCATTGTGTTTGAATTTTTTTACTTATGAGATTAGTATACTTTTTTAATAATCCATTATTTTACTTATGAGATTAGTTCATCTATGTCTCATTAACGCAAAGTGAAGCTATTTCGGTAATTTATGTGACCTTCAATCTTTCATTTCCATAATTGTTACCCGAACAAAAAAAAAGTGTCATAAAATAAGATATATTTAAAATTTGTAATGAATTGAAATTGAAGTTTTAAAGCTTTCTTAGACATCTTTGTTTAAATCTTTGGGTAATTATTTGATTTGAAAACTATTCTTACTCTCTTAAAACATCTTCATCATGGTTTCATCCTTAGGAAATGATTGAATCTTTTTTTGCTAAATTTTAACCCATAAAACAAGTTTATTTTTCAAAACTTCATTAATTTTCACAAAAAAGTAGATCAATTATGGCTTTTTTTGAGGGATGCACTTAACTCACTATCCAAATCATATAACCAAAATCTATCTTTCTTTTCTTTTATTTTTTTTGGAAAACTTTACTTGATTTTTTAAAACATAAATAAATAACCATAAATGAAAACAATGTTTATAAACTCAATTTAAAAAATTTGAAATCACTAAATTGTTTAAACATGTACTTAGAAACAAAATAGACAAAAATCTCAAAATTAGTTTTTCTAATAATTTTTTTTTAAAATAGTGATAGGATAACTTATAAATATTTTAATTTATTTTGCTATTTTTAAAAATATCCATTTTTTTTATGTTCAAGAAACTCAACTTTATTTAAAATACACTTAAAATCTGAGTTACTTTCAAACCCTTTAACTTTTTTTTAATAATTTATATTTTAAAATAAATACTTAAAAATAAAAATTTATTTGTTCACTAGCATTTTCTAAAATTCTATTGGAATAAGATATATTAAAATAGTTTTGAAGTCTTTACCCACCACTTAAGGTTAGATTTGGCATTAAATCCCCAAATTAAACCTCTTTTGAAATTCCTCTTGGATTCAAAGCTTCAAGCTTTCACGGGGTTAACATTCAGCCCTAGCTTCCCCCCCCTCCCGCTCAAATTTTCCCTCAATCTTCCTCCAACAAGTAAGAAATTCAAGTTCCTTCTTCTTTCAATTCCCAATTCTTTAATTTACTTTGCTTCTTCATCGATTTCTTCGGAATTATTGTTCTTCCGTTCATGATTTTTTATTTCTAACTTTTCCTTCATTTTTCCGCGACTTGATTGATTTCTGCAAATTATTGTTCTTCGGTCAAGTTTGTTATGGTTTGTTGGATTTCATATCAGTCCTAGGGTTCTGTTTTTTCTCCTTCCTCTAGGTTACTGTGGAGCTAATTGATCGAGTCCCTTCAATTTAGGGTTCGCATACATGTACTTTCTCACTTGCCAAAGACAGTAATTTCGTTGTATCTATTGTGAATCTACGTATTTGATATGTATGAAGGCTGATTTTGTGATATTTGTGAAAATTTGCAATGGGCTAGGGATAGTTGGGAGAGATAGTGATTGTTGAGTATATGTACGGAACGATAGTAATTGTCTGGTGGGCATTAGCCAGTTCATTTCATCAACTAAAATTGTTAATAACAATCAAATAGTAGCCGAATAATGAAGTACTTAACAAATCGTTTATGTTGGATTGTTGGAAAATATCTATTTCAGAGCTCCAAGGTGTTTAAGAAGTGGGAAGAAGATAATGGATTCGGCTCAAAATGCATCTTTGGCTGCTGGGACTGGTGGAAGCGGTGGCAATGGATCGGTTATCAATGATACGTCAGTGTCAACTACAGTGGATGATTCAAAGCAGAACTTGAATCAAGTAATCAATTCCATCCAGAAAACTTTGGGTATCCTCCATCAGCTAAACCTCACCGTTTCTAACTTCAATGCCGCCTATCAGCTGCCTCTTTTACAACGCCTGTATGCTCAGTTTTGCTTCCTCTAAGATCTTATTCGTTTTTATTCATTCCTTTTTCACTCTATATCAGTGAAATGCTTCTTGATTTTGCAGTAATTCTCTAGTTTTGGAGCTAGATAACATGGTCAAATTATCAGAGAAATGCCCCATCCAGGTCCCTATGGAGGTTCTTAAGTGAGTCTTTGTACACCTATTCTATTTATTCTCTAGCTTTGCAGATTTTTAATTTTTTTCTAACTTTTCTATTTTTTTTGGCCCACTATTTACTTTTCCTTTGATTAGTTTGATTGATGATGGGAAGAATCCAGATGAATTCACGAGGGATGTCTTAAATAGTTGCATTGCAAAAAATCAGAGTACAAAAGGCAAAACTGATGCCTTCAAGGTAGTCCTTAAGGCTCCATGTGGCAGGCTGTTAAAAATCTAATATTATCTTATTTGTCTCTTTGTTTCCATACGTTCCTGAAAATCTTCATTGAGTTTGCCTTACTTACTACATTCAGGGTTTACGGAAGCATCTTTTGGAGGAACTTGAACAGACGTTTCCTGATGAAGTTGAGTCTTACAGAGAAATTCGTGCTGCTTCTGCTGCCGTGAGTTGAAATCTCTTTCAATATATCTCTTCCTTCAAAATTTTCGCAGAATGATTGAATATATATATATTTTCTAACTTATCAAAAAAATTTCTTTCCTCGTGTAATTGTTGCTTTGTTTTAATGTTTCTATTGATGTTCTTTATTGTCAAAACATGAGAGGAAAGAAATAGCATTTTTATTTTGTTATTCACTGGACGATTGAATTCTGCTTGCTTAAAAACTACTTTCTAGTTCTTTTTCTATAAACATCTTTAAAGCCAATTTGACCTCGAAAATTTTTCCTTTTAGAATGAAATGGTTTGATGAATCAGTCTAAACTATTTTCTCTCCTAGTTTGTTGAACAAAGTTCTGTGATTAGCTTATGTGAAGTAAAGAACTTAGAGTTCGTCCTGCCTATAATTCTATGACCGTCCTTCCACTTTTGGCACAAGATTGATGGGGAAGTTTAGAGCCCTGCTTATTCAATTTGGTGTCTAATAAATGGTACTACAGCCGGCCTCTTGAGCATGAGTCCTTTCCTTGTGACTTAGATAGAACAACCTTGGTAGGAGCTCAAATATTTATTGCAATATCAGTGGAACACACAAGTAATAGCCTCTCAAGAGGGTTAAATCTCATCTGCAAAAATTTTCCAAGTGATTACTGGATTCAAAATTTGCCTCACTCACTATTTATAACCATTTCTATTTCGCTCATCACATTGGGGAGTGATTTGGAAATTGTTATAATCACTTCTATCATGTTGAAAATCACTTTGAACGTTGGCAAAATCAATCTAGTATTTACTTTTACACTTCTAAATGCAAATTTCATATAATCAAAATCAAATGATGAAAATCATGCTTTGAAGTAACTTTGAGAATGATAAGTATGTTTGACCATTTCTTAATGACTTCTGAACATGGGAGTCTGACATCTAGAATTCTAGTTCTACCTATGAAACATGAAAGATGAAACACACCTTGTTCCAAGGGGTTGTTTGGGCCTCAAAACTTTTGGGGTGTTTGGGGGCAACAACTATCCTAAGACTATAATAACCACCTCTTGCTACAATAACTAGTATTTTGTATTCTCTAATTAGCTACAATTAACACTATTTCAAAACTCTCATTTGCTACAGTATTTACTATTTGCTATAGTTTTTACTATTTTACATTTGTGATTTTTCTATTATTTGCTACATTGTCTACTATTTCTTTCTCAAACTAAAACAATTTACACCTCAAACACATACAAGTATAGCCCAAACTAAAATAATCTACACTCTAAACACAAGCTATTATAATCCAATTATAATGACCTAGTACTATAATAACCGACTCCTTGTCCCAAACACCCTAGTAAGTGGAGTGGGCTGTTATAGACCACTCCATGTTTGGAGCTCTAATTATAATAGTCGTTTCCAATTGTTATAACCTACATTTAATTACAATATTCCTATTTTATGCCTAGACTAAAATGGTTTTGGACTATTATAACAACGTAGTGCCCCAAATGCCTCATGAAGGTTTGGATTAAGTACTCATTAGGACCATCTATACTTACTACCTCCATCTTTCTTGAGATAAGAGGCTCCTCTACAACCAATGCTTAAATATCTTCCGTTCAATGGGGACCACAGAATCCAAGTGTCAAATCATTTCCTGTCTTCAAGCAAGTTGGCCTTTCAATTTCTGACCATGGATTGGTGGCTCCCTCGGTAGATGACTGCAAGTTTCTCTTAACTTATGCTCATAAGAGATCATTTGATCTTCACTCATTTCTTCCTATTTGTGTTCTTTCAATGTGGTGTCTAGTTGAATTCTTTCATTTCTCCCATGCCACCATCAATCCAACCCATAATATTGGTAAAATGTATCTGCAAAAGAAGCACACAAATGCTGCCATTATTTTCGTATTGGCCAGATCTTTTCTTGAGATCAAATGTCTCGGATCTCAATTTGGTTGAAACCTAATCTTGAGACAGAGAAGATTATGGAGGATAAAACTGGATTGCTATATTAAAATAGGTGGACAGTAGGCTCTTGAGACGACTGTTCTGTTCCTTCAACTTTTACCAACAAACTCATCATCTGATAGTTTTGTGCCAGTCTCATCTTGAATCCTTGCAGAATCCTTATTTGGACAGCCCATAGCGTGTATGAGTTTAGAAACCAGAAACTTCCTTTTATTTTAGCAGCTATGTTGTGACTGAGATTTTGTTGACTAGTGAATCAATTACAACGATAAAAAGGCATAAGGATATACTATAGACAAAACCCTTGGTTTTGATTTTTCTTCTATTAATTTCACGTTTTTCCATAACATTGTTGCTCATTATGTTTTTATTTTATTGGGCTCAGATTTTAAACTTGTTGTCATAAATACAGGAAGCAAAAAGGATAGCGCAAGCACAAAGTATGTTACCAAATGGGGACATGAAGGTCAAGATGGAGGTTTAAGTGCCTTTTGCGACGATTATCAGGTCTTTGAAGTTCTTTGCTTACCATTATTCTTTATTATGTCTTCAGCATATAATCATATAGATTGGCCAGCATATATCACAATGATTCTAGTCTCATTCAGGGGACACTGGAACAACATAATACTTCTCTATATATATTTAAATATATGTAAAAGCGTATAGCATCATCCTCTATCTACAACTCTGTAACCTTGCTGGGAGATAGCATGAGTAATACTGATGCTATTATGTAAGGACGTATTAAGTGACATTCCATATTTTTTTTGGGTTCCTTCCAATCTGTTTCCATCATTTTAGCACTTCGAACTTCAAAGTTCAAATGCAAGTTTCTTGAGCATATAGAAATTTAATATAGTTGCTTGATTCTCTATTATGGCAGGGAGTTGGTTCTTATTTTATACTCAATTAAGTCGAGATCAAATTTTCTCACTCAAAATAGAAGAGGTGACTGTATCTTGGTTTCTCTACTCAAGACTGTTTGGGAGGCAACGTGGAATTTGATGATGGCTTATGAATTAAAGACTGCAAAAGCCATACAGGATGAAAAACATTAACTGGAACAACTATCGTATTCGTATTGATTGGGCCAATCAAGACAGAAGAATTACACAATCCTCAAACGTTGAACTCTGGATTTTATTGGCAGTATCCAACCCCATTCATTGTGTCTGATTCAAGCTTTATTTTCACTTTCTACTTATTAGTAAATGAATCTTTCCGCAACTGGATTCTCACTTCTCTGTTAATACGTATTTTAAATTCGTATACTAATTCGTTGTCACATCCAAGTCTCTTTGAGATTTAAAATTAGATAAACTCACTTCTTTTCCCTAAAAGAAAAATGTTAAACATCTTAGCAGGAACCTTGACTCAGGTGGCTGCCCCCCCAATCTTTGGCATAATTTGGTGAGTACCCTTTTGCCTCCATAACACTCGATGTATTTGGAATGGGAAGTTTTATGTGGCTTTTCTTGAGTTTGATCTGATTCCATGAACTCCAAATCTGTCTCTGAAAAAGGTTTTGGATATGATATTTTGTCAACCAACCCCCAACCCATTTTCCTTTAGAACTTTACAAGTGATATGATTTATTACATACAAAATCAAAAGTTGTAGGGATTTATTAGGATTAAATACTAAAATATTGTTATTTCTAAAACTTTTTACCAAAATACTGTAATTTCAAAACTATTTACTAAAATGAGGTTCTTTTTTTCTCTCTCTCTTTGGGCGACTCGCCCAATGTTTGCTTCCTTTGTATTTAATCCTTTATTAGATACATTTTTTCTTTTAAAAAAAAAGCAAGGATTTGGTGTAATTTAGACAACACGTAATCTCATACATCATCTTCTCTTTCATACATAGTAAAAAAGTAATACCAAATTATTCAATTTAAAAAAAAGAATGTTAGTCACAAAGCATACTTTCATTAGATAAAAGATAACTTGCAAAATGAATTGTTTATCATAAAGAGACTTGTTGTTCCTGACCCTGCTTCACCTTAATTGTTATTTGAACAAGTAAAAGTTATGTCTTGGTCCGAGTGGGGATAGTATTTCTCTTCTGCATGTCCATGAAGTTTTGAAAAATCCAAACATCTCAGAGATAGATAAAGAGGTAAGAATTTATCGAACTAACCGCACTCCTTCGTATACGTCAGGAGTCCATTGATGAGAAGGGGCTGGGGAAAGCTTGAACCCAATTCCTACAGTGATGAATATAAGCGCAATTGAAATTCCTGGGAAGTTATACATTT